>VIBL01000184.1:0-600000 GCA_008271625.1 Lutraria rhynchaena | reverse complement strand
GCTTGATTTCCTCCCTAGATATAATCTCTTTCAAAACTAAAGAGAATAAATTCATTTGATATATATTAGAAATATAAGTACATGTAATTGTAAAATTAATTTTTTGTCAAGTTTTGTCTAATAGATCATAACTCTAAAAACACAATGTTTTTAAAGTTTATGTCATATTCTTTCACCCAAATGCCAAGCTTTACCCAAACCAGACCATAGTATATTTAACACTGCCAGGGCAGAGTGCAAGAGAGATATTTTGCATAGATGATTAACTTCACAAATTCATAAGACTTCCAGCACAAAATCCTACCTTTTTACTAACACCACTCTTCAATGCAGCAACATCAGTACCAGCTTTATCAAATTCTTCCTCTGGAATCTTGACAGGTTCATCAGATTGTTTCAAGTGGCTAAATATTGACGTAAACTTCATTGGTTTACTGCTCGATTTTAAAGAAAATGAAATTTGTTTAGTATTTCCTGAGTCTGTATCAACTAAATGACTAAATATAGATTTCACAGACTTTCCTGTGTTTAACACTCCATCAGCTGTAGACTCTGACTTATCACTTTCAGAAGACAATGATTTTGAAGGCACAGCATTAACTGTCTTAGTTATATCAGACTGATTCAATGGCTTGACATACCCAGATTCAGTCATGTGATCTGAATCTGATCGAGTAGGATCCGAGAAATTGAGAAAGTTGAACACGGAATATTTGTCTCTCTTCACAGCAGCTGAACCAGTTAGTGTCGACCTACAAATAAACAAAACTAATACTACAAATTACACATAGAATTTTTTTTATACATAATTATTATTATCCTTATCTTTATTGTCAAAGTATCTCAAGAGAAGTTTCAATATGCTGCTCAGAGACACTAGGTGCTACTATCACTATCATTGTATCAATAATAAAATAAGCAACAATGATACTTGATTATTACAGTATTAATCACATTTTGTACATGTGATTAATTTAGTTTGATTTAAGTAACCCAAAGTGCAATAAACAGCCAGCAGAAACTAGGCTAGAGTAAAAACACATGTCTAATTCCAATCAATTAAGAGGAGACATAGAGTCCAGAAGAATTTTTTATTTCTGGCGAAGTGACTGACATAAACAGGATATTGATGATTAAGAACATAGCCATTCATAAACATTGACTCAGAAATCAAGATTTGGCAACAATATTTATGAGAGAAGCTATTAAAGCGTTAGTACAATTGTCACTTCATATCATTCAATGTGACAAAAAGTAAAATCTTATTCATGTCATTTGGTTGACAAGCAGTGCATTCATACTGTTATATCATTTGGTTGACAACCAGTACAATCACACTCTCAATCATTTGGTTGACAACCAGTACAATCACACTCTCTATTATGTCACTTGGTTGACAACACATTCAAGTACAATCACATTCATTTTGTTTAGTTGATAACAATACAATTGCACTCAATATCATCACTTAGTTAACACCCAGTACAATTATTCTCTCAGCTATATTATACAGTTAACAACCAGTACAATTATTCTCTCAGCTATATCATACAGTTAACAACCAGTACAATTATTCTCTCAGCAATATTATACAGTTAACAACCAGTACAATTATTCTCTCAGCTATATTATACAGTTAACAACCAGTACAATTATTCTCTCAGCTATATTATACAGTTAACAACCAGTACAATTATTCTCTCAGCTATATTATACAGTTAACAACCAGTACAATTATTCTCTCAGCAATATTATACAGTTAACAACCAATACAATTATTCTCTCAGCTATATTATACAGTTAACAACCAGTACAATTATTCTCTCAGCAATATTATACAGTTAACAACCAGTACAATTATTCTCTCAGCTATATTATACAGTTAACAACCAGTACAATTATTCTCTCAGCAATATTATACAGTTAACAACCAGTACAATTATTCTCTCAGCAATATTATACAGTTAACAACCAATACAATTATTCTCTCAGCAATATTATACAGTTAACAACCAGTATAATCTCTCTATTAGCAATATTATACAGTTAACAACCAGTATAATCTCTCTATCAACTATATTATACAGTTAACAACCAGTATAATTACTCTATCAGCTATTTTATACAGTTAACAACCAGTATAATCTCTCTATCAGCTATATTATACAGTTAACAACCAGTACAATTTCTCTATCAGCTATATTATACAGTTAACAACCAGTACAATAATTCTATCAGCTATATTATACAGTTAACAACCAGTATAAATACTCTATTAGCTATATCGTACAGTTAACAACCAGTACAATTATTCTATCAGCTATATTATACAGTTAACAACCAGTATAAATACTCTATTAGCTATATTATAGCTATATCTAGTCAGCTATATCTGACGTACTTATTTGATGAGCCCTTTGTTTTTTGCTCACTTCTTTAAGATGATTTTCTTTGATAAGCTGAGTAGAGGGATGCCTTGAAAGTAAAACTGAGTAAAAGAAAAGGCAATAGTTTGACTTTAAGTTTGTACATGTGACTGTGACATCATATCATTGAGAAAAACTCAACTGTGCTTTTATGAACTACACAATATTGTATGCTTTGTACACAAGACAATTAGCGTATAGATATGTTATAAAACATATTCTCATAATTAAGAGTTTGATTTTGAGAATTGTCAACCCTAAGGTGTGGACAACAGATGACGGACAACATATGATGGACGCTGGACTAGACTGACTGATCACTATAGCCCACTGAACACTACATGCTCAGGTGAGCTAAAACAGCAAATTTACATAATTAACATTCAGTAAGAGATACTTACCCAGGATAAGGGTTTGGTACATTAAAACGTTTACATATAACATTATCAGGATGCCATTCTAAAACCTGTCTTGTAAGTTTACCATACATCTTCATTTCAGCCGCCTTCATCTCATCATTTACATCCATCTACAGAAATACACACAAGCATTCCTAGTTGTAATACATTTTTAAAGCTTTAGTTTGTAAAATGATGAGATATAGTACTAGACAACCTGGGACCAAATCTACACATACAGTAGAAACTTGTTATATCGAAGTTCAAAGAACTTCATAAAATCGTTCAATATAAATGAACTTCGATATATAAATAATCTGAGAAATTCGACAACTGGGTTTACTTTTTAGAACGATCGTCGGTGTTGTAATAATCATTTACGGGATAGGAATGAAACATGGCATTGATACTTTCCATGTATTTAAGACACGCAACATTATAATCGCCAGCATAAACACTGACATTTTTATGTAACTGTCATTAACTGAATATCAATTTTGGAGTTCAAGACAAAAGTATCCGATCAGATGAGAAATTAATAGGTGTTTGTTGCAGGTAAAGGTGCGAAAATTTCTTTTGCTAACCAGCGCCTTAATTAGTTCGACATAGATGTATAGTTGAAAATCAATGTTTGGGGCGTAAAAATATCAAGACCTACGAATTCGAAATAAGTGCAATTTTTTGATATGTAAACAGAAGGATAAGATTCGGGACTTTATAATTATATCAATATAAGCAGAAATTTGATTTAAGCAAGTTTCTACTGTATTATACTAGACAATCTGTAACCAAATTTACTTATATTATACAATGTTTGGAGCATGATTTCTTTCGGAACATACCGGAAGTTGTTACGTAAGTAGTACAATTTCAGTATCCCATATATAGTATGGTAGTATGGTTGACCAATATCTTGGCATTTAAATTCGTGGGGATTTGATTTTGTGGACAAACTGACCCAAGAAATCCATGAAATTAAATCCCAAAGAAAATTGGTGGCACCACAATACATAAATATAATTATGCCCCAATCCCTATACCTGCTTATTTTATATTGAGAATTTTAAATACAGTAAAGTTCCGCATAACAACTGGCCCGATAATATAACCTACTCAATATTACGACCGCTTTTTAAAAGAACCAAATTTTTACTCATATACTTCTATATAATCACAGTCTAAAATTATGACCGGTCTGCAATTATGTTATACAACCACTTATAACAGAACAAATGCGTCATATTGTGTTGTTTTAGGGTCCAATGAACCGACCACCTAATTATCGCGCGTATCAAAACTTTAGTGTTAAGTACTCGATGATGACCCCAAGTCAAACACAGAAATTTCGAATTTACATCTAATTATCAGATCGGTACAAAAGTACCATATAAAAGCATGGTCTTATGTCGTGACATTTAAATGATGTGCCAATTTAACTTGCAATTTGACGTTCATGTTGCATCATTTTGATTTAGCTACATGTATGACATGACTAAATTATGCACCACTCTGTGCCTTTCAACAAATTCTTAACATGTATGCCTCCTATACAAAGTAAATAGGGTACAAAAATGCATTTTAAGGGAAAAATGTCAACTTTCAACAAATAAATTACAAAAATGGCATGTTTGTTGTAAATGTTTATATTTGTATGTCAGTAAATAGTTCAAAGAACATATCTGTATTTCAATAATAATTATAATGTTATCAAGGATTTACCAAGGAATATGTTTGATCTCGATATTAAGAAAGACTCGATAATAAGAACACTTTGTGTTAGTCTGCTTGGTGGTCTTAAAAGTGGAACTTTACTGTAATAACAAAGTATGTGAAAATTTGATACTTTTTCTTCTAGACGTGACATAGGCTTGTTTTCTCCATCTTCTTGCCCAGCACTTGTAAATCTCACAGCCATCATTCCAGAGAGAGGACGATACAACTTGGCTGCTCTGGTAAACTCTTCTTTCTCCTTTTCTTTTTCCCATTCTGTCTGATATGATGTTACAATTGAAGAGAAAGGATCTGCAAGACAATGAATATCAAAAATCTGATATAAAAAAGTATAACACACCACGTGTGGTAGACATTAATATAAAAGTACAATTATCACACTCCAAGTATGGTGCACAGTCACTGAGTTAACTTGGTTGAAATCCATCCAAAGATGGGACAGACACAGACTTTATCATTTTTGTTGTCTCAATAATGAAATGGAATGAAAGCTGACAAATTCGATTCACAAATATCTACATTGGAGTACAAATTATTTGCCTAGCAGAGTGTCCTTATGTATGGCAACATATCTAAAAACCTTTGTTTCCTGAGTTGACCAGGTCTATGTATCTCTCATATCTCTCCTGTTTCTGTGGATCTCTCTGGAATGGTTTAAATCCATGACTACCTTGGAATAATGGAACATTTTCTGAACTTGTTCCAGCAGCACACTTCGTTTTCTCCTCTGATAGTGTGTGATTAGGTTTAGCTGAAGTGTACATACAAATTCACATTAAATATTTTGATAACAAGTTTACAAGATCACTTTTGGTTCCACAAACCGAGCCAATGTTTTGTAGTACATAATTATAGACAGATATGACTGGCATGTAAAGTGAGAGCACTAATCAAAACTACAATTATCAATAATAATGAGATTGTCATGATCCATGGACATGATATGTAGACACGATGTGTGTTCATGATGAGTATACATGATGTGTGTACATGATGTGTGGATATGATGTGTGGACATGATGAGAGTACATGATGTGTGTACATGATGTGTGGACATGATGTGTGGACATGATGTGTGGACATGATGAGTGTACATGATGTGTGTACATGATGAGTGTACATGATGTGTGGACATGATGTGTGTACATGATGTGTGGACATGATGTGTGTACATGATGTGTGTACATGATGTGTGGACATGATGTGTGGACATGATGTGTGTACATGATGAGTGTACATGATGTGTGTACATGATGAGTGTACATGATGTGTGTACATGATGAGTGTACACGATGTGTGTACATGATGTGTGGACATGATGAGTGTACATGATGTGTGTACATGATGAGTGTACATGATGAGTGTACATGATGTGTGTACATGATGTGTGTACATGATGAGTGTACATGATGTGTGTACATGATGTGTGGACATGATGTGTGGACATGATGAGTGTACACGATGTGTGGACATGATGAGTGTACATTATGTGTGGACATGATGTGTGGACATGATGAGTATACACGATGAGTGTACATGATGTGTGGACATGATGAGTGTACACGATGTGTGTACATGATGTGTGTACATGATGAGTGTACATGATGTGTGTACATGATGTGTGTACATGATGTGTGTACATGATGTGTGGACATGATGAGTGTACATGATGTGTGGACATGATGTGTGGACATGATGTAAGGATTTTATCAAAGAGGAGATTTGTATAAATCTTTGGCATGATATGTTGGGTATAATGATTGGCACATCAGTCATCATCTATGGCAGGGCAGAAAATAAATCGTACATGAACCAATAATTATGAATCTTACTAAGTAATTGAGCTTCACACAGATTTCATTGCCCTATAAAATTAAGAAGAAAGATCAATAAATACTAACCTGGGTATGGAGAATCAGTCATCTTACTGGTACCCTGTTTTAGGTCACTGAGTTTCTTATACTAACCTGGGCATGAAGAACCAGTCATCTTACTGGTACCCTGTTTTGTCACTGAGTTTCTTATACTAACCTGGGTATGGAGAACCAGTCATCTCACTGATACCCCGTTTTGTCACTGAGTTTCTTATACTAACCTGGGTATGGAGAACCAGTCATCTCACTGATACCCTGTTTTATGTCACTGAGTTTGTTATACTAACCTGGGTATGGAGAATCAGTCGTCTTACTGGTACCCTGTTTTATGTCACTGAGTTTCCTTTTACTCTCTTCAGAGATGAGATCAAACACAGAACCTAAATATGCAAATTTAAAATAAGTTGAAACATCAACAAATGATTACAAACAATGCATACCAACATATGGATGCTCCACTAATCCACTAATGATATCAATATGTCTAGCATATTTCAAAAATATGAGCCATTCTATAACTGCTCTGTGCATTTTAAGAGTTCAAACAATGCCTTGCAATTCTAAAATTGGTCTGCATGATTCTTGATCAATGCAGAGTAATAGATCAGTAAATGATTCCATGCACACTTTACATCTGCATTCTGTGTTGTTCTGATCAAATTTTATAACAATTAAGAACCCGTAATAAAAATACAACTTCTAGTGCATAATTTAAACTACTCTTTATGGATCACATTTAAAATTTGTAGTAGAACCTTATAATAACAGTCAAAGAGTAAAAAGTATCCACAAACAGGGGACCATGTGTAAATATACATTACACCATATCACTATTCTTACAATATGGCAGTTAAAGCATATTAATACATTTCAAAATGTCAATGCTTGAACTGCTGGAAAAACAAATATCAATTAAAATTTTACTGTTGATGAGCAGAGCAAATAACAGACACAATGATGAATTACAGCAGATAACTTATAAACAAATTGATACATTATTAAAGAAAGAAAGCTACTTGTATCTTTCAGCATATTTCAGTGTAACATGGCTTATATGACCAATGGATCTATACTTACAAGAATAGGGAGCGTTTTTTATTACGAATCTAATCTGATTCTCTGAAAAGTAATGAGTCAATCTTGCTGACAATTAAACCATATAATACCACTATACAATGATAATGATGCTCACTGTTCATGAATCCCATTTTGGAGAACTTTTAATACTAATGGCATCATGCAACAATTACATACCAACAAAAGGTTTCTCCTCCAATGCTAAACTTCTGGATGAGGCATCAGTGTACACAGAATTTTTACCAGACTCTACAACTGATGATCTAGCAGCAATATTCTTATCTGAGTAGTCAAGTAGTTGTCTGGAGTCATTGCCTTGTAGTGAGTTCACGTTAGATGAAATCTCAGCAGTTCTAAAGCTGTGGACAGGTCTGAATATTCAAACACAACATAGCAATAGTCCGTCATTATGACACAGAACATAAAATTATATTTATTGCAGTAATATTCTATTTCCAAGTTTTCTGATGATTCCATGTCTCAAAGAACATTTCAGTCCTGGTTTAACATTCATTGTTTTCATTACTATCAAAATAAGAGGGACAATTTACAAGGTCAGGATATTGTACACATATTCAGCAATTCAAGGGCTGTAACTCAAGTGCAATAGAAAAAAATGTGTTTAAGATTTGGTAAAAATAAATGTATCATACCTGAAGTCTCTAGGGAGTTTCACTGGTGGGAAATCTTTTTTCTGAACAAGTTTCTTTGACGACAATATAAATCCATCTAACATTGAGCCTACATAACCAACTGGTGCCTCAGATGCTCCTATAAAGACAAGAGATTAATTATACTTTATTGTCAATTGATGACATTAAAGCCTTTTCAAACTAACCAAACATGCAAGTCATGATAAACAAGAGAATGGACATACACACACATGGGACACAGACAGATTGTTATCATATAAATCAACTTCACATAGCATGCTTGTACTCACACTACATAATGACCTTTAATACTGTTTCATACAAAACATAATCTGAATTTTAAGGACCACAATAGAAATAAGAGATTTTTACTTTTTTGTGCAAACATTTGCCATACTATTATTATTATAAAAATGGCCATGACATGGACCAACTTATGTATGGTAGAAACTTGTTATATTGAACACACATACATAAAATTCCAACTTATACCGATATAATTATAAGATGGTGACACTTATTTCAAATTTGTTGGTCTCGATATCTTTGTATGTCGAGGTAATTTTCAGTCAAAAACATTGATTTTCAACTAAACAGTTCAAATGACTACTAATATAAGCACAATTATACATGACCATCAATATCAAACTAATTGAGTCAGTGATTAACAAAGAATTTTCTCACCTTTACCTCCAATAAACACCCATTAATTTCTCTCCTGATCCAATATTTTTGTATTGAAATTAATACAGATGAAACTCTTTATATTGAACTTGCTTATATCAAATTCCTGCTTATATTGGTATAATAATAAAGTACCTATTAATTTCTCACCTAATCGGATACTTTTGTATTGAACTCCAAAATCGATATTTAATTAATGACAATTACGTAAAAATGTCAGTGTTTATGCTGGCAATTATAAAATCTGCAAATAAGTCTGTAAGTTTTGTTTGTTTGTATTTAATTACATTATTTGACATTAATGTTGCATGTCTTAAATTCATGGAAAGCATAAATGATGTGTTTCGTTCCTATCCCGTACAAAAAGTATCACGATTAAATGATTATTACAACACCGACAATCGCTCTAAAAAAAATTATACATATATCGAAGTTCGTTTATATTGAACAATTTCACTAAGTCCCTTGAACTTCCATATAATCAGTTTCTACTGTATTTAATTAATGACTATTATGTAACATGTCAGTGTTATGCTCATGATTACAAAATCAGTTCCTGTGTGAATATCTTAAAAGTTTAAACACGCACAAACAAGATGGTAATTAACTATTTTTAGTGGTAGATTGTCCTCAAGCCCAGTAAAAAAGGAAAGTGTCAATATGTTAATGTTGTTCTTATACATAATTAAATGGCAATCACTACTTCTTCATCAATTTAGTGTGAAACATCACTTGATTTTATTCCATGATGAAGTTTGCTATATACAGGTGTACATACACAGGTATTTATTCATAATTTAGTTCTATGTTGATGACATTTGTAAAACATTTACAATATTTATCGAGTAAAATTAATAAAAGTACATGCAACAATAAATTGAGAAACTTAAATGCAGATTAAAAGCTGTTATTTCTTGTTAAACTAATCAGCGTTTCAACTGAAATAAAAACAATTAAACAAAAACAAACACAAAATCAGTATAATACTGAACCCAAACTTTTCATCCAGTCCCAAGGGGATTCGGTATTCTGAGATTCCACTGTACAACATACGGACAATCCGTCTTAAAAGGAAACCCAGTTGTCCAATTTTTCTGATTATTTGTATGCCAAAGTTTGTTGATATTGAATAATTTTATGAAGTCCATTGAACTTTGATTTAACAAGTTTCAACTGCATTTATTATCTATTTTAATGATTTTATTTTCCATTTAATTTCGTTTAGTAAATATTTTACTGATTACAATATTAATAGGCGTTATATAGCATTTTATAGTTTACCATTTTGTGAGCATCATGAAGCTGAATAAATCTATAACAAGAGGATAATGTGGAACATCAAAGTCAGATTATTTGTAATGCCATTTAAGGATGTACATATCAGGGCTGATAAAATATGTATAAGAGAGTTATGGTGCTTGCATTTTGTTACTCTCCTCATAGAGGTCTATCCACCAATAAAGTTTCTTATTGACACCTGCAATAGTTTTTGAGTAATAATCTAGATAAAAAATTTTAAACCACGCCGGGACACCTACTCGCTCGTTTTCACCAATCTATGAGACGATTTTTTTCTTTGAAAAATCCAGCTACTAAAAGGGCTGTCAATAGTTTTAGGACAAATTTAACTAAAAAAGTTAAATTTCAAATCATTGAAGTAATACTGACAGGTATTAATACATGATTAATGAGAACACAGTAAAACCTCCTACACTAGTCAGCTCAAATCAGCAGTCACCTCTTAACAATGCCATACCTCCCCCATCTGTTTTAAATTATATTTCACCCCTGTCTGGGCACCACTTCCAAACTGACAACAGATCAATTCCCCAAAGGACCAAACTACAACTGATGTATTCCCAAGCAGTGTCAATTCCCAGTTTATTGACTAAGCAAATATAATTTACACAAAGACAGTGGTTTGTAAAGTTGATGGCTTTGATGGGGTTTTGTGATTCATGCACCTTTTAATTAATGGTTATGGAATATATTCACAGATTTAAACAGGTCATGTACTCACTATACCTGATTTTTAGAACAGCCATAGTTATTTGAAATTATGCACAAAATTACAAATTTTTAATTATTACATTTTAAAAGCTGATAAAGAGATTGTTCAAATTATTCTCATCAGGGAAGATTTAATATTACGTTTTTGATCTTTTAATCCTTGTTTGTTTGTAGGCACTACCTTTCAATCAATCAATTAATCGGTAATTAAGGTCATACTTCAAAAGTAAGAGTGAAATCATTTGTTGAATGTTGGAATTCTTAAATCAGGCCAACTCTTTCCAATTTAGATTTTCTTTGATATTTAGATCACAAGCTGGGTTTGAATATGTTTTGTTCGAGGTACATGTAAAAATATTGTTTTCCTGATATGAATTTGTTTGTAACTGAAATTTGTCTCCACTTGACTGTGCAGAAGAAATCGAACTAAAAAGTTTTATTTAATAGTCATAAGTTGATGTGCTTTCAACATTTACTACCTGATCAATAAAATAAGTCAACTTAAAACGAACACCAGGTGATCTGATCAGCTACTGTTGAAATTCAACTTTTCACTTACCAAACTTTCAAATCTATTATATTTATGAGAAAATGTCACAAAGACAGCGCATTGAGAAAACTAAACCCTCTGCATCTTTGTGATGTTCACACTGGTCTCAATTTTCCCTTTTCATTTGTTAATCAATATTGCATAATTTTTATGTAAAAATTGATGCAGTCGTCCATGCAATCTTGTTATAATCATAGCAGGTTGACAATGTTTTGACATTTTTTAACATCTAATTTTGCCAACTTTAACAATAATTAAAAGAGACAATTTGTCATTCCCTCATATAACATACCAAGGCAGTTATTCTCTCCTTTGAACATTTGCCCTAATAACAATGAACATTCTTAAATTTTAATGTTTTGTCAGAGAGCATTTAATCATCATTAAAACTATGTATAAAGGTTCTTCCAGCTTTAAAGCCTAATCATTTCTTCTTTAAAATGACATGTGAAAAACTGACATGTGAAAAACTGACATGAGAAAAAATGACAGGAATGAAGATCAATTAATACCAACAAAAAATAAATTCAATAGTTGAGAAAAACAGTGAATAATCATTTCGGAATTTCACATAATTTTACAGTGTAAGGACTTAAATTTCTTCATGAATTTAGCCCTTTTTTCGGAGTATCACATTTTGAACTTGTGTGCGTCAAATCTGTATTTAGCTAGAACTAACAAATAATTTGGACTTTTTTAACATTTCAAACTTTTGAGATTCAACTGTTATAAAATTTTAGCAAAATACACAAAGAAAAATTTTATTTCTGCTTTATAGCAAAATGCAAGTACTAATTGAAAACTCATCCCACACTTTATAAAGAAAAGACATATTAAATTTTCATCATTCTTCTTTTTATTATAATACGTAATTCTTGCCATTTTGAGACGATACCACATTCATTGAAGATCAGATTCTATTCAAACTTATATAGATGTGGTAAATTAATATTCATTCAGCCAATATCATTTAATGTATACTTGGCAAATAATCAAACAAGAGGGCCATGATGGCCCTTTTTCGCTCACCTGAGTAAAGTTTGCAACTCTACGTTTTTCCCATGATTTGACCTGGTGACCAATTTTATAACCTGAGTTGACCCATGTTCATGTTGAAACCTCTAGAGTGTTAACCCCCACTTGTGGATGACAGATGACAGGTGCCTGAGTAGATTGACTGATCACTAAAGCTCACTGAACACTACATGCTCAGGTGAAAGTTAACAATCAAGAAATATGAATTGACATGATTTTACCTTAAACAACCTACAAGTACTGCTGGTGTTCTATTTAAGGCACCTGTTTTCTTCTACATTCAACCAAATAAATTTGTCAAACCCAGCATGTCAATGAATTCTTATACTGTCTTACCTTTGCCTGAAGGTCCAGTCCAACCATATTTATCATCATGTTCACTATCCATTGTCATATCATAGTTTGACATTGTGTCTGTACTGTATATATCATCATCATCCTCTTCTAGCGCACCAACACCAAAAGCCTGTTGAAATATAACATACATGATAATATCAATATCATAACATGGTGAAAATGTGTACAGGAGTCATGTAATACACTGAATGTGGTAAATAGGATGTAACATAAAACTTATCTTCTTGCACAATCAAACATCAAATGTCATCAAAAAGATTTGAATTTTTGTTTTCACTGGAGCTAAACGTTGCATGTACAGTCAGGGTCATTTGGAGACTTTCCAGCTTTAACAGTTAAGGAAGACTCCAGGCTTACACCAGGATAGAATCACTAACATTCTGTTATCTAAAGAACAGCTTCCTCACATGTGAAATTTTTTCATGGGTAGGATTCCAACTCATAGCAGTAAGGGGCCAATTATTATTCAAAGACAATAACCACTCAAAAATTGAGTATCCCTTAAGATCTGAATACTATAAATTAGATTTGCATAAATGAAGTAAGCACACCTAAGGCACAATGGTAAGTTGCAACCCTGGTAGAAACAAGCATTCAATATAACTTTACCACTACGTATTCACAGATTTATTTACCATCATACATGTAGGAATGTCAAATGAAACAAGGGACAGTGTAACTTCCGGAAATCCGGACCCTCTTAAATCCAGAAACTTCTAAAATCTGAACAATTTTCCAGGTCCCGCAATTTACCCTTTGTTTTCTATGATTTAACTTCTGACTTCCACAACTTCAGAATTCTGAACACATTTATCACGAAATCTGGCTCGTATCAATGCAATTTTACTTCCAAAATCTGAACACTGCAAAATGTGTGATCAATTACTTGACACAAGATTGTAAGCCCCACAGCAGATTTCATTGTATACTGATTGTTTACCAATTAGCAGTATCCTTTTTTTTTGACACATGTTATAATCACAATGTGTAGTACAGTTAATGCACAGATATTAAGATACAATAAAACTTCGTTATCTCGAGGAGTCATCGGAACAGACGAAATGCTCGAGATAAACCGAGTGCTCGTAATAACGAGGTTTTTGTTTGTTGACTGAAAATAAACTGTGCATCATGCGCATAAATGGGCGTGTTTACGATAATAATACGAAATGCTAACGTAAATTGTTCTCTATGATGTCTAAGGTGAATAAACATGATAGTTGATTGCTGAAATATATACTGATCATTTTTTCTAAGTACTTTATCCACGATTTTTTCGTGTTTTCAATTGTACAATGTCATGTCTGAATATTGTGTCACTGACATGTGGTGAAACGTCATAGTAACACATCGTGAAAGATACATGTGTTATGTACGTCTGTAGCAAAAAAGAGGAGTAATCAATGACACACACACTTTATTATTTGCCTGATAGCATACATGATAACAGCAATCATCGTAAAAATAATTCACCAAAATATGTACATTTCATAAGCAGTTTTTACGTCACTATGGTAATGTTTATAATACATTTTCGCACTTTAGTTGTCACTTCTAAAAAAGTCCCTCATTGAAGTTTGCTTCAAGTTCCTCGTAATAAAAGATTTGTCACTGTTTTTATTAGTATCTGCTTCTCAAACTTGTCATTAAGATCTCATAATTAAGGTCTCGTGATTAAATTCTCAATAATTATTAACTTTTATAACATTAGTCTTTGATCTTAAAAATTTTTACTGCAAACTTACAACAAACAAATACATGTACTTGTTTCATTGTCATTTTATGTCACAACATGTGAAATACAAAGTACCCGATTAAGATTCGTTCTTTTATTGTGTAGCTTTAACGACGTGTGAAAAACAAAGTACTCGATTAAGACCTGCTCTTTTGTTGCGTAACTTTAACGATGTGTAGAAAACACGGCGATTGCCGGCGCGCAGGTGCGAACGATATCCAAAATGACACCCTTCAAGGTAATCGAGGTAATTAATGCTTAAAAATAAGTCAAGGGACCATGATTTGTGCTCAAGATAACGATGCTCGTAATAAACATGGAAATTTATATACAACTAAGAACAAAAAATGACGGGACTTCAAGATCTCCTCGAGATAAGCCTAGAGCTCGTGATATCGATGCTCGTAATAATAACGAAGTTTTACTGTAATTACATAGACAGATAGTGGTAAATTTATGAGATGATGATTAGTTGATGATTGTAATCCTAGGATTAAATTTGAATTGCAGTGTTTGAATCAAATATCCGTGGAGTTTAAAGTGATGTTTAACTGTTCATTTTGGTCCAGGTTACTCCAAACTTCTGAATTCCGGAAACTTCCAAATCCGAACTTTTTGGCCGGTCTCAAGGGTGTTCAGATTTCAGAAGTTACACTGTAAACACATACAGCTTCATTTATCAATCCTTAAACATTTCTTTCAATGTACAAAAAATGTTAGCTTGGTAACCTGTATTACCTGTCCCCGAATACCACGTCTTGATCCACCTTTAGTTACCCGAGGAGCTTCAAACAGATGAATGTGAGTTGAGGGCAATGCTTTCTTAGGATCCAGCCCTTGATATCCAAGACCTTTTGTATTGTCCTTCACAGACATAAGAATATTAGCGCTGTCTGTTGGAGCAAATGTTACATCAGAGAAGATATCATCAAACCCTAATTTATCATCAAGATCAGGTGTTGGTAGACATCCATACATCTTCCTAAGAGATTCTAGGGAAAGTTAACAATATTGAATAAATTAATGTATCATCAGACATCATGGTCAACTAGAATATCAAACAATTTTATCACTAAGGTGCATGTTTTGATAATTTCAGAATGATACTGGATATATCTATCAGAATGATACTGAATATATCTATCAGAATAATACTGAATATATCTATCAGAACAATACTGAATATATCTATCAGAATAATACTGAATATATCTATCAGAATGATACTGAATATATCCATCAGAATGATACTGGATATATCTATCAGAATGATACTGGATATATCTATCAGAATGATACTGAATATATCTATCAGAATGATACTGAATATATCTATCAGAATAATACTGAATATATCTATCAGAATAATACTGAATATATCTATAAGAATAATACTGAATATATCTATCAGAATAATACTGAATATATCTATCAGAATGATACTGGATATATCTATCATAATAATACTGAATATATCTATCAGAATGATACTGGATATATCTATATCTATCAGAATAATACTGGATATATCTATCAGAATAATACTGAATATATCTATCAGAATGATACTGAATATATCTATCAGAATGATGCTGAATATATCTATCAGAATAATACTGAATATATCTATCAGAATGATACTGGATATATCTATATCTATCAGAATAATACTGGATATATCTATCAGAATGATACTGGATATATCTATCAGAACGATACTGAATATATCTATCAGAATAATACTGAATATATCTATCAGAATGATACTGGATATATCTATCAGAATAATACTGAATATATCTATCAGAATGATACTGGATATATCTATCAGAAAAATACTGGATATATCTATCAGAACGATACTGAATATATCTGCCAGATATTTCCATAAAAATATTAAGACAAAGATATTGGTTCCTGAGCTCAGAGCTATTAAGCTCAAAGGGAAACAAGATACTGTGTTCAATAAACACCCCTGGTGGCATGCTTAGTTAACCAAAAATAGCCATTGATATCATACATTAAGGTGCATACTAGTTAACAGAGAATTAACCCATTTGAAATTTGTACATCCAATTAAGGTCAAGGTCAATTCGAGGTTGGGTGATATCAGTGGATTAGGAATGGTCCAAGGCAACAATATGTAAGTATCAAAGTGATAGACAAAATGATAAAATTCAGGTAACCTTGTACCAACAGATGGGCAAGACAATTACTATATGCCTCCACATAAGTAGATGCTACAGCATAATAAAAAATGGATACAATGTGATTCGGTAGTCAATATAAATTACTTGTTATAATCTGGGTGGAATAATTTTTTCTCTGGCTACTCATCCTCCACAACAAACAGCTAAGAATTTTAACTAGTTCTACTACAACAATATGAACTTGTCCTGAGTCAATTTCCATCCATAATTACAAGCGGACAAGTGGATTTGTCAAGCCCTGATAACTAATGGTATTTTAAAACCAAAGTATGAACATCAGACCATTGCAAAATGCCAGTATATACATGTAATGGTTACTGAAATAACTGATATCAACAATGCAATATTTTCAATATAAGTGATGAAAATAGTTATTTTAAATCAATCAATAGAACTGGCTTCATTTAATGATAAAACATTTATTGGTTTGGATAATGTCATACTGTCAGTGAATTTCAGTTTTATAATCCTGCAAAACAAAAAATAAGACAAAGGAATATTGGTGATGACCAGAAGATGCTACACACCAAATTTGGTGGTGATCAAGCCATTGGTGCATGAAAAAAGTCATTTTAAGGTATTTCTATTTTTAGCTCTGGTGGCCCCTAATTTATCCAAATTTATTCAAGTAAACTTGATAGAAATCAATATAAGGATGCTACAAACCAAGCATGGTAATATCCATCCACAGATTCATGAGAAAAAGTCATTTTAAGGTATTTCTATTTTTAGCTCTAAAACGGGCCAACCAAATTTATTTCAGCAAACTTGACAAAGGACCATCAAAGGATGCTACAAACCAAGTTTGGTGATGATCCATCCATTCGTTCATGAGAAAATGTTTAAAGGTTTTTCTATTTTTAGTTCTGGTAGATATTGAGCAAACTTGATAAAGGATAACTAGGTGATGCTACATACCAAATATCAAAGCTCTAGTCCTTGCACTTTTAAGATTTCACTACAGAAGTCTATGTAAAACAAGGGACCCCAGGGACAAGGCCAATTTTGACCCTGGGGCAATGATGTGAGCAAACTTCATAGGTGATGCTACATACCAAATATCAAAGCTCTAGGCCTTTTTCTAGATTTTTTAAGATTTCACTATTTAAGTCTATGTAAAACTAGGGACATACAATTTTAGAAGAACTTAGTGCAAGGAACATCTCTGTCAAGTTTTATTGAATTTGGCTTAGCGCATTAGGAGGAGAAGATGTTAAAAGAATTTGTTGACACAAGGACGGACACACACACGTAAGTTAACTATCAAAGAAGTAATGATAATTGGCCTATACTACTTTTGTAATGGACCAGGACCATTATCATACTCACCCTCATCTTTCGGCAGGAGATCAATAATCAATAGGTTTCATATTTCTATAAAACAGTCTATCTCAAAATAAAAACTACTCTGTGTGAATCTGAAAAAAACCTTCCACACTTCCCAACCCAATCTCCCATCACACATGTATACACAGTACACCATCACACATATCTACACGATACACCATCACACATGTATACACAATACACCGTCAGACATGTCTACTCAATACACCATCACACATATTTACACGATACACCATCACACATATTTACACGATACACAATCACACATATTTACACAATACACCATCACACATATTTACACGATACACCATCACACATACCTACACAATACACCATCACACATATTTACACAATACACCATCACACATATCTACACAATACACCATCACACATATTTACACAATACACCATCACACATGTCTACACAATACACCATCACACATATTTACACAATACACCATCACACATATCTACACAATACACAATCACACATTTATACACAATACACCATCACACATATCTACACGATACACCATCACACATGTATACACAATACACCGTCAGACATGTCTACTCAATACACCATCACACATATTTACACGATACACCATCACACATGTATACACAATACACAATCACACATGTATACACAATACACCATCACACATATTTACACGATACACCATCACACATATCTACACAATACACCATCACACATGTATACACAATACACCATCACACATATTTACACGATACACCATCACACATGTCTACACAATACACAATCACACATGCATACACAATACACCATCACACATATCTACACAATATACTGTCAGACATATCTACACAATATATAGTCAGATATATCTACACAATATATAGTCAGACATATCTACACAATTTACTCTTAGACATATCTACACAATATATAGTCAGACATATCTACACAATATAATGTCAGATATATCTACACAATATATAGTCAGGCATATCTACACAATATATAGTCAGACATATCTACACAATATATAGTCAGACATATCTACACAATATATAGTCAGACATATCTACACAATACATAGTCAGACATATCTACACAATATAGTCAGACATATCTACACAATATACTCTCAGACATATCTACACAATATACTCTCAGACATATCTACACAATATATAGTCAGACATATCTACACAATATATAGTCAGACATATCTACACAATAAACTGTCAGACATATCTACACAATTTACTCTCAGACATATCTACACAATTTACTGTCAGACATATATACACAATTTATAGTCAGACATATCTACACAATATACTGTCAGACATATCTACACAATTTAAAGTCAGACATATCTACACAATATACTGTCAGACATATCTACACAATATATAGTCAGACATATCTACACAATATACAGTCAGACATATCTACACAATTTATAGTCAGACATATCTACACAATATACTGTCAGACATATCTACACAATTTATAGTCAGACATATCTACACAATATATAGTCAGACATATCTACACAATATAATGTCAGACATATCTACACAATATATAGTCAGACATATCTACACAATTTATAGTCAGACATATCTACACAATTTATATTCAGACATATCTACACAATAAACTGTCAGATATGACCAATTAATACATAATATAGAACTGATGAGCATTTATATTCACTCACTTGTTTTCTGCTTTTTACTGAGTCGTGGTCCAATACCCTGGCCTTCTTTCCATCCCATTTTACGTAACAATTTAACACCAATTGTTAGTCTGGGTAATAAAAAAAGATATGAATCAATCACAAGTGTTATACATTCAAATATTGGAAAAAATATCTGATCATGGTTGAAAGTAGTAACAATGAATGCATTTTCATAACCATATACTCTTTCTTAAGAATTATAAGGGACATCAATGCTTCAATAGACATCTGATAATCAGTAAGTGAATTCAGCAATGCTGTGAACATTGATAATTCTAACTTGACAGGAGTCTGTTGGCTTAACATATTGTAGCATCATAAAACTTGTTTGAAGACTAAGATAATGTTATTCGCAGCACACAACTTGGAATATAACCAATATTAATGTAACAAATTCAGATCTAAATTTAGAGCTTTTGCATTTTCAACAGATTATAATTTGACAAAACCGACATAAACCCAAAGAGATTACTATGAGCAAAAAGTCAGAAAAGTATTATCCAAGTCTCTGCAAAACAACACAGAATTTTACTGGACAGTAGATCCTGTGAAGTTACTTTTTGTGTAGAACTGGACAAAGAAATTGACAATAATAAATTGTTTGAAATTTCAATTAACTGTTTTATGTTTTTCTTACAACCTATAAATAACATATCTAATATAATTAACAATAACAGGGCTTCATTTGCACCCTTTGATTGGAAGTCCAGACAAACTTGGCCTCGTCTACAGACTCAGAGGGTGTTTAAGCCAACAAAAATATATCAACTTTTTAAATGCTATGATTAAAGAAATAATAAAACTTCCAGGCCAGAAAATTCCATAGCTTCATATACTGGGTACATCACAACCAAGTTGGTTTCTTTTTCATCCATAATAAGTATTTATCATAAACAGGGAGTCAGGGGCAAAATAAAAATACAGAATAAACAAATGAAAATACTCCTTGGGCAGGTGATTTATAATGCTATATTTGTAATTGGGGGAAAACTCAGAAATTATTTACAGCACTATGTAAATGCACATGTTATAGTACTGTCATAGGAGATTCTTCGCTAGTTGTCACATTATTATGGCAATCACAACAAACCTTGCAATATTTTAATGGACATATCTGTCACTCCGGCTATTATCCGTCAGAAAAAATCATCAATCCAAACCCCCTTGTAGCGTACAAACGTACATGAGTTTACTAACATGTATGTACTATATAGCTGTCCATAAAGACTGTCATATATTCAATAAACCAGTTAACCATTTGAAAAATTTACTGATTAACCAGTAGTTCAAATAAATGAATCTTGATATCCCTAATAATTTCTATATCTATATCTTACAGACAATCGATGTCACAAACACTCAAAATCTATGATAACTACAGAAAATGTCTCAAAAGATGACAAAAACTGTAAAAAAACTCACCTGTCAGGAACAATTATTTCTAACAACACTGAGGCCCCAGGTAAAACAGAATCAGCAGTGCCCATCTGTGCTTCATCTAATTGCCTCTTTTTTCTTTCTTCAGAAGAAAATTTCGAGCCAGTTACAAATTTTCTTGGTGCAATGCCATATTCGCCCATATCCTACAAACAAACATAGACCATGTAATTTAATAGTTTTAAACCAAACAAAAGCTTTACATAGAGCTACATAAAACAGAAAGTTAAAATGCTCACATAAACACTCCTTAGTAATTACAGTAAAACTTTGTTATTACGAGCATCCATATCACGAGCTCTAGGCTTATCTCGAGGAGATCTTGAAGTCCCGTCATTTTTTGTTCTTAGTTGTATATAAATTTCCATGTTTATAACGAGCATCGTTATCTCGAGCACAAATCATGGTCCCTTGACTTATTTTTAAGTGTTAATTACCTCGATTACCTCGAGGGGTGTCATTTTGGATATTGTTCGCACCTGCGTGCCGGCGATCGCCGTGTTTTCTACACATCATTAAAAGTTACGCAACAAAAGAGCAAATCTTAATCGAGTACCTTGTTTTTCACACGTCGTTAAAGCTACACAATAAAAGAACGAATCTTAATCGGGTACTTTGTATTTCACATGTTGTGACATAAAATGACAATGAAACATGTACATTTATTTGTTTGTTGTAAGTTTGCAGTAAAATTTTTAAGATCAAAGACTAATGTTATAAAAGTTAATAATTATTGAGAATTTAATCACGAGACCTTAATTATGGAACTTAAAGACAAGTTTGAGAAGCAGATACTAATAAAAACAGAGACAAATCTTTTATTAGCATGCTTCATGCATACCACTTACTGCTATCTGTACACAGAAAAATATCACATAATCCGAGTAATCCAGTGAAGGGCTCATTTACATGAGAGGATAACTGGATTAATCATGTTTTCGGGAAGTTGTCGAGACTTAGCTTCACTAAATTGTCAAACACCAACTTCTCTAAATTGTCAAACACCAACTTCTCTAAATTGTCAAACACCAACTTCTCTAAATTGTCAAACACCAACTTCTCTAAATTGTCAAACACCAACTTCTCTAAATTGTCAAACACCAACTTCTCTAAATTGTCAAACCTCAACTTCTCCAAATTGTCAAACACCAACTTCTCTAAATTGTCAAACACCAACTTCTCTAAATTGTCAAACACCAACTTCTCTAAATTGTCAAACACCAACTTCTCTAAATTGTCAAACCTCAACTTCTCTAAATTGTCAAACACCAACTTCTCTAAATTGTCAAACATCAACTTCTTTAAATTGTCAAAGTGGCTTGTCTCTAACAAGTCCCAAAACATAAGTAATCGAGAATGTTAAGTGCTTTAATGCGGACTGCCATGAGACAAAAAATCACCAACAGGAGGAACTTGAAGAAACTTTAATGAGGGACTTTTTTAGAAGTGACAACTAAAGTGAGAAAGTGTATTATAAACATTACCATAGTGACGTAAAAACTGCTTATGAAATTTACATGTATTGGTGAATTATTTTTACGATGATTGCTGTTATCATGTATGCTATCATGCAAATAATAAAGTGTGTGTGTCATTGATTGCTCTTCTTTTTTTGCTACAGACGTACATAACACATGTATCTTTCACGATGTGTCAGTATGACGTTTCACCGCATGTCAGTGACACGATATTCGAACATGACATTGTACAATTGAAAACACGAAAAAATCGTGGATAAAGTACTTAGAAAAATGATCAATATATATTTCAGCAATCAACTATCATGTTTATTCACCTTAGACATCATAGAGAACAATTTACGTAAGCATTTCGTATTATTATCGCAAACACGCCCATTTATGCGCATGATGCACAGTTTATTTTCAGTCAACAAACAAAAACCTCGTTATTACCAGCACTCGGTTTATCTCGAGCATTTCGTCTGTTCCAATGACTCCTCGAGATAACGAAGTTTTACTGTACATGTAGACATTGTAGCAAATTGAACTAGTCTGCATGAAAAGCATATTAAACTTGACTTCATTCTGAAAACCTGATTACAGATATTGTGACCTCTTTGATGAATGACCTTGTTGTTTCATCTTCATCTTGATCTCAAAAGCAGTAGGTTCCATCAACTGACAGCTGCAAAACATGTTATACATGTGGAGGACAGTATAAATGAAGCAGCATAGGAAAACTTCACAGAGATCGTGCAGCAGGAGAAATTATCCCAATGAACAAATCCTGGAGCAGGAGAAATTATCCCAATGAACAAATCATGGAGCAGGAGAAATTATCCCAATGAACAAATCCTGGAGCAGGTGAAATTATCCCAATGAACAAATCATGGAGCAGGAGAAATTATCCCAATGAACAAATCCTGAAGCAGGAGAAATTATCCCAATGAACAAATCATGGAGCAGGAGAAATTATCCCAATGAACAAATCCTGGAGCAGGAGAAATTATCCCAATGAACAAATCATGGAGCAGGTGAAATTATCCCAATGAACAAATCATGGAGCAGGTGAAATTATCCCAATGAACAAATCATGGAGCAGGAGAAATTATCCCAATGAACAAATCATGGAGCAGGTGAAATTATCCCAATGAACAAATCATGGAGCAGGTGAAATTATCTCAATGAACAAATCATGGAGCAGGAGAAATGATCCCAATGAACAAATCCTGGAGCAGGAGAAATTATCCCAATGAACAAATCCTGGAGCAGGAGAAATTATCCCAATGAACAAATCCTGGAGCAGGAGAAATTATCCCAATGAACAAATCCTGGAGCAGGAGAAATTATCCCAATGAACAAATCCAACCAACAGGAAACAACAAACACAAACAAAAATAACAGGAACTGTCACATGATCAGGCTTTCATTCTCCAGATGCTTACACCATTTATACCTTCAATCATAGGGAGGAAACATTTTGTCTATGTCAGGCAAGTTTGATTTTAGTAGCTTATACAGGCAAAATAAACGAAGGGCCTCAATGCCGTCAAAAATGACCAAATCACAAAACCAACAATACGCGTTAGGTTGATGACAGTAGTTCTGTGAATGTTTTATCAAAATGCATGAGAAATAAAATAGAAAGTTGTACGCAGGAGAGTATTTTTTATATATATTAAATGTGCGCAAAAAATACACAAAGGGCCATAATTCTGCCAAAAATGATTGAATCACAAAACCAAGAATATATGCCCTGGGGTACTTACTGGCAATAGTTCAGTGAATGTTTGGTTAGAATACCTTGAGAAATGTAGAAGTGGCACATGGAATATTACATTTGCAAAAATTAAACAAAGGGCCATAATTCCACAAAAATAATTGAATCACAAAACCCTGATAAAAATGTGCTAGGTAATGCACACAGAAGAAATTAAGGATGCCCACCTGTCCACCAGGCGACATTTGCCAATTTAGTAACTGTAGGATGTAACACAACTGAACTTACAACACAAAAACTTTAAATGTTGCTCAAAAACAATTTTCAATAGCTAGCAAAAAAATGATTTTGATATACAAGTAGATAGACAACATGATATCTGGTTAAGAATTTACCTCTTCATCCATAAAATCTTCTGGCTTTTGTGCCTGCTTATCTTTAAACCTCTCATTTCGTGATGAAATAAAGTTACTTGGTGTCCAACCTAAAATTAAATACAAGTATATAAGTATGACAAATGATTTTATCCTTGTTTGAATTTGATAACATCACTGATAAACAAGGAACAAATTTTAAACATTAATGTTACATGTAGGATGGACAAACGTATATACCAATCAACTGCTTGTGTAATTAGTAAGCTTTATTATCAGCAGGTTTTATAAAAAATTGAACTCTTATTACAGAATTTTCTTACTCGTACACCGACATGTCACTATAAACAATATAAACCAATCAGAAATCATGTAACATTTGTATTAGCAATGGTGGTGTATGTCTAAGAAAATCCTGTTTGAAAATATAAATATTGATTACTCGAATATTTGAGTCTTCAGACCTATATTAATGTATTTAATTGTTCTTTTTAGGACTTATTGGTCAATACGACCTATATAAGGTTGACAACCTTGTATTGGTATGTGAAATTAAGCCATTTCAATGTGGACGCATTTATGTTGACTAAAAGAAATCGGGTCAAATTCTAACATTTCTTGTTCAATTTTTCGGCAACAGCTTGGACTTGAAGCTTAGTTTTGGTCTCATTTTGTGCAAAAATGTATATCTGAAACCACTGCAAACTTTGTTTTAAAGCTTTCATCCCTGATGTTTTATAATTTTACGTTTTGTGAAGACAGTGAGCATTCACCGGAACGAAGAGAAATATGCCTTCTATTTAGTACATATAACAGTTGAACAGGGTCAAATTCTGTGAAAATGTTTTTTTCATTTATGTTAATTTTGGGTTAAATTATGGTGTTTTATAAAGAATATATTGCATTTTTATCATCACAGGTCTGTTACTAATGCTTGTGATAATAAGTATATAATAATAATAAGTTTAAGACCAATTATGATATTTTTATGAAATGGTACATTGGACATAGGAACAACTTTGTGAAAGGTCCATTTCCAATTGTAAATGGGTCTGTTTTCCAGTGCAACTTTTATAGGAAAAAAGTCACTGACAGCAGAGCAGACTCAAGTTCCTCCCATTCACCCATTCTCTGTTTCAGATTATATTGAAAGATTTCTTGTTGATAACATACTATTGCTGATAGCTCAGAAAAATATATAACTGACATTTAAAGTACAAAAATAGATTTAAAGTTAAATATAGAATGAACTTATGACACTAACTGAGAATATCTTGTGACCAAATACTAATGTGATTATTTATAACAATGTTTTCCATGAGCGTAATTTGAATAAGTAAAATTCAACTGTATTTTGGCTTTCTCAGTAAACAAATTAACAGCAATTAAGGCAAAGCTGAAAAGTATGAAACTTACCCTCTTTAGAACCAACTGAGTTAAAATAACCAGCTGAGAATCCACCAGTAAATGCACCATGAAATCTTGTCCTTCCTTTGTCATCCTTAGCTTGTATATCTTGTATCTTTATTGGTCTCTTTAAAAGTTCATCTACAACAAAGTCATTTCTCATTCTACATCATTCACTTTAACAAATACATGCACATGTACAACTTCTCTCTCAAAACCAACCTTTTAATGTTGAGCAGACACACCAATACTATCAAGTAATTAGTAAAAAGATTGATCTGCAGTGAATCATTATACATTTAGAGAAAAAATAAAAAACAAAACAAATAAAAGATAATATATTCATCACTTTCAGATAAAAATTAACAAATGTTAGTTGACATGTATTCCTACATGAAAATATTCAGATAAGACCTTTGTACAAAGGAGAAAATATTATCATTACCTAATTGGATATAATTAGTGATTGTACTGGTCCAATAAATTATATAAAAACTTTCATTTTACATTCTTTTTTAGCATAGAAATGAAAATTAAAGTTGTATCATAATAAATCTAAACTTTGAGGACATCAAGTAAGTTTTTATCATAACTGGAAATAAAAAGAGAGAATTACAGTTTTTGAGTGTGTGACATGAATGAATTTTTTGGAATCCACATAGAAAAGTTGGCACTGTTCACTTTTCATTGCAGACATTAAGACAGGATAAATATCACTTAAATTCATGAAGTTAACATTCAATTGGTGTCCACTTTATGGGGAAAATTACCCATTCAAAGAAAGTAGTGTTCAGATTTGGCATCCAAAATTGACATCAAAAAGTAATAACAGTATAATTATAGAGTAAATTTTGGGGGAGAAAAATAATTCTAAATCATGGATCAAAACAAAGGACTGCTAGCCCAGAAAGCTGACACTCAAACAGGTTGCTAACAGTAAGCCCAACAGGAAGACTTTTCAAGTAGCCCATACTTCTACAACAAAACAAACCAAAAAAAGATGTACAGTTTCTGTAGGTAAATCATGGGTAGTTCCAGGTCACTTAGAGATTAATGGTTCTGAAATTAATGATAACTCTTTCATATGGAATATAACATACTTTATTAATTTAAGATATATCTATTGGAAGTAAATAGGCAAAGTTTGATTCCTTTACATTGATCAATGGACCAGAACGGCTTTGCCAGTTATCACAGAGGAAAATATCTACATCAACCCCTCCTGCTGAAACTGAGCTACAGAGATTTCTTCTTCCCTTAAAATTGAAAATATCACCGTACAGAGTGGTTCTAATATGAAAAACCTACAGAACCAAAAGTCTGAACTCTTATATTGCAATCATTTATTGTCATGCTTAAAAAGGGTCCAAAAATATTAGTAGCTGTGTTTGACAATTTATATGTCACTTTAACAGTGAAAACTGATTTTGGAACGATCCCTAAATAAATCGAACAGTAGAAGTGTCACATGACCCAGAACACACACACACATTTTAAAACTAGCACACTATACATGTGCTGCAGTACACAATTTAACATGAGTAGATTAAGTAAATAAAAATTAAAATGATCCTGAGATATCTGTCTATCAATGTATGTAGAGTTTTATTTGCTTAAAAATGCAAATAAAATGATCACCGCAGTTTACCGGATAGTGGCCCAGAACTACATAACCAACTGACATAATACAGTCAGTCAGGCAGAAGCTGATTTCAGGCAGTAATGGATTACGCTCTAGATCTTTAAAAACCTACCCAGTCCATAAATGATATATTAACAAGAGGGCCAAGATGGCCCTTTTTCGATCACCTGAGTAAAGATTGCAACTTCCATGTTTTTCCTGTGACTTGACCCGTTGACCTAGTTTTTAACCTGAGTTGACGCATGTTCAAACCTGTTCATGATATCATTATTTCAGTAGTACCTCGCTAAACCAGACAGGGTCCGGACCAAACAAACATTCCGGTTTAGTGAGGATTCTGGTTTAGAGGGGTTTTTGTATTTGGAACAGGTTTACTCATTATATAGATGGTCTTAATGTTGAATATGACTGTATTTGGGATGTTAAGGAAAACAATTATTGATTAGGCATTTAATTTCATCAAATTAAATTGGTTACATATACTTCATTCTTTAATCAAATCACACCTCATAACTCTCATTAAATTTATCATCAATCACAGTCCTTGATTTGAGTAACAAACAAATTATCATATAAGCTGGGTCTTTGATTAGTCATTAATTGCATCAAATTATTAGAGTTTGTAACAAACTGTACATTTCATTCTGTTTCATTTAAATCACACCTCTTATCAATTTAATTTTAATAAACAACTGTGAAAACTATCATTATAGTTTACAGTTTATTTACAGTTTATTTACAGAAATCGGCAAGTACTTGCCATTGTACACACACGCACATACATACACACACATATATATATATATATATATATACAGCAACACAAAACAGCATGACATGAAACATGAATAACATTTCTATATACAATCTATATAAAATAGGTCAATAGGACTATATTCATAAATGAATGTAATGTAAATTTGTCATGTGTAATTAAGTAAATTATCTCGCAATAAAAAAGCTTCCTTTAAGTATAATGATAAGTATAAAAGATTTCTTTTACTGTTTGAGGACATGATAGAAACAAATTTACCTAAAGATGGCCAGGAAGTGTCGGATAGATATTTTCTTCTAATATCACTATATTTTGTACAGCAAATTAAGAAATGATACTCAGATTCAATTTGATTAAGATTGCAAAACTTACATATTCTATTTTCTTTCGGGATATTATTTCTGCGTCCTAATTCTATTTCCAAAGAGTGCGAACTTAATCGAAATTTAGCAAGTAATTTAATCATTTTAATATTCGGCAATATTTCTATGTACTTAGAACATAGAACATGAATAACTCTCATTAAATTTATTATCAATCACAGTCTTTGATTTGAGTAACAAACAAACAAATTATCATATAAGCTGGGTCTTTGATTTGACATAAATTGCATCAAATTATTAGTTTGTAACAAACTGAACATTTCATTCTGTTTCATTTAAATCACACCTCTTATCAATTTAATTTTAATAAACGACTGTGAAAACTATCATTATAACTCTCAAGAAACAGATTAATATTTTTTCAAAGTTTTCAAATTATTGACAAGTTTATTACCTTGTAGAGAGTCCTTTCACACCCCAACAATAATAAATCAATTAGTAATCCATCTGACACCAATCAAGTAAGCCCACTGGGCCAGTTTTACTGTCAAAACACAGTAACACAATACACAGGAAAATTATGGCAGCTTCAAAAATAATTGTCCAGTTTAGTGAGGTTTAATTGTGTTGCCCAGCAACAAATTTTCTCAAAATTTCATCTGGTTTCTGGAATAGCGAGTGTCCGGTTTAGTGAGGTTCTTTTATTATTAATATATAGTGGAAAAATATGGGACTTTGAAAACTGTCCAGTATTGTGAGGATTCCCGTTTAGCGAGGTTCCACAGTACAAACATTCTGACAAAGTTTGAGGAAGATCCAATCAAAACTGCGACATCTAGAGCGGTAACAAGGTTTTCCAGTGATTTGACCTGGTGACCTAGTTTTTCATCCCAGATGACCCATGATCGAACTTAACAAGATATCATTAAGACAATTATTTTGACAAGGTTTGGTGAACCTCCAATCAAAACTGGGACCTATAGAGGGTTGACAAGGTTTTCTAAAGATTAGACCTGGTGACCTAGTTTTCAGCCCCTACGTGCTCAGGTGAGCTAATAAAAAAATATTCAGCCATCTACCTGATCCCATTCCAAACAAATCCACATATTTTTGAAAATGGAAAAGTCTACAAAACCGTGTAGTTCCGAATATGGTCACCAGAAGTTTACCTTTTTGATACGCGCAATTATGTCTAGACAAAAATGAAATGCAAATATCGTCAAATTTACCCTTTAAATTACCCTCAATTTGGTACCATAATGTGTATAAATATCATCTCTTAGTTCAACACAATTATTTTGCATTTCATTCATTAATCTGTCTGATTCAAGTGAAAAATGTAATGATGGTGATTTGGGTAGTAGCAGATCGACAATTTGGGAGACTGTGTCAAAATCAAAAAACACTCTAGAAATGGGCGAATTTTAATGTTTACAAAAGGAAAATGCACTTCTGTGAAGTAAAAATGTTCATCTGCTCATTTTCTCACCATCCACTTGTTCTTTTCCATTCTATTTCAACTAATACATTCATTACTTTGAACTCATGAAAAGTGTTTAAGTCATTTATAACATCATCAACTAAGTGTTATAACTTGTGACAATCCAATGCAATGGTAGTCGATACTTCAATCAGGGGATGGATGACCTGTTTTGATCTGATCAGATTACCTTGCTACAAATTGAGACCTGAAGCAAAGCCGTAAGTTAGACTGTTCAAGCCTTACAAAACATGAAGTAGATTCAAATAAAATGTCAAATAAAATTGCAGTCTATATATACACAATCACACTATCAAATGTTGCTGAATACTAAAGATCATAAGTATCTGCATCCAAAACAGGAAAACAGCTGACTAGACCAGAAATTCTGAAAATCAGGGGTGGCATTCACAAAACATCCTGAAGTTAGAAATGTCCTAAAATGGTCCACTCTTGACCATAACACATGACACAGTGAGCCAGTATAAAAACATAGATAGGTAAAATTAGGAATATCTAAAATCTTTGAGATGCTTGGAGAATACTTCCTCTGAATAACAGATTCACTTGAGTGGTAACACAAGTGAAATGAAACATCAAAAACATCGAAATTTTGATTATTCTGATTAAAGTTTTGCAGATTTTTTGTTTCAATTTATTTTATTACACAAACTAAAATATTTTGGTCTCCTTTACTTGAACGTTATGGAACTACCGTATATTCCCTTATAAATGCCCCTCCCCTAATAAATACCCCCACCCCTTTTCTGACAAGAGAAAACAAAAGTGACTAACCATGACAGACTATTTTAATCCGAGATGAACAATAGAAATTAGTAGAAAACACTTTTTAAATCCAAGGAATGACACAAACACATTTTAAACCCAGTACATGCGATAGCTCTCTACCGACATCAAAGGGTTTGAGCCACTAGACATGACGTCACTACAACCCAGATGGTAGAGGCTAATTCAATGAGATGAGAGTTGGCAGTCATTGCTGTATATACCTCACTTATAAGACCAGTGTAAAGAGTGTAATTGTTGTGAAAAAAGCCTAAATAATATGACATATTGACAATTTTCAAAGGTTAGTCTGTGGTTTAAATTAATTAATACATATTTGGCAACTTGTTTCAAATTTTATTTTTTTTTGTTCTCAAATAAACGCCCCCTCTTTCAAAAATGTAAAACCATGGAGGCATTTAATAGGGAATATACGGCATATTGATATGCGTATGCATTTGTCGTTTTTGTGCCCATGCAGATAGACATGATGACATAGGAAAACAATGATGGGAAAGTGATGATACATCGCCTTCCAAAAATGGTGTTCATTGATGCTAACATTGGGTTAGTAGCTTATCTACGACATAGTGGTAACTTAAACCGCTTTGAGATGCCCCTTTTGACGTTTGACCTCTATCACACTGTGTCATTGTATGCAATCAAATACTGCCAGAATCAATCTGCTACTGCCTTAATGAGTGACTTACGAAACTCGACATTTAAACCATGATTTTTGTTTGTGACTTATTGTCACTGGGGTCATTGCCCTTTTTCAACAATTTTTCAGTTATATACGGCGAACGGTTCACCTAACCCGTTTTCCTGGACTGTATACTAACCAGTACTAACTTACCCTTCCACAAGGAGCTGGCAACTTCTCCACATATGGAGGAAAACCAACATTTTTTTCAAATTTTCACAGAAGGGTATGACCTGCCGCGAACCAGATTCGAACCCGGATCTCAAGGTTACAAGTCCAGCGTACTAACCACTGGACCACGGCCTTTAAACCATGAAGATGAAGGAGTAGAAAAATTTAATTTACACCATCTGAAGGTTGCAAATTTTGCTTTTAATCAGTAAATATTTCAATAATTCACACGCTCTATCTACCCCGATGCAGTGAAAGTTTCATTAACAATCCACTACTGCCAGACTGACTGTACTGCATGTTACACTTCTTGTTCAAACTTCAAAACTTTCATAAACCCTTTTGCTGCCATAAGGATGGTTTACCCGTCTGCCCCAGTTTCAGCTATTTGCCTACAGGATGGGTATACCCATCATAGTTTACCAGTCTTCCTGCTAGCAAGGATTTTGAGGGGGTCATTTGTGACTCCCTGATCCAAAATCAGGGGGACATCAGTAGTGATAATTTTAGCCGTGCTTCCTGTGTATTACACACATTAAATTACGAGAAAACGCACGATATTTCACGATAAGCGTCCCAAAGGACACATCGATTTTGGCAACATATAGACTAATTTCCTTTCCATTTCTTAGTAATTGTTGCATGTTTCAGCATCCTGCACCATATGTTACTTACTTTGTGATCGATTACTACAGTCAATTTCTTTGTATCATCTTTTGAGTCCAACCCAGGGTTTTTTCTTCTAACCACTTTTTCCCCACCAGAAAGATTTATATAGCATCGGGACCAATACTCATGATTTTCACCTCCCCATAATTGATAAACCTCATGTCAAGGGAGTGCTTTTATAAAAATGGCCTCCGTATGTATCAATGGAATGAATTCATTAAAATAAAAACATACGAAAGTGTACCAATACCGGATAGTTAATTTTCGGATAAATTTTGTTATTGACGTTCATGAAGTGTGTCTGGCTAAGAAATATGACAGGATTTGTCATGTTTTTAATGCAACTAGCAACCCTTGCATCAAACATTGAATTTCGGATACGTTTGCTAATCAAACAATAAAATATTAACATCTTAGTTTGTTTTGTATATTTCCCAGTAAGAATGTGTCAACACAAGTATGCTTATTTAATATTTTGTAAGTTACTGATTTAATAGCATACAAGGAAGCAGTCAACAAGTATCATCTTTAGTGAGAATTTTGTATTTCATACTCTACTTTATCCTGTGAATGAAACTGGGGGTTTCTGCATGGTGTCCTTTGTACACAAGTTTGAGCATATATAACAGACTTTTTAAGTAACAAATTGTAACTTGTACATCCATTAAAGCTTCCTATTTTAAACATTTTCAAGTTTTCAAAAGAATTTTAAAACTGTTGATGTGATTTATTGAATTTAACACTGCCTTATTCAAACATTGAATGTGTAAAACTTCAAACAGTGAATGTGTAAAACTTCAAACAGTGAATGTTACAGATCTTTCATCAGGTGTAGAATCACATTATATATGTGCACCGCAAATGCTGATTAACATTGACTGCCAGCATTTTGTCATACTAAAAATCAAATGTTTTCATAATACAGTAGACTGTATACTGACTATAAATGTGTTATCACTAGTGAAATATTAACCTGTGTGTTATCCTACCTGTTATACAATTTGTGAAATAGCCTGTTGACTATAGAGAAAATTGCAGATAAATACGTTCACAGTGATTAACTTTAAAGGAAGATTTTCAGAATACCATTCATCCAAACAAAAATAGTTTTTGTATTTTGTATTAGTAATTGAATAAGCTTAAAAATGATGCATAACATGACAAGAATTTTGAAAACTTTCATTTTTCGTCCGACATCCGTACCAAAAAACCATGGAAATGAGTTACTGAGAACTAGTGTTGCAATATCCGTTCAAAATCATAATCGATTATCAGTTGGTACATCCGATTTTCCGATTGTATAATCGGTTCTAGTGTAGAAATGTAGCATAAGTAGACCACTAGTGTTTGATTCTATTTATGCACCCTTTGGTTCTTAACCATCCTCTGCTTTATGCTAGTTGGCATTGTAACATATAAGCATGGTGAATGGAGTGTGTTATCCATATAAACCATTAACCGGACTCTATTAACATCAAATAACCAGAGGGATGGTCAAATATTTATTTTTTTCGTCTTGATCGATGATCCACCATCTTTTTTTAAATAACGCGAGTGATTTCCCTTGAATGTGTGATTAGTTTGCAGCACCAGTAGTTAGCATACGGCACCTAAATGAGATAGACTGATAATCGATTATGAAAAACTGCAATCGATTATTGGAATCGGCAGACATTTTCACGCCGCTAATTGATAGTATCCAATTATCGTTTCATCACTACTGAGAACAATGAACACAATCTGGACATCCCAGGACGGGCACACCCATCCACCCCAGTCTCATCATATTTGCCAACAGGACGGGTAAAACCTTCCTGGGATATGCAACATAGCACCACCGCCCCAACCAACCCGTGCAATCTTCCAGATAAACCTCTAGCAAACGTGTGCAAAACATGCAATTAAATCCCAACAGCAAAAGGATTATCGCTGAATAAAATGTATGAGCTATAGCGAAATGGATTTATCGCAAGTGATAAAGAGTTTTAAAATTTAGAAGAGCCTCCAAGTTTTACAGTTATCCATCAGTAACGTCATGACTTTTATTTTAAGTCGCGAAATATGATGACATAGCACTAGAAAAGATACTATGTGCTACATGTTGAAATGCAGTAAAAACTATGTAATGAAATTTTCAATAACACTGACTACCTTCATCTGGTACCTCTAATGGTGTACCTATTGTGACTAACGTTTCTTCTTCGTCCGATAAATTCGCCATTGTCGACTTTCGTTTTGGTACGGTCTACAAGCCACAGTCCGGTTCGAGAAGAGGCGCTGTTCCGTCTCACAAATCACGGAAATAATTCACTGCATGAAGCAATATCTATCCAGAGTAGTCGTTCGTCATACCTCGCATATATCTCCGTAAACTAGCCCCCATTCCATGTTGCAGTGCACCAAAGGCCAAAGTCTCTGTATACTAGAGTCAACGGGTACCAGTTTATCAAATGCTCAGCTTTTTACAAGATTCTTGTAAAACAAGAAAGAAAGCCACTAATGGTACATAATTTACAACTAAGTCAGGCAATTTCTTTCGCGCAATGCATTCGAGACAAAAGATGTTATAATTCACAAGAAAGTTATAGAAATTATTTTATTTATCAAGCGCACTATTTCCCGACGGAGAGTGCGTGTTTACTTTCGTCACCAAGTTAAATCGCTTAAATGGAAACGAAACGCAGAAATGTGATTTAGTGCATCCGGTGGAAACTATAGGAGACTCTGGTTTGAACTACTTTCCGGATTTACAGTGCTTGACAGAGATGTACGAGATGGATAACGAACGACTACTCGTCAGAGGTTGTGATAAACTGGTACCCGTTGACTCTGGTGTACAGAGGCAACTGGTATGGCCCAAAATTTCCTGGACGCTGATTGTTCAATTGCGGTCGAAATCCGGGCAGAATTCGGCCCGCGGGATCTCGCGAGACTTTTCGCATTCGGAATGCCTCGCATTTTTTCACTCGACGCATATTTCGCACGTAATTAAAAATAGATGAAAACATCATGGTCTCTATGTTATGTGTAGTCACTAAATTTAGCATTCACTGTTTTATTTTGATTAAAAGGTGCAATTTGTATCTAAAGTATTCAGGCATCGGTAACATCTTCGTTTATATTTAACAGATATACGGAGATCCCCGATGTTTCACGATTGGAGAGCCAATCACATGGCTCAAACGCATTGACCAATCAGAATACCAGATAATTTAGTCCATACCTGTTCCTTGGTGCGCTGCAACATGAAACGGGGACCAGTTTAAGACTGGTAAAAAAGAGGCTGATTTTACTAAAAGCGCATTGGATTCGAAGTCAGTGCACATGCGCGGCAAAACCGACATATTACGGACAAATTTTTTACCGGAATGAACTTAAAAATCAATGATAAAAGTAAAAATATGACAATCACCTTTGTGACAAATTTCAAGCCACTGAGATATATAAAAGTTGACTTAGAGCAGATTTTATAATAAGTCGCCATTTGAATCTGGATTACTTCCCTTGTCTATCAATATATCTGGCTTCGCAAATAGCTTTTCTTTCCATGAATCAAGTCTTGAATTAATTTCTTGCTTTATAAGACTGAATCAGTTTTTAAACAATGAAATAAATACGTTATTGAACAAAAAAAATGTTTAGGGCCTATGATATTCAATTGCTTCAGACATTTCATGCGCGTATCTGAAGAATTGTTTCTTAAGATGTTTAATAAAAATATTCGATATGAAAATCTTTGCACCAAATTCATGTTTAACATTGTAATAAACGTATTGAAGATGTAATAGAGAAGTTACCAAATTCTGTTACGAATACAGGTGTTTTAAGGAAAGGTAGAAGAAACAAAATGATTAGCTCATTTTACTAAAATTTGGCCAGAAATGCATAATCATTTTTTTAAGTAAGTATACTTTTGGTTTATATGTTTGTGATCAAATATTTTTAATTGATTTCCGAAAAATATTAATCTGTGTATATTTTTTCCTAAAGGCATTTCTCCCAAAGTAGATTAATTGGGCGTGAAAACTTTACTTAAGTGATGCCGCCCTAATTGATGACACGTGATTGTTTATTTCGCACCTTTACAATGCTAATTGATTAGTTTAAAAGAATGCCGGTCGCTGGCATTTCTAACTCATACAGCAGTAGGTGTTTCATGTACATCCCAATTAAAGAAGAAAGAATGACGGAAGATAGCATTTCATTCTCATACATGTCGGTGCGGTCTTTAATCTGCACCCCGCTCAAAGATTTTCAAAGAACACTAACGTATTAATTGTTACATCTCATTCCCAGCACAAAACAGTATATATATGGAAGTTTCCAGAAGGTATGTATCAGTTTTAATGCTATCAGATGCTTTTACTGTGCGACTATTCATTGTGGATTATCTTTAACTTGTAAGACCGTTTTGTCCGTATAACTTTGTTATTGTACAACTGAACTGCACTTGAACTCATTTTCAAAATTAGCTGAGGTTCCAAAATGTTGGTGCCTAAATATCCCTGTTCAATTTGTAGTGAGGAGTGTGATGATCAGACTATTTGGTGTCCGACACTAACACGTCAAATTGGTTATAGGCACGGACGATGAAAAGGCTATGGTTAAGGCCATTACCACCAATTTCCCAAAAGCCACACACGTCCTGTGCACCAGACATCTGAAACAAAACACAATACACCGACTGACGGACGATGCTGTTAATAAAAAGTTTAGGAATGAAGTGTTGGAGCAAATCTTTGGGGATAATGGAATCGTCTGTGCCGACGATACCATATGTTTCAATGACAAATGCTCCGAGGTAGAAAACAAATGCTCGGAAATTTCTGAAAAATTTCTTAAGTATTTTCAGACGAGACTGAAACCCAGCATTGAATTTAAGGTCAATGGTCCAACAAGACAAGGACTGGTCGATTCCAATTGGACAAATAACAATTGCGAATCAATCAATCATGTCCTGAAGCAGGCTGTGGATTGGAAATCCAAAGGCTTGACAGCCTTTGCCAAAATTGCCCAAGATCTAGTCCAAGGTCAAACATCTGATCTCAAAGCTTCGCTGATAGGCACTGGAGAGTTCAGACTTGCTGAGAGTCATTCACAGTTCTTGACCACTAAAACCGAATGGCTTTCAATGACACTTTTACAGCGCGAGAATCTCTTCAAGAGATTCCGTCAGCATAAGGTCAACAGCTCCAAAATGGTTACCTCCACAGACGGACATTCAACTGTGGTAGCACCACGCACCAACGGTCAAAAACCAGGCGTAAGAAAACGCAAGGACAACATAAAAACGACCACAATGGCTAAAAAACCAAAGACGTTATGCCCTTCCTTACAGGATTAGAAAAGAAAAAAAATGCTTTGGGTAGGGGGTAGGGGGTGGAGAATCTCTGTAATGTACCATCATCAATCCTAAAACCTGTTTCATTTTGTTTAAATGTATTACTTTATATGCGCTATTGCTGATGTTTATATAATGGAAGACAGTAAAAAAAAAAAGAAATGAAAAAAAGATGCTAAAAAATCAAATGTGCAAATCTATTTCATTTTGTTTAAATGTATTACTTGATATGTGCTATTGCTTATGCTTTTATTATGGAAGAAAATAAAAAAAAGAAATGAAAAAAAGATGCTAAAATATCAAATATGCAGAAAGAAAGAATGTATTATTAGAAAAAAAAGAAGAAAAAAAACGGACCATGACGAGAGCGCCTCCTCGTGGTGTGGTCTGGATGCATATGGATTAATATTAAGGTTACGTCTGTTTTATGCTTATAAAAACTAAATAAACATATGAAAACATTCTTAATATTGATCACATATACAACGAAATGCTCTCATTACCGCGTAATATTTCATGAATACTTGTACATTAAATGAAAGAATGTCTGTGAAATTAATAAACAAGGGAAGTAATCCAGATTCAAATGGCGACTTATTATAAAATCTGCTCTAAGTCAGCTTTTGTACATCTCAGTGGCTTGAAATTTGTCACAAAGGTCAGTTATTAAAATATTTATGATGTAAATTAAAAAAAAATGTCTTTTTTTTCTTTTATCATTGATTTTTAAGTTCATTCCGGTAAAAAATGTTCATTCCTGTAAAACTACCGGAATGAAGTTCATTCCTGTAGCGTAACGCACCCGTCCGTTTCCAATCCTTGTGTATATTGGTGACAGCTAATGCAAAGTTATCTTATCAGAAATCGACCAAAAGCCTTTTTTTTCAGACTATATTCTTCTATAATCTCCAACTGCTTGTCCAAGATAAGGTGACTGCGAGCGTCAGAAGGTGTGTCGAAATCCCGTTATCTGAATGGTCACTTACTACCAGTCAAGTGATTCGTTCGCGCATTAATAATGTTTACGATAAACTTATGAATGAACAGAAGCAAATGAATTATATTTTTCTGAAATGTCTTGATATTATAAATTATTTATGGCTTTTATGATTTAAAAAAAAATTCACTGCCAAATGTATAACAATTCTTCTTCATTGACTGACGATAGGATTTACTTTAACATACTATTTTGAGTCTGACATTGGGTCCATTGTGAGAGAATCGAATAAAAAACTAGAGATGTGTTATGAGTGAGGTTTGAGCGTTAAAGCGTGATTTGAAGTTCAAAAGCTATGCAATGGGGGGGTGACACTAAAAAATCTCATTCAAAATATTTTTTGCGAATATTAGAGTCTCCTCAATTTTTTTAGATATATACACATGTGTATAATGGTCTCAGTTATATATTAATGTATTTAACTGTTCTATTGGTCAATACGATCTAGCATGCTGTGGCCACAACTTTGTCTTCTAAGGGAAATCAGGCCAAATTGTAGAGTTCTTTGTTCTGGAATTAGCATAACTAGAAGCTTGGTGTTGGTCTAATCTTGTGTTAAAAGATAATTATACATGAAACAAATGTAAACATTTATTGAATGCATTCTTCTCTATTGTCTTATATTTTTGCGTTCAGTAAAAGTGGTACATTATTGCAGTGACATAATTTTTCTTTTGGGAAAATTGGGTTACATTTGCGTGTTTTAGATAGAGTTCATTGTGTTTTACTATTAAATATCCATTACTGCTACTGTCCGTAGTTTTCCTGAGCGTATAACAGTTAAGTGTGCTTTCAAAGCAAACACTTAGTGATCAGTTCGAAGTCATTAAAAGAAAAAGCGTATAAATCATCACAAAGTTTGAAAGGATTGTTACCAGAAACGAATCATATTACGAGAGCTGGAGACATTTTGGTCTTCAAAAAGAAATAGGTCGCGGCCGTGGTCCAGTGGTTAGTGCACAGGACTTGTAACCCGGAAATCTGGGTTCGAATCCTTCTATAATTTGACAAAAATGTCGATTTCCCTCTGTATGTGAATTTTCCAGCTCCTTGTGGAAGGTAACTTAGTACTGATTAGTCATGATACAGTCCAGGAAATCTGGTTAAGGTATCGTAAGTGGCTATATGGTGATATCAAGTTTTACTAATTTACAGTTTTAAAAAGTCAACCATAATTGTATACATTAATAAACCCACTATACAGAGTCTATTGCAAGTGATTTGAAACAAATATTGTTCTTGGTCTGTCTTCTATAAACCAATATCGCACGTAAATTTCATATTTTTGAATAAAGATCACTACTCTGTATATAAGGATATATTACAACAATTAGACTTAAAATAACAATCATGGTATCATGCAGGGAACCGTGTCTCAGATTTTTGATAACGTCCTCCATTCAATAGATATTTGACTTTAAAGAAATTCCGTAGCCTGAACCCCGCTGAAAATTACGTAATACGTCATAGATAAAAAACGAAAATAAATATCAAAATTCTGTGACAGGGTTCCCTAGATAAGCATTTCAGCTACAAAATGCCGAAAACCGCTTTGAAATCCATCTTCAAATAAGGCGGCAATCTTTGTTCAAAAATAGCACCCACTGCGTTTTTTTCTAAGCGAGAAATTAACAATAAAAGTGTCAGATGATTATCACCTTGTGTAATCAACAATTATTCTATAAATTAATACAGCCTACTAAAATTTGATAACCAATCAAATTTGTTCATCGTTAGCGGATCAATTGGTGAAACCGCCCACCATTTTAGATGACTCTAAAGAGCTTAATTACGAATTATTTGTCAAAATAGTATCATATCGTACCGATGCAATACACAGTACATCAGATTTCTCGTCAACCGAGAGGCTCTCAACGGGGAAAACGGCTGTTTGGGAAATCGAGTTGAATATGGCTGGGGAAACCGCTATATAAATTAAATGAAAGGTAGCCATGCATTTAGTGTAAAATTAAGAACTTAAGATGTGATTGATTTGTAGAAAAGTGTCTATGTTTTATGTCTGTTAATGTAATCATTTAAAAACATACTAATATACAAAGGTAATTGGATACATAACAGAATAATATAAGATTCTCGAAAAACGTGCACGTCCGATGTCCATAAGGCGTTACTGTTTTTCATCTTATTGTTTGTTTGATAGCTTTTTAATATTTTACCAAAATATATAGAGTTGCTTAATAAAAGTGCACGTTGAAATAACTTTATTTTAATGATTACATCAATGAAATAGCGAAAATGATAATTTTCGTTGACCCAGTCTCCCTGTATTAATTTACTGGCGATTTAAATATATTTTAGTTTTATAACTTTAATTGTGTTTGAAACCTGACTCTGGAATATATAAATTTAATTAAACTTGCAAAAATGGTACGTCATAACATTAACAGGGTAACAATCTTTGACAGCTCGTTTTCTTATCGTGTGCGTTTTATTGCAAGGTGCATGAAGTGTCTGCATACCATATTGCTGTTTATTATATCTCCCGCCAAAACATAAAGAAATATGTGATGCGACATATATAAGGTCTAAATTGATCCATATTGATAGTATAATTAGCAAGGCGTTAGAGTATGATATCTATATCACACTTCAATAAGACCACCGTTCCGGATCAGTTATTTCATCATATATTTCATATTAAAAGTACATTAGATGCAAGTAGTCCAATCGACCAAGGTGTTAATGAATTCACACCTTTCTTGCACATCAAATGATTGTTGCAGTTATATATTTATTACGTAATTTTCCACCATAAAGTTTCCATTTTCACAATATTTCATGTCACTATGGTCAAGTTTTTTACGGGATATAGATTTATGCAGTTCGGTATCTTTAGCATTCGTAAACCAACTTCCGCGAGAAAGAGATTTCTAACTACATTTTTCACTTTTTGAGAACACTCTAACACCTTGCTTAGCCTTATTTTTCTTATTTCCCATTTTAATCCGCTTGATGTTGATAATCTGTCGAATTTCAAATACTTATGTTAACATACGGCAAGCGATACCAAATTTAATATCGATTGATACAAAATTGCCCTTAAGGAGCCCCTAACAACGCCGCCTCCTAGATCGTTCTCGCTGATAAAGTGGAGTCGATATGGGGGTGCAGTTTTTATCGCGATAAAACACTATTTTTGCATATTCGGATCGATTTTTTTGTTGCATGGTATGACAGTATGATATTTAATTATTGTTAATAACTTAAAATGTCATTTTCGCTTATTTTTACGTTTGTAGCCACTTACGCTACCTTAAGTGAACCGGTCCCCGTATATAACTGAAAAATTGTTGAAAAATGGCGTTAACCCCCAGTGACAAGTCTGATAAAACAAAACAAACATCAAAGAGAAATATTTAGTTAATCAGAGACGAAAGTAATTGCAAGTATGTTAATATGACCGAAATCAAAAAAGACTCTTCTATAATTTAACAAGCGTCCATCAAGTAATGTTCACTGAATTTTGTTTGACTGACTGGCTGGCTGACATTCAGCCTTTCTGGGTTTATGGGCGTTTGTGCTGTGCGAAGAAGAAATACACACTAGCAAATTCAAGCATTATCTAATAAAAAAAACATGCATACTGAATATAGATATACATCATTTAGTTAAAATACATGAAATTTTGAATTTCGTTTTAGAATGATTTAAGTGTTCAACTTAGTTATTTTTGTAATATATATAAATCACAGGGGGCTAGCACGTTGAAGGAATGGTGTATAATGGTGTATTAGGCTTAAAATGACCACAAGGACCAAAAACACCTATATTACATATATACATATACAAGGATTACAACTTCAGAAATGACAGTGTCTGTACCAAGTTTGTTTAACACTACGTAATGACAACACATGCTTACTAAAAATATTACTAAAATACACTGATTCTGCGCAAAAAATGTAATCCAGGAACGTTCTATTCCCGTTCAATTCACAAAAATCGTCGCATGATTGAAACTTCAAATATCATGATGCAGTGACCTTTGCACCGTAATTTGTTTGTAAGCGGACGTTTCATTGGCTGAATCATAATGGCGTAGCGAGGTGGAAATTATGACGGAGTCGACGATTTTGTTAATTTTACGTGAGTAGACCATTCCTGGATTATTCTTTTGTGCCGGGTCAGTGTATTGTAGAGATATTTATGGTTAGCACACATTGTCATTCTTCTACCAGTTGTTTTAATGTGTATTTAGTATGGTAATTCTGATCATTTTGTTGTTGCGAGGTCGCGTTCGACTAAACGAAATTGACGATTTTTCGGAGGAAAAAGATTAAATATTTGCTTCATTATTTGCATTGGACAAAGTGCTTACTGGTTATGTACACATATTGACACATCGTGATGTCAGTATAATGGCTACTACTCGTAATCATCACGATGTGTCAATATTATAGTAACAAATTGTAGAAATGATTCATCACGATGTATTGACTAATTACAGAAATAATTCATCACGATGTATTGACTAATTGTAGAAATAATTCATCACGATGTATTGACTAATTGTAGAAATAATTCATCACGATGTATTGACTAATTGTAGAAATAATTCATCACGATGTATTGACTAATTGTAGAAATAATTCATCACGATGTATTGACTAATTGTAGAAATAATTCATCACGATGTATTGACTAATTACAGAAATAATTCATCACGATGTATTGACTAATTACAGAAATAATTCATCACGATGTATTAACTAATTACAGAAATAATTCATCACGATGTAGTAACTAATTGTAGAAATAATTCATCACGATGTATTGACTAATTACAGAAATAATTCATCACGATGTATTGACTAATTACAGAAATAATTCATCACGATGTATTAACTAATTACAGAAATAATTCATCACGATGTAGTAACTAATTGTAGAAATAATTCATTACGATGTATTGACTAATTACAGAAATAATTCATCACGATGTATTGACTAATTACAGAAATAATTCATCACGATGTATTAACTAATTACAGAAATAATTCATCACGATGTAGTACCTAATTGTAGAAATAATTCATCACGATGTAGTAACTAATTGAAGAAATAATTCATCACTATGTAACAAACTAATAGTTATCAATTGTAGAAAGAATTCGTAACTATGCAACAACATAATGATTATCAAGTGTAGAAACAATTCATCTCTAACTAATAGTATAATGGCTACTACTCGTAACAGTGGAAGAAATTCATCAGAATGCTATGGTTCAGAATGGAATTGATATTTGTAATCATAATTCATCATATTATAATAATGTTATAGTTGACAAATGTAGAAATAATGCTATGGATGACAATGGTGGATATAACGCATCATTAATGATGGTAAACAATAGTAAATATAACCCATCATAATCTAACTTTTAACAACACATAAAACATCGCAATGTTAAGGTTTACAATAGCTGATATGAAACATCAGATTAGCTTTTAATTATAGATAAAACTCATCATACGGTTTCATAATTGTAGATATAACTCATCATAACATTTTATAATTGTAGATATAACTCATCATAACATTTTTTTTAATTGTAGATATAACTCATCATAAAGTTCTATAATTGTAGATATAACTCATCATAACATTTGATAATTGTAGATATAACTCATCATAAGGTTTTATAATTGTAGATATAACTCATCATAAAGTTTTATAATTGTAGATATAACTCATCGTAAGGTTTTATAATTGTAGATATAACTCATCATAAGGTTTTATAGTTATAGATATAACTCATCATAAGGTTTTATAATTGTAGATATATCTCATCATAAAGTTTTATAATTGTAGAATAACTCATCATGCCGTTATGGTCCCAGTTTCACAAAAATATTAAGTTTGTTGTAACAACTTATACTCATTAGTGCACTCATGACTTCAGTTAAGAGATAATTTTAGTTGCATTTTACAAAATTTTTATTGACTCATCATGGTGCTAAAACCTTGAGTTGAGTCAGTTAATTTGAAACAGTTAAGTAGCTACCTCAAATTTCTACACAATGTAGAAAATGATCAAGGTGGAGCTTGTTGTAGAGATGCTTTTGCAGCCACCTATTTTACATAGTTATTTTCTTTCTTAAATTCAGTAAAACACTAAAATGTCATGTTAGAATTTGCAATAAGACAAAATTACAGGCTAAAAAAAAATCACCAGTTTGCACTGGAAAAAGTGCCTTCCTTTGAACAGCAGCAGATATCTCAATATATATCTTTTACTCAAGTATTGAGTCAAACTCATGAAATGAATCTTAAGAGTAAAGAAACAAAGATTGAATGTTTACAATATTCAATTTTGTCATTTTCTGTACAGCATGATCAATAAGAAAGTAACAAATGTTATCACACGCACAAAATGGAGTATAAAGCTAACACTACATTTGTTGCAGAAATTTCAGTGGTGCAGCACAAAAAACGGATAAAAATAAAAAAGTAACAGGGCAGGCAATTTCATCCAATTTATGAAAATATTACATTTCTTGGCTCAAATACCCAGCCAACGGAAATAATTTCCATTAAAGGAAATCAAATATTTCTGAATAAAAATGTATACTATAATTCAATGTGTATAACGATATAACATTCATCAATCTACTGGGTCTGAAATATAAATAATAAAATTTCAAGGAAAAAATATGTTATAGATCTATAAATTACAATATATAATGATATATATTGCAAAAAATACAATCAAAATGAAGTTGATGCATGGATAGAAGATGTAAAGTAACAATAATTGAAAACGAACTTGAATTTTATTTTTCTTCATTTTTTACATGTGTAATTGTACTCTGACAATTAGCTTGGATGCGTTTAGCATATGAGGACAATTTGACAGCGATTAGCAGATTTTTTTCTCTTTTTTCACCTTATGATGGCCCGATAACTGAGTTACCAGATATGGTAGATTACATTGTGAAAAATATTAATAAAGATTTGTGTTGTTTATTTCCACTCAGCTGAGTTAAAACTTGAGTCTTTCCATGAAATACATTAAGACGATTTCACTCACATGAGTCGTTTATCTGACTTCAGTCTTAATTTATGTAACATAAGTAATAACTTAGGATTTTTTGTGAAACCAGGGCCTGATTTACAATTGTAGGTTTAACTCATCATAGTGCAATTGGTTATAAGTTGATGGCTCAGTGCTTAAAGGTCGTAACTGGTAGATCTATACGACCATTATTTTTTCAATTTATAATTCTACTACTGTGCATGTCCTGAACTAGTTCCCGTCTCCATTCCCTGTCAATTTACTTCACAAATAATTCATAGGTCGTAACTGAAACTGTAATTTTTCGTGAAGTAAATTGAGAACAGTAGTTTATACATTGGACATTGCTGAGAACAGTAGTTTATACATTGGACATTGCTGAGAACAGTAGTTTATACATTGGACATTGCTGAGAACAGTAGTTTATACATTGGAAAGGGACAAAGTATACAACACCAAGCACAGAAGAGGAAAATAAAAAAGTGAGAAATTCAAGACAAAGATTTTATTCAAAGACTTATTGAACAATATCATACAATTGAATCTCATTATTGCAGGAATGACAGTCAAAGAAGTATTTGGTGAAAAGCCTTAGTTAGAAAAGGTTCAAGCTCAATCATCTTTAGCAGTGAATACAGTATGGAATTTCATAAACCAAAGAAAGTTTATGATTCTTTTGTGAGTCATACATGTATAAGCAACTTGGTGAACCTGAAAAAGTATAGAAGCAAGAAGAATACAATATTCACCAACAATTAAAAACAAAAAAATGGCAATGAATGATAGAAAATTAAGAGTAGCAAACTTTCTAATTTCCCCAAAAACAGACATTAGTGAGGTATACTATGCTGAAAATTTTCTACCTTTAATTTATCTGTGCTAAACCTACAGTCTAATAAAGCAACAGATAAGCTTTCTCAGTGAATTGGGTATTACTACATCATTTCATTTTGAATTGGGTATTTGCTAAATATAATTGGGTTTTCTGAAACCTGTTACTCTATGATTTTTATATGAATTGGGTTTTCATGCATTTACTTATCAAGTCTAAACTTTTAAAATCAATTACACTGTAAGACACAGAAATAAAGGATACATTAAAACATTTACTTACATTTTAATTTCAGTAAATTTTTCCCAAATGTCACTACTTTTAAATCAAAGCATATGCCATGTGCTAATTTTTTAAAATATGCCAGTTTTGTTTGTAACAATATTTATAAAATAAATGTTTGTTGTACAATAACAAAAATAACGTTTTGTAGAGAATTTTGCACAATTTGAAACTATTATCATCAAAAATACTTTACACTTTGCCATGACCAGAACTAGATTCATTCGCATGAAAAAAAATTGTACAGTTGCGCAAAGAATCAAAAAATAAAAAGCATATATTTTAAAAACCTGAAGAAGTACACACAATTATTTTTATCATTTCCCGGCACTATGGCAGGGGAATACACACTCCCAAACTGAACACATTCGGTTGTTTTTGGACTGCATTGCTACAACGTTTGTCCGAGGCTATAAGGAACGGCTGAGAGACGAAAATGACGATATGTGTGCATATTCATGAAAAATTGATTTCGATACACATCATAAATATTTTAATTGGGTATTTTGCTTTTGTAATTGCTTTTTGACACACATCTAAAATAGTTTCAATTGCATATTTTGTGAATTTAATTGAGTAAATACGCAAATATGCAGCTTATCTATTGCTCTGGTCTAAAGAAATCAGTTGTTACATGTGGTACAAGACAATTGCTAAACGTGGAAGCAATGATACTGCTTCTTGTTAGTATCATTTCAAGGAGAGTATTGGTCCCATTGACCACTTAATGTAGACAAAATATGAGAAGAGATTTATTTATTAAGGGGTTCGAATTATAAAAAATTGTCTATCTCCAAAATATTAATATAATTATCGTCCATTAAAATGATCTAATCACCAACTGTCCCGGCATACAGCCTAACCTAGGTGTCTACTATCTCATCGATGTGCCAGTGACTAGTCAATGTACCTCTAACGAGGTTAGTCCGTCCCAGCTGATGCCACCCCACACCATAACTGACCCACACCGTAGCAGTTGCGCTCAGCAATTTTTCCAGTTGAAATCTTTCCCCAGGTCTTCTCCAGACTCTCGAGTGTCAGTTAGTAAAGTCTAGGCAAAACCTACACTTATCAGTGATCAGAACACCATTTTGTCTGGTCCATCGAACATGCACCTCGCCCATTCCAAACCTGCTTGGCGGTGACGACGAGCAAATGGAACTCTTATACAGGGTCTTCTTGATTGCAGTGCAACCTTCTGCAAACATTGACCCCAGAAGCATTAAGAAGGTCATTACGAAGAAGATTGCTTTTGCAAACCATCCTTGACAGACAATGATAATCAAGTATCAGTCTTGAGCTGCTGTCATCACCCTATGTCTGAACCTGCCATGCCTCCTGACGGGTGCACCATACTGCTGGTACCTTGACTAGGCCCTTGTGATGATTGTGTGGTGTACACCAAGTGCCACAACAACCTCACAGTGTGTGGTCCCCTGCACCACCATCCCTACAGCCCTCTACATCTCTGCTTCACTAAAATGCCATCACATCACAGTGTTTTCCATGTCAAAGAGACCAATGTAAACAAGAGGGCCAAGATGGCCCTTTTTCGCTCACCTGAGTAAAGATTGCAACATCTATGGTTTTCCTGTTATTTGACCTGTTGACCTAGTCTTGACTTGAGTTGACCCATGTTGAAACCTGTTCATGATATCATTAATACAAACATTCTGACAAAGTTTAAGGGGGAAATCCAATCAAAATTGTGGCTTCTATAGTGTTAACAAAGTTTTCAGGAAATTTGACCTATTGATTTAGTTTGTGACCACAGATTATCCATGTTCGAACCTGTCTAAAAAATCATGAAATCAAGCATTTTAACACAGTTTAACAAAGATCCAATCAAAACTGTGGCTACAAGATGGCTTACGAGGTTTTTCTATGATTTGACCTGGTGACCTAATTTTTGTCCCAAGATGACCCATGTTCGACTCTTACCAAGATGTCATTAAGACAACCATTTTGACAAGGTTTGGTGAACCTCCAATCAAAATTGTGACCTTTAGAGGGTTAACAAGGTTTTTCTTGTATTTGGCCTAGTGACCTAGTTTTTGAACCTAGACAACCCATGTTCAAAGCTAACCAAGATATCATTAAACAACCATTTTGACAAGGTTTGGTGAAGATCCAATAAAAACTGCTATCTCTAGGGGGTTAACAAGGTTTTTCAATGACTAGACCTGGTGACCTAGTTTTTGACCACAGATGATCCCTGTTCGAAAATATTATTAAAACAAATGTTTTCACAAAGTTTGATGAGGATTCAAATGAAAACTGTAACCTCTAGAGCATTAACAAGGTTTTTTGGTGTGATGACCTAGTGACCTAGTTTTTGACCGGAGATGACCCATACTTGCACAATTTTACAAGATCATTAATACAAATATTCTAAAAAAGTTTCATGAAGATCCAGTCAAATCTGTGACTTCTATAGTATTAACAAAATTTCCATTCTATTTGACCTGGTGAGCTGGTTTTTGACTCCCAGATGACCCATGTTCGAACTTGATCAATATATCATTGCGACGAACAGTCTGACAACGTCTGATGAAGATTCACTCAAAAGAGTGTTAACAACCCCCAGGTGTCGACGCCGGAGAAGACTGACTGATCACCATAGCTCACTGAACACTACATGCTCAGGTGAGCTAAAAATCTAACCTCTGAATGGCCATTAATGTGTAATGTCAGCGTATAAGGACAATAATGTGTCTCTGCTCCCACTAAAAAACAGAGAAACAAGGGGTGCTTGCTCTCCATGACCACATTGCGAGACCTATACGATAAAACAGTTTGCATTTAGGTTGGGGCCATCTCAAAACATTGCTGAATTGCTGTCACGGGACACTTTTCAGAGTACCAAACATTATAATCACTCTTTATTAAACCCCAATAAACACACGATAAAAACTTTCATCAACACTGACATTATTCAGCATGATTAGACGCTTGTTTTGCACATTAGTGACAACTATCTTGGATAATTGAGGGATCATAAATTAGTTCATTAACACATCAATTAAACTTACATTCAATCTATCTTTGAAAAATAAAATGTTCTTTGTTAGGACTGTCGTAAAGAGCTCAGTTTAAAACAGAAAATAATGTATGTTACAATATAAGTATGTACAGACATGCACACAACAGCATATACACAAATATCAGCTAAATGGTCAATCCCTTAAATAGGACCACCCCAATAATAAGGACACTTTTTATAAGTACCGCTGGTGGTCCTATTAGGTGATGCTACTGTATCCAACGTAATGGTTTATAATTGAAGATATAACCCATCATAGTGTGTAATGCTTTATAACTGTAAGTGCTATGACTTATAATTGTAGGTTGAATTCAACATATTGTTATTGTTTATTGTAGATATAACACACAATGTTGTGATTTATCATTTAAGTTTAATTGATCATAATACTGAAATTGACAACTGTGGTTAAATTCATCAGTATGCAATGGTTGTAAATTGTAGACATACAACATCATAATAATGAAATAGTTGACATTTGTAGATATAATTCATCATATTGTAATAATGTAATGTTTGACAAATGTTTCTACAGAAATAACTCACCATAATATAGTGGCTGACAATTGGACATATACCTTATCATAATGTTTAACCTAATAATTATACAAGATGAACACTCAATATATAACTGTTGAATATATAACTAATACTTATTAGATACAAAAGTCAATATTTGCAGATAATCATCATGTAGAGTAGTTATGAAATTGTAAAAAAGTGGAAACAGACTGAACCAAAATGAATCACTTTTGTTGCCAGCAAGATGATTCATCAGTGCTAGTTCCATTTTAAAATAACACAACATGGACTGAAACAAATACTGATCAGTCATAAAAACTCAAATAATCTGGCAACTTTTGGTGCAACATTTACCATGGCTACTGTAAAGCAATGCCTTCTGATATCAGATAACTGATGGCTGTCTGGAATGATGTTAAACAATAACCTTCTTCTCCCATGATGTATCTGTAGGTAAAAGAAGTACTTACATAAACACACACAATGTACATAAGGCTTCCAACCCTCAACTTATGTTTGTCTTGGGTCATCATAACACTAAAACATCAACAAACAGTTGTCTGCCTGATTAACAATACACACAATGATTGCTTGGATGATTTAATGACACTTAAATTTATTTAAGAACTGTTTTAAGAATAATAATTCCTGTAAAACAACAGGTAGTTACATGAAGATTTTAGATAACAATATCTAGTAAGCAGAAAACAGGTCAACAATAATAGGTTATCAGATTGGAGGTGGTATATAAGTAAACAAAAATAAAGTTAAAACACAGGAAGTGCTATATAAGCAAATAATATTACCGTTAACACACAGGAAGTTGTACATAAAATATAATACTGTATATTTATCACACATTGTTTGTATATAAAGTGTACAATAATAAAGTTAACACACAGGGAATTGATTCTAGACAACAAGAGGACCAAGATGGCCCTTGTTTGCACGTCTGTGTGAAGATTGCAACAGATTTGACCCGATGACCTAGATTTTGACCCCAGATGACCCATTAAGACAAACATTCTGACAAGGATTAGTGAATATCCAATCAATAATATCACCACTAGAACGTTAACAAGTTTTTCCATTGATTTGACTTGGTGACCTAGTTTGTGATCCAGATGACCCATATTCGAACTTATCCAAGACATCATTGATGCAAACATTCTGACAAGGTTTGATTAAGAACCAATCAAAATTGTGACCTCCTAGAGTGTTAACAAGGTTTTCATTTGATTTGACCTAGTTCGTGACCCAAGATGACCAATATTCAAACTTGTCCAAGTTATCATTAAGAGAAACATTCAGACAAGGTTTGGAGAACATCAATCAAAACTGTGGCCTCCAGTGTGTTCACAAGCTTCTCCTTCCATTTGATCTGACCTAGTCATTGACCCAACGTAGCCCTTTTTCTAACTCGTCCGAGATATCATAAAGACTAAGCCACAGACCAATTTCATAACCCTTTGACCAAAAATGTGACCTCCAGTGCTCACAAGGTGAATGCCAATGCCACACAAATCATGATGCAAGGCGCTGGATGCCAGACAGAGACCCGTCAATATAGCTTACTCTGAGCACTTTGCGCTCAGGTGAGCTGAAAATAACTGTGGTAAATACCCTTCATGAATGAATTTATCCATTGCATGACATTCTGAGACAAGTTGAGGTAAACATGTTTTAGAGATGATATAGCACAATATTGGTATCAAATCATCAGCACCACTGAAATATAATATAAACCAGCAATTACAGGATGTAACTTAATCTTACATACAATATCATAAACAGAAATAAATATTTCAGCAACTACTTTATATTGCTAACTAAACTTAAATGGACTGCTTCCTGATTCAATAGTGCTAAGAACAATGGGCAGACCTTACAATTTACATAGGCAATAATGAGAGGGTACTCCATAATAAGTTTTAGCATGAATAAATGTTCTTGATTCCAGCTGGAAACAATGTAACTGTGAATCAAAATCAAACTAGAACTATCACTGAAGGTGATTAAATACCCCCCGCAGAGCCCTTTTCAAAAGCTTACTAACTTAGAACAAGACATTTAGGTTAAGAGACCCACAAAAGATTTTGTCTACAGACAAATAAAAAAAGGGCATTACTCCGTGAGAATAAATCCGAATAATTTTGTTACAATATGCACAAGGAGACCTAATGCCAAATGTGCGGGTAAATTTGTAATAACCTCCAACAAGCCATTTAGGAGAAGAAACACACACAAGATTTTGTCTATAGACAAATAAAAAAGGGGCATAACTCCATGAAAATAAGTCTGAACATATTTCTATTATAATATGCACAAATAGACCTAATGCCTAATGTGTTGGTAAAGTTTTATAAAAAATCTCACCAGCCATTTCGGAGAAGAAGCGCACACAAGATTTCGTCTACAGATGGACGGACGGACGGATAATCTGAAACCAATATACCCCACCTACAACTTTGTTGTGCAGGGGGTATAACAATCAAACCCATTCATACGATGGGTTTAAGATAGATCAAGTAAAGTAAAATATTTATGGTGACAACAAACAAATTAATGTACATGGTATATGTTCAAATAAATGATGTCACTATAATATTGATTTCTTATCAAAGTATTCAATCACAGTCGAAACTCATTATATCCAAGTTTGAAAGACTTCGCAAAATTGTTCCATTAAACAAACTTCGATATATAAATAATAAGAGAAATATGACAACTGGGTTTACTTTTTAGAGCGATCATAGGTGTATTGAAATAATTATTCAATCATACTGTTTTGTGTACCAAATAGGAACAAAGCACAGGATTTATACTTGTGATGTATTTAAAACATGCAACATTTATGTAAAAATACAAACAAGAGGGCCATGATGGCCCTGCATCGCTCACCAGAATAAATATTAATTAACTTGTTACTAAAAAGGTAATAAAGGTACCCTTGTGGGCAAATAATGGGGAACAATAATAAACTTGATAAAGGACCATCAAAGGATACTACAAAAGAATAATTGTGATGACTGAGGGATGCCACAGACCAAATTTGGTGATGATCCAACCACTGGTTCATGAAAAGAAGTCATTTAAAGGTATTTCTGTGTTTAGCTCTAGCAGTTTGGTAATAGTCCATCCATAGAAACATGAAAAGTCATTTTAAGGTATTTCTATTTTTAGCTCTAGCAGCCCCTAAAAGGGGCTGACCAAATTTATTTGAGCAAACATGAGAAAGGACCATCTAAGGATGCTACAGACCAAGTTTGGTGATGATTCATCCATTGGTTCATGAGAAGAAGACGTTCAAAGGTATTTCTATTTTTAGCTCTAGCGGCCCCTAATAGGGGCCAACCAATTTTTTTTCGCAAATCAGATAGAACACTATCTAAAGATGCTAAAAACCAAGTTTAGTAATAATCCATCCTTTGAAACATGAGAAAAAGTCATTTTAAGGTTTTTCTATTTTTAGCTCTAGTGACCCCTAAAAGGGGTCAACCGGTACAATATGAGCAAATTGCAGTTAAAACGTCATAAGGCTTCTGCACAGCAAATTTGAAGTAAATCCGACTGGTAGTTTCTGAGAAGACCATTGTTGACGCCAGCCCGAGCATCCACCTACCCATCATAACAGCTCACCCTGAACCTTCAGTTCTGGTGAGCTAATAAACAAAAAGTGTTTGTTGGAGGTAAAGGTGAAGAAAATTCTTTGTCAGCAACCTAATTGGTTTGACATAGATGCTCATTGTACACTTGAAAATTGATGTTTGGACCAAAAAAAAAGCTATTTTGATATCAAAAGATATCGAGACCAATGAAATTGAAATAAGTGCACTTTTTTGACACAAACAAGGAAGGATAAATTCGGGACTTCATTATTATATCGACATAAGCAGGAATTCAATGTAAGTGAGGTTGATATCATGAGTTTTACTGTGTAAAATATAACCAGGATAAAAAAAACATTACTGTCATTCAGGAATGAATAGAAAATTCTGCAGTAAGAATTGTCAGGAAATTGCATTGTTTTACTGAAGATAAAATCATGCAACTTACATTCCAGGAACCTCTTCATGTTTTTCTTTAAAAAAGTGTTCTATACAACTCATAACTTGTTTTGAAGACCTCACTGAAAAAGCAAAATTTTTACCATTATGTCCAAAAATAGTTTAATTAACACCTAGATCATTCTAAAACATGTGTAATAGATAGAAAACAATCATATCACAAAATCTCCATAACTAAAATGAAAAGTCTTTGTATATTATCTATATATCATGCATAAGATAATAATTACATGATTTATTTTACAATTTAATATGAATTATGCCAGAAGTACCTGTAAATAACTGACAAAACCTTTTATTCTCCTTCATTATCATCTTAACCAGGAGGACGAAAAACACATAAAATGACCAGTAAACAAACATCTCTGATATAACACACATAACCAGTAAACATCTCTGATATAATAAACATAACCAGTAAACATCTCTGATATAACAAACATGACCAGTAAACATCTCTGATATAACACACATAACCAGTAAACATCTCTGATATAACACACATGACCAGTAAACAAACATCTCTGATATAACACACATAACCAGTAAACATCTCTGATATAACACACATAACCAGTAAACATCTCTGATATAACACACATAACCAGTAAACATCTCTGATATAACACACATAACCAGTAAACATCTCTGATATAACACACATAACCAGTAAACATCTCTGATATAACAAACATGACCAGTAAACATCTCTGATATAACACACATGACCAGTAAACAATCATCGCTGACATAACTAACATTACCAATAAACACACATCCTTGATAAACAAGAGGGCCATGATGGCATCACTCACCAGAATAAACATAAGTTAACTCCTTGCTAAAAAGGTAATAAAGGTACACTTCTGGGCTGAATAAGGGGAACAATAATAAATCTGATACATGACCATCCAAGGATATTATGTTGGAATATTAATGTAGACTAGAGGATGCTACAGACCAAACTTGGTGATGATCCAACCATTGGTTCATGAAAATGAAGTTGTATTTCTAGTTGTAAGATATTTGTATCTTTAGCTCTGGCAGTCCCTAAATAGAGCCAATCAAATTTATTCAAGCAAACTTGACAAAGGACTATATAACGATGCTACAAACCGACTCTGGTGATGATCTATCCATTGGTTTATGAAATGTTTAAAGGTATTTCTATTTTTAGGCCAGGTGACCCTTAAAAGGGTCAACTGGTAAAATATGAACAAATTGCAGGCAGTAAGTCAAAAAGCAAATTTGAAGTAAATCTGACCAGTAGTTTCTGAGGAGAAGACTTTTGTTGACCCCCAGAAACCGAAGCATCTCCCTTCCAATCCTAACAGCTCACCCTGAACCTTCAGTTCTGGTGAGTTAAAAACAAATTTGACCAGTAAAAGACATGATATAAAATAAACATGGCAATAACAACAAGCAACTCTAATATAAAACAAATATGACCAGTAAAACAAGTAATGAATGTACATTCTGTTGAATATGGTCTTACAGTAGTGGAATCCAAATGGAACAGTATGAAACATTTGATGTCAATATATTCCATAGCTAGATCTGTATATTTGAATATCTACATATTTTACAATTAACACTCATTTCTGCCACACTCACAAGGCCTACAAGGCAGAAGCTAGAGTACATTCTGTTATCCTGAGTACTGATTTATTACCATGACATACATTAAGAATTATTTATATTATATGAAAAAAATCATACATCTCTCAATCTAATAAGTAAAGATATTTGTAAACAGCTTATTGCACAAATCTTTTCTAGTTTAAAAATGAATATTTTGCATCTTCTATATAAATTAATGTGATGTTGAATAAATGAATTTTGGCACATTTATTGCCCTTTGATGGATGTTATTATGTTAAAAATAAAGATCAAAACCATGAAGAGACGAGAGTCACGACAACACAGAATGGAAAACTGACCAAACCACTGCAACTAGTGGTGTTCATTACAACGTGACCAGTGAAGTTTTCTTCTTACTGAGCTATGAGATAAGCATTCATTTTAGTATTTGATATCTTTTTGCTTAGCCTAAACATAAAAACAGCTGTCACCGATGGACTGAAAGACAACACCATAATAAAATACAACAGATTGACAGATGTAAAATCGCCATGGCATTATTATTGCATTGACTCTGGATATAAGAGCTCCATTCACTAAATCAATGTTAGTAGTAATAACAGTCACTATTTACAAATAATTTTACTAGAAGTGATAGTACCGGTGGTTAATTAAGGCTGTTGTGACCTTCATGTTGGTTGTATCACATTGGTTCTTTGTATGTCACACATTGTCAATTTAGTGAAGACATCTGTCCAATGCAGGGTTCATACAGACATTCCATGCCAAAATTTAACTTTTTTACTGAGCACAACTTCAGACAAAATTAAGCACTTTTTAAGAGAGTAACAAAGTTCAACGATTTTAAGGACTTTTTCATTTGGCAGTGACCAAATTCCTGACCCCAGATGACCGATGTTCAAACTTGTCCATGATAATTATCATTATGACAAACATTGTGACAAAATTTGATGAAGATCCAATTAAAACTGTGACCTATAGAGTGTTAACTAGGTTTCCAGTGATCTGACCTGGTGACCTAGTTTGTGAAATGTAGGAGTTGTGCACGGAATATTACATGTGCAAATAAACAAAGGACCATAATTCCATAAAAAATGATAGAATCATAATACCCCAACAATATGCCCTGGGGTACTTGGTGATGATAACTATGTGCAAGTTTCATTGAAATCCTTGAGAAAAGTAGGAGGAACTGCACGCAGAAGGATTCATGTACACCAACCCATATTCCAAAGTTCTGTCATTATTATTCCTACATAACAACGTTAATAATTCCTACACAATATGTGATTACAATACAATTATTTTGTAAAAATGGTGTATTTAATAAGATATAAAGTACTACAAATCAACAAATCTCATTGAACTGATATGATAATATTAATCCTACCCAGACAATCCAATTTTTCTAGCATTGTCTGACATTGACACAAGGCCATCAGTTCCATCACAGCAGGTTGATACGGATAATCACCTAATCCACCATCACCATGAAGACATAACTTCTCACTTACACCAAACCTTTCAGGGTCATAAGCCTTGGTTAAAGTCATGATGTATGCTAACGAAATCTCCTTTGGTTCATTAGCGAGTCTGAAATCATGAAAGCACAATTCAGAAATTGATCACAACTCAAAATGCAATCGGCACACTGAGAGCTGTGTTTAAGTTTATTATACCGAAACATATAGGCAGAGGGACACATGAACTGTGTTACTCATCATGAACTGTGTTACTCATCATGAAATGTGTTACTCATCATGAACTGTGTTACTCATCATGAAATGTGTTACTCATCATGAAATGTGTTATTATGATTTGTAGACTGTAGGAAAATTTCAAAATGTGTTAAACAAGATATAAGTTAAATGGAAAGATAACACACCTAAACAATGAAAGTAAATTGTTCCATAACGGTCTAAAAAAATATTCTTCTAACAAAACATTACACTGATCCCGACCCTCAGCACTATCCAGCTGCTCATACACAATGACAAACAGAACATGGACCTTCTCAATACACATCAATATATCATCAATAATTCCTTTTAAATGTCTGTGGTACGCTTCATTCTTTAATTGCACAATCTTACTGTCAACATTTTCACAACTTGTTTTTTTTCCCAAGTCAGCTTCTCTATCATTATTTGTGTTATCAACCAAGTTTTGATCATCAATACTGCCAAATTCATTTGCAGATCTGTTTTCACGTCTTTTCTTACAACTATTTTCTAGTGGTGTTTCTAATCCTACATTGATACTATCACTTAAAATGAGCGTTCTACCCTCATTGCCATCATTTCCATCAGAAGTGTAATCCTCTTCATTATCAGAATCTTCAAATAAATCATCAAGATTTTCTTGGTTATATTTATCATATCCTTCTGTAATTTGTTTTGTAATAGATTTCAAAATTTTATTGTCTTCTTCCAGCTTCTGTCTTACATTGCTGCCTTCATTTAAAGCAATTTTTATGTCTTTCTGTACATTCTTAGTAACATCACCAATGTGGGCCATTTCAGAAAAAGACTCAGAGTCTTTGTCATCACCAAGCTCTCTGTAAGAAGCATTGTCAGTACATTGATCATTATCAATGGTATCTTGTGCGTTATTTGAGCCATTGACATCATCGTCTGTAACATCACTTAATGTGATTTCTGATTGACTTAATTTCAAACCAGATTTAGAATGATGGAATGATGTTTTGTAAGCTTCTAGATGAGCTTCTTCTAAAACTTGTTTAGATAATGGCACTTTATGCCTTTCAATCCTGTGTATTTTAGATCTAACAAGTGAAGTAATTTGATCTAATAATTTACATTGATAAAGATTAAGTTCTTGAGTCAGAGGATGAGAATCACACCTGAAATGAATGGTTGACAAATGTTTGAGAAAACATTGTATTCCAGAAAAACCAACTTGCAAGCAATATTGCTTCTACATGGACAAAAAGTGTTGTCACACATTCAGTTGACCTCCATTAAATCTTAACAAAAAAGAAAGACATCTTTACACAAGCATATCTTCCCAAGACACATAATGCAAATATAAAATCAAACATAAACAAGTAAGAGACATTATCACATAAATGAAAACAGCACTGATATCTCAAAACCGACAAATACATGTATCCAAGATGCATTGACTTATGCAGGTTATGCAGTTAAAAATAAAAAAATGACATTTTACAGCAATAAATTCAAGTTATTCAGTGTAATGAATTATCTGACACCTAAAAAGGTATTTCATCAAGAACAACATTCAACTGACTATGTTTTAAGAGGATCCCATAGAAAACATGGCCTCCAAAATGTTACTTTTGCTATGGTTAGACCGGATGACCTAGCTTCCGACTCTATATGACCCAGTTCTCAAACTTAGCCCACCATGGCCTTATATTTGTCATTGAGTAATCACAATAGACAAGTACTGATTCAGCACATAAAAGACATAAATCAAAGCAAACTTAATCATAAATGTCATGTTTTACCTCAGTACTGCAACAATGAGTTCATTAATTACACTAATATCCAATGGTGATTTCTGAAATGCGACCTTCAATTCAATCAGCCAACACTGAAATAAAAATACTCAATTTACGGAAGACCAGTTTACTACTAATCTAATACTGGATACAATAACTTCATCAAATGCTATGTAATGAAAATATTCACTTCATCAAGAATTTCTGACAAACAAATATTCACTTGATCATTTGTAACAAACATGTAAACATGACATGTCAAACAAAATGAAGCAAAAGAAAAAGTGGAGCTTAACTATTTTTGGACAACTATAGAAAATATTACATCGTACACACATGCATTTCAAACAGACAATAATATGAATGTCCAAAACAACAAATCAACAACTGTGAAAGAAGTCAGCACCAAAACTTCAATACAACACACCGGGTATAAATCTAATATCGCATCAAACAGGAATGCTTTGGAGCGAGTTTAATAAAAGTGCAGATAGCACTAAAGTTAAGTGTATTCAATGTATGGTTTTCACTGCTTTTATCTGAAATACTTAATTTGAAAATGGAGCAGAGATTCAATTGTTCTTGAATGTGACTGCAAAGACAAGGATTCTTGTCCCAACATGTAAATACAGTTAGTCAGCATGTCATTTTGAGTGTATATATAGCTTAGACACATTAACCATTGACAATGAATACAATTTGTATATATTATGATCAACAATAAGTAGATGGTGGCTCTCCTTATGACATCTCTAGAATGTGTTTAAACATCATGGATCACTTCATGTACATAATATCAAACCAATGATATTATAATCCGTCTGAGGTTATTATGTCCGAGCTAAAATTATTTTGTGCTTCAAATAACAGATCACAATGTCATCTTTGCAAACCATAGAGGTCAAATGTCTCATGTGAATCTGGATGGACAGTAGAATACACTAACGTCAACACTAGATTATAACAGACAGCAATGAAAGCAATTCTACTAAGTATAACAAAGATAATGTTTACTTTTTATACTTATTAAAAAATAGTTATAATAGCGTGCAATAAAGATCTAATACTGTGGTTTCACTAATTTTCATTGGGGAATTAATTTTGTGGGTTTCATGGATCGGCTGATACAAATTCTATCCATTACTTTCATTAGTTATAAAATATTGGCATTAATGTGGCCAAACCTTAACTAATAAATATAGACATCATCATCATTCATGGTTAACTACAGGCATTTAGAGCTCCACTGGCAGTAAGTAATTACAATATAAATTTCAAATTGAACATTAAATTCAGAAATACTTATGATGTAAAGTTATAATTCTTTATAAAATTAATTAAATACTAAGTATATAAGTCATACATGTTTTTATTTGATGTTTTGACAACAAATGTTGCAAGTCATTGCCAATGTTTTGATACTATCAAAAAATGCCGAATTTTCTCAGTAAACCTTTAGTGTGAGGCAATAGACAATATGCTTTAGAGAAACACAAATGCCCAGAAATGTTGCCAGAAATACACAAGTTGCTCATAAAGCAACTTGCCGTAAAACTTCAACCTGTATTACTAATTATTAAGTACTTGCACCGAGATATTAATAATAGAAAAAAACGACTTGCTGAAAAGCTTTTAACTGGACTGATCGACAGACAAGTCAATTACTATATTCCACCTTTCTGGGACAAACCAGCAATCTATATTTGTTAAAATGATATAATACAAGAGAGCCATGATGGCCCTTTTTGCTCACGTGAGTAAAGATTGTAACTTCTATGGGTTACCTGTGATTTGACCTGGTAACCTGAGATGACACATGTTTACAATATCATTAATACAAACATTCTGATAAAGTCCATGGAAGATCCAATCAAAACTGTGACTTCTTGAGTGTTAACAAGGTTTTCCAGTGATAAGACCTGGTGACCTAGTTTGAGACCCCAGATGACTCATGTTCAGCACTGTTTTGATATCATTAAGACAAAAATTTTGACAAGTTTTAGTGAAGATTCAATCAAAACTGTATGACTAGCATCACAACAAATGGGTCTGGTGGCATAAAAAACTGGCCTCCTGTAAATCAAACATCCTTATTACTTATAATACCATAACAGAAATTCAACATAGTTAATAACAAACCTTACATAAATGTATGTAAGTACAAGTGAGAGTCATGTATTTAAAGTCCGCTACATAAGATGGTCAATAATAATATATGATACATGATGATGGAAATATCGAAAGAAACAAGATTTTGTTTATTGACAAATAAAAAAGGGGTATAACTAAGTGAAAATAAATGCCACTATTTTTTTAAATTTAATATGTGTGCAAATAGACCTAATGCCTGATGTGTTTGTAAAGTTTCATAACCAGAGGGCCACAATGTCCCTGCATCGCTCACCAGAATAAACGTAAATTAACTTGTTACTAAAAAGATAATAGAGGTAAACCTCCGGGCAGATAAAGGGGAACAATAATAAACATGATAAAGGACCATCAAAGGATACTACAAGGGTATATTTGTGATGACAGAAGGATGCCACAGACCAAAGTTGGTGATGATCCAACCATTGATTTACGAAAAGAAGTCATTTTAAGGTATTTCTATTTTTAGTCAGGTGGCCCCTAAAAGGGGCCAACCAATCTATTCAAGCAAACTTGAAAGAGGACCATCAAAGGATGCAACAAACCACATAGAGTGATGATACATCCATTGGTTCATGCGAAGAAGATATTAAAAAATATTTCTATTTTTAGCTGTAGTAGCCCATAAAAGGGGCCAACCATTTTTATTCAAGCAAGCAAATCTGATAAAGACTATCTAACAATGCCATTGACCAAGTTTGGTGATGATCCATCCATTGGTTCATGAGAAGAAGATGTTTAAAGGTTTTTCTATTTTTAGCTCTAATAGGGGTCAACTGGTATAATATGAGCAAATTGCAAACGTCAAAAGGCTTCTACACAGCAAATTTGAAATAAATCTGACCGGTAGTTTCAGAGGAGAAGACCATTGTTGACCCCAGATGACAGATGACAGATTAAAAGGGGAAGTAACTCAAAAGAGTGTCATTGTTTTAGAAAAATCTGACGATAAATCATTTTCTATCATGGATGCCTACAAAAGTTATAAAGGTTCCCAAAATTTCTCCTTTTTGAGATACTAATTTAGGTCATTATGGGTATAAAACCTTAACAGTGTTTATGATAAACTAATAAAAGAACAAAAACAATTGACTAACATTTTTCTGAAATGTTTAAAATTATTTATGACCATGTAATTTTTAAAACAAGATACAGAAAACAATTCTTCTTTATTGACTGCAGATACACAACTTTGTACTATGTGTATGTACTATGTGTATGTATGCTTTCCTGCTGAAATTCAGTTTCTAATTACATACTATTGTGGAAGTTTCCCTGTTAACATTAGATCAATGGTGAAACAATACATCTAAAACTCATTAATCAGATCATGATATTACTGCAAACATGTAGAAATCATGCTTCATTAGATGCATTGTCCCTATATCCTGAATATCTTATCACAGTGATAAAAGTTTGCAAAGTGCAAAAATTGTTGGTAGAGCACTGTAGATAACAGATAACTAGTAGATAACTGTAGATAACTATTGATTGATGTAATGATAAGATTGCTGAAAATGAATATCGTTCATATTGACAGGTCCAGTTTATACAAACATAAGACAAATGTACAAAGTTTATTCTCAGCCTACATGTGATAAAAGTATCATGTTAATGGCATACAGACAGATTAAGAAGTTAGCTGTGTATTTGAACTCTGCATTTATCTTAAGAAACTAACAACTCGCTTTGTTCACCTTATGATACATGCATATTTGTAAATATAGTGACATTTTGTTAGTGTTAACTGTAATTATACCTGCATCTACAATAACACTTGTTTATATGTGCTATGAAGCTGTTTGACAAAAAGAACATGCATACTTTAACTTATAAATTTATGCATATTTGCACTAATAGTCAATTCTGTTGCGGTTTAACTATAATTATACAAATACCTGGACTCACACTTGCAATTGTTTACATGCGCTTAAATCAAATCTTAATGATGCGGACGTTAGTCACTAAAACAATAAAATATTTATCACTGTTATTACTGACATTTTCTTGCTCAAATTCCAGTACTCTCTTGTACACTTGTCTTTGATGCAGTTCATCTTCTGACAAACCCATTGGTGTATGAAACCTCCTGCATAATAAATAATCATAACAAACATAACCAACAAACCCATTACTTCATCCAAATCATTAAATTCCTAAATACAAACAAGAGGGCCATGATGTCCTTTTTTCGCTCACCTGAGTAAGATTGCAACTTTTAAGTTGACCTACTTTTTGACTCAAGTTGACCAATGTTCAAACCTGTTCACAATACTGTGACCTCAAGAGTGTTAACAAGGTTTTCCAGTGATTTGACCTGATGACATAGTTTGTGTCCCCTGAAGACCCATGTACGTACTTGACCAAGATAATAGTAAGACAAGCATTCTGACAAGGTGTCATGAAGATCCAATCAAACATGTGACCTCTAGAGTGTTAGCAACCCCCAGGTGTGGATGCCGGACGATGGACGCCAGAGACAGACTGATCACGGTAGCTTACTGATCACGACTTGCTCAAGTGGACTAAAAATAAATCTTAAAATCTCAAGTATCAATGAATTAGAAAGTGTCTTAATAGGCTGAAACACTGAATTTTGATGTTCTCAAAATGAATGTCAAAATCAGACTTTCATAAAATGTGGTATGAAGGTTTAGACAGATGATCAAATTATGTTATTTTATCTAATAAAGTTGAAGCTAGACCTTACTCAATCACCAGGTTATATGTTTAGTAAAAACAGGCTTTAATGTGACAAATGAAATATCAAAAACAAACAGTAATTAAGAAAAACATGAAATACATAATACCAGTTCGTAAGGCTATTGTTACAAGCTGATTTCAAGCAGATTGAGGTGGTACATTGAAACTATCAAAAGAGTCAGATTTGTTCCCATACCACATTACAGGCAGGCTTCTCGAAACTGTTGGAATATTCGCCTGACATTTGGTCAGGCAAAGTTAGAATTTCTGTCTGACCAAATGAAAATTTGTCTGACCGAATATATTATTAATAAGTGATAAATACTGTAAATCATGCCTGACTGCCGGACATCGAATCTGGTACTCACCAAAACATTATTGGACCAGACTCAAAAGTTGCCTGACATGTCCGATGGTCCGGCAACTTTCGGAAAAACTGTACAGGGTGTGAAAAAGTTTTTGAGGGTCATCATCCTGTGTGGTTATTCAAACACCGTCTCAAACTTTTTGATCATTTAAAGAACTGAATACTGCCAAAGCTACCTTTCTGGAACATGGGATGCCATGATGTCATCTATATTTTAACAGTTGTTCAGGATTGCCAATAAACAACTTTGATATTGACAGTAAGTCATGTTCACACTTTATATTGCCAGCTGTCACAATATTTTTTTTTATTTTTAGCCCTTTTTATGATCCCTTTACCTTTTGATGGCTTTTCTTGCCGCCGCCAGTAAGAAATTTCTATATGTCGGACATTATGTTGCAGACGATAGCAAACAACATCACCATTAAGAATGATAAATATCCAGTGAACAGTCTGAATAAATGCCAGCTCAAGGCCCTTTTACAGGTAACATGACCCAGCCAATCGAGTTTTACACAACCAACTCCATTTCATTTCTCAAAGGCTAACTAGATATACAGTAAAATCCCGCTATTACAACCACCTTTTGTTTATAGTGAAGTGGTCTTAATAGCAGGGTGGTCTTATTAGTGGAACAATGTGTCTGAGCTTAAGTATTTTGTCTGTCCTACAGGTGTATTATGTTTTTTGTGTGTTCATGTATTCAATATTACTCAAATTAACACTCCTTGTTTCAATATTAGCAAATTGTGGCAAATACAATACAAATTTATAACAACCAAACTTCAAAAAAACTAAACAAAAACAAATACTTTCATAGCAAGTTTCCGATTGAATCGTCGGACCACTACAAGGAGAAATATGCAAGAAACTCTTGATCAACACCTTCATTAATCCAATCAATTAACATCAACATTAATGACAATCAAAAGCAATCAACAACATATTTTTAGACACTTTGTTTTCATAATGTGCAGCCAACAATTAGACTATTACCACAAATCAACACTGTACATGTCATAAAAGTCAACACCTGGGGTGCACAGTGGGTAATTTCAAACAAAACTTAGGTGGTGGTTGTAGCAGATTATAATTTAGTGTGAAATGATAAATTGGTCTGAAACAGGTGGTCGTACCAGTGGAATAGCAGGGTGGTCGTATTTCTGGACAAACGACCATTGAACTTTAGAACAAAATATTCTGTTCTTTTTAAAATCGGTCATAATTTCCGGGTCGTCGTAAGTAGGGATTTTACTGTATTACACATTATTTTTTGCATAAAGTAAATATGAACTGTAAATTTGCTAAAGCATATTTAATTGAGAGTAGGTATTCGCCGCTCGTGGAGAGAATCAGACAATCTGAATTTACTCGAAACTGGTGTCATGGCTGATTTTTTTTTCTGCCAAACAAGAAATTTTGAATGAATATTTCATTTATTTTTGGCTTATATTTCTCACTGACTTTTTGTATTGGATTTATTAGACACAAGCTACTAGTCCAGACGGACGACTGTGACCAAATTTCTACTAGTCAATATGAGCGGACAAGTGGATTTTTCATGCCCTGCCACATTAGCACAAGGCAATCACCCCAAGTAAAAATTTGTATCTATTGTGTTCAAAGTATGTTTAGGTCTACTTGCTGAATCAGACATTCAGGTATTCATCAAGTTATTTTTACTTCTCATCTTACACTGAAAAGCATCAACTTAATCTGCACAAATGAGCATGATATAATTTCAAATGTATTATGTGGGTGATGTACACATAGAAATCTAGTAACAATAAACATAACAAGAAGCTACCTCACTGCCTGCTCTTCTAGTCTCTGCTGTCTTTCTTTCATTTTCTTTGCAAGCTGGGATAAAGTTAAGTCAATAATAGTTGGAGAATATGCTACATGTAAAACAGACAGTACCATTGGAGATTATAATAAATGTAAAACAGACAGTACCATTGAAGAATATGCTAAATGTAAAACAGACAGTACCATTGGAGAATATGCTAAATGTAAAACAGACAGTATCATTGAAGAATATGCTAAATGTAAAACAGACAGTACCATTGGAGAATATGCTAAATGTAAAACAGACAGTACCATTGGAGATTATAATAAATGTAAAACAGACAGTACCATTGAAGAATATGCTAAATGTAAAACAGACAGTACCATTGGAGAATATGCTAAATGTAAAACAGACAGTATCATTGAAGAATATGCTAAATGTAAAACAGACAGTACCATTGGAGAATATGCTAAATGTAAAACAGATAGTACCATTGGAGAATATGCTAAATGTAAAACAGACAGTATCATTGAAGAATATGCTAAATGTAAAACAGACAGTACCATTGGAGAATATGCTAAATGTAAAACAGACAGTATCATTGAAGAATATGCTAAATGTAAAACAGACAGTACCATTAGAGATTATAATAAATATAAAACAGACAGTGTCATTGGAAATTATAATAAATGTAAAACAGACAGTACCATTGGAGATGATAATAAATATAAAACAGACAGTATCATTGGAGATTATAATAAATATAAAACAGACAGTGTCATTGGAAATTATAATAAATATAAAACAGACAATACCATTGGAGAATATAATAAATAAAAAAGACGGCCATCATGGCCCTGCATCGCTCACCAAAATAAATATTAATTAACTTGTTACTAAAAAGGTAATAAAGGTACACATGTCGGCAAATAATGGGGAACAATAATAGATTTGATTAAGGACCATCAAAGGATACTACAAAAGACGCCAGAGCATCCACCTACCCATCCTAACAGCTCACCTCATACATTCGGTTCTAGTGAACTAACAAAAGCACTGCAGAATTTTGACGGACCTCCAAACAAGATTTTCTGCACATCCACATCTCACTATGATACTGTGTATAATATTCAGTTTGTGTTCTGTTTGTGTTTATTGAGAGAAATTAGTTCAGCCTATATAATACAAAAGGATACAGCCTGTTCTTGTGCTTTGGCTATGGCCAGGTTTTCTGCCATTTTTCTTTGCAGAGTTAATCCCTGAAATAAACAAGACCTTTTTATGGCAGAAAGAAACAGGTCGAATATGTAAACAAGGTGCCAGTCGTACTTACTGGGTAGCGATGTCAGTAATTTACACAGTATGTCTTACTGATTTGTGATATCAGTAATTTACACAGTATGTCTTACTGGTTTGTGATGTCAGTAATTTACACAGTATGTCTTACTGGTTTGTGATGTCAGTAATTTACACAGTATGTGATACTGGTTTGTGATGTCAGTAATTTACCCAGTATGTCTTACTGGTTTGTAATGTCAGTAATTTACACAGTATGTCTTACTGGTTTGTGATATCAGTAATTTACACAGTATGTCTTACTGGTTTGTGATGTCAGGAATTTACATAGTATGTCTTACTGGTTTGTAATGTCAGTAATTTACATAGTATGACTTACTGGTTTGTGATGTCAGTAATTTCCATAGTATGACTTACTGGTTTGTAATGTCAGTAATTTACACAGTATGTCTTACTGGTTTGTGATATCAGTAATTTACACAGTATGTGATACTGGTTTGTGATGTCAGTAATTTACACAGTATGTCTTACTGGTTAGTGATATCAGTAATTTACACAGTATGTCTTACTGGTTTGTGATGTCAGTAATTTACACAGTATGTCTTACTGATTTGTGACGTCAGTAATTTACACAGTATGTCTTACTGATTTGTGATGTCAGTAATTTACACAGTATGTCTTACTGGTTTGTGATGTCAGTAATTTACACAGTTTGACTTACTGGTCAGTGATGCCAGTAATTTACATGGTAACAGTGATATTATTTACGAGCTGTATGTCGATGCTAACAAAAGCAAAACCAATAATTCAATGAACCATACCTTGCATAATATTTTGTTCTGTTCTAAAGGAAAATTTGCATCTTTAGAAACTAAGAAAATGAGAGTAGAGAGCCATACTAATCATCAGTTTTCTGATAACTGAGTTTACATAAAAAGTGTGTTACTAATTACTACTTTTTTTACATGACATACGAACAGTTGCAAATTATCATTGTTGATGAAAAATGACTATTGAGCTAAATATAAGGCTTGGTCAAGATCCAATCAAAACTGTGATTTCTAGAGTGTTAACAAGTTTTTCAGGAGATATGACCAGGTGACCTAGTGTGTAACCAGAAATAACCCACCTTCAACCCTGTCCAAGATATCATTAAGATTAGCATTTTGACAAGGTTTAATGAAGATTCAATCAAAACTGTGGCCTCTAGAGATTTAACAAGGTTTTTCAATGATTAGTCCTGGTGACCTAGTTTTTGACTCAAAATGACCCAAATTCAAACTTGACCAAGATATCATTAAGACAAACTTTCTGACAAGGTTAGTGAACATCCAATCAAAACTGTGACCAATATAGTGTTCACAAGGTTTTTGAGTGATTTGACAAGGTGACCTAATTTTTGACCCAATATAGCCCTTTTTCAAGTCATCCGAGATATCATCAAGACTAAGCCACTGACCAATTTTCAAGAATGAAAATGTGGCCTCCAGAGTGCTCACAAGGTTTTTCTTCATTTGACCAAGTGACCTAATTAATGACCCTATAGAACCTTTTTCGAAATTGTCCGAGATATCATCAAGACAAAGCCACTGACCAATTTTCATAACTCTTTGACCAAAAATGTGACCTCTAGAGTGTTCAAAATGCTGACTCCGCATGACGCATTGATCATGACGACGGACGCTGAAAATTGACCTATCAGTATAGCTCACTCTGAGCACTTCATGCTCAAGTGAGCTAAAAACAGGGCAACCTGTTTTCACTGGGAGGAAGTAGATGTTCAAAGTAACTTGCCCTTGGCTAAGTGGAAGTAAAATCCTTAAGAAAACCCCTGCAGTCAGTAGTCCCTACTCTCAAGTCTGAATATATTTTCCTAGGGTAGAAAATTCTAACCATTTGAAAGGTATATTGCAGTGCATTACTAAGCCAGGAGTTAACTCAACAGCCATCATATTGTAATCAGATTCAAGTAAAAGTTTACCAAGTTGGTGCTTGTACTTCTATTCTTTGCCAATGCCTGTCTTTTTTGGAAAGCACACAGTAGCTGTTGATTCTGCCTAGCAGCGACTTCCAATGGTCCCAGTTTCCTGTACAATCAACATTAATAGCAACTATATATGATCAATAAAATTTTGTGGTAAATCACCTTGTTTGGCTATTCCCCACATAAATACATTCACCAATAATATCACAAAAATCTGTGTTAACCAATCAAGCATGAAACTAGACTCATAACCATAATTATTTTTCAATGAAGTACAGGATGCTAAAATATTTACTGATAATAAACGTACAAACAATAAATTTACAAATGGTCTAGTGTTTCACAACACTTTGTAATCATATCATTACCTGGAATTAGTAGTCTTATTACTGGGATTCACTTCAAGCAGTGAACTGTTTTCAAAAACATTTCTTAATCCCATGTTAAAACTTGAGATAATAGTTGTATCATCAGGGGAGGTAATTTGAGATGAAATATGGTTAGTTTCTCTTGGACTAGGTGTTGTATGAGTCGACGGAGTAAGAACTCGAGAAGACGATGGATCTGATTTTAGCGACAAATTACCAGGGGCAGGAACACTGGAATTTGGAACCTTTTCTGAAATTCAGAATTAAAGTCAAATACTGTAAAAATGAAAAAATATACTTTGATATCAGTTATGTTCAAGACTTCCAAAATAGTACAAGTAAAGATAGCAACAGACATATTACAAAATATATAGATGTGAAATCTGATGATCAGATTTACACTATTAAATGAAGGATTTCCTCGCCTTTTGTGTTCAATAACCACGAATTATACACAATCTGATGATAAAATATGACTACTCTGATGAAAGATTCCAGCATATTATCAGTCAAATATGGAGAAATAACCTGAACTGGAAATACTGGCAATTACATTTCTAGTAAACATAGACTGCAACTGTTCAATTGTAATGTCAATTTTTACAACAAGAGGGCCAAGATGGCCCATTTATGCTCACCTGAATAAAGATTGCAATAAAGATTTGACCTGGTGACCTAGTTTTTAACCTGAGTTGTTCAAGCCTGTTCATGATATCATTAATACAAACATTCTAACAAAGTTTGAGGAAGATCCAATCAAAACTGTGGCCACTAGACGGTTAACAAGGTTTTCCTGACGAAAAACATAACTAATGCAAATAGTTGCATCATTTCTTTTGTGCATACCCCAACCACATGCTGTATGTATTATTATCAAAAATACCCATCAGTATTGATCAAGTGGTTAATATTGTAAAAAATTCTTAAAACTCTACAATTACATATGCGGAGTAATTAATTTATGCGGAACTATAATTCTGAAAGAAAATGTTTAAAACCTGGAACCAGGACATGTACAATTTGAAACTTCCAATTTGTACTAAATAATAATTGTTTTCTGTGAACGAATATTAAATGCCGTTCATGATACACAAGAGACAGAATTTATACAAACAAGAGGGCCAAGATGGCCCTTTTTCGCTCACCTGAGTAAAGATTGCAACTTTTATGGTTTTCCTGTGATTTGACCTGGTGACCTAGTTTTAAACCTGAATTGACCCAAGTTCCAACCTGTTCATGATATCATTAATACAAACATTCTGACACAGTTAAACAAAGATCCAATCAAAACTGCGACCTCTAGAAGGTTAACAAGGTTTTCCAGTGATTTGACCTGGTGACCTACTTTTTGATCCCAGGTGATCCATGATCGAACTTACCCAAGATATCATTGAGACAATCATTTTGACAAGGTTTGGTGAAGATCCAATTAAAACTGTGACCTATAGAGCGTTAACAAGGTTTATCTATGATTTGACCTGGTGACCTAGTGTTTGACCCCAGATTACCCATGTTCAAACTCAATCAAGATATCATTAAAACAAGCATTTTGACAAGGTTAGGTGAATGTCCAATCAAAATTGCAACCTCTAGAGCATTAACAAGGTTTTCTGGTGCACTGACCTAGTGACCTAGTTTTTGACCCCAGATGACCCATGTTCGAACTCAATCAAGATATCCTTAAGACAAGCATTTTGATAAGGTTTGGTGAAGATCCAATCATGACTGTGACCCCTAGAACTCTAACAAGGTTTATCTATGATTTGACCTGGTGACCTAGTTTTTGACCCCCGAAGACCCATGTTCAACCTTGTCCAAGATATCATTGAGGCAAACATTCTGACCAGGTCTGATGAAGATTCGCTCAAAGGTGTGACCACTAGAGCATTAACAACCCACAGGTGTGGACACTGGACGCCAGAGTAGACTACGTGCTCAGGTGAGCTAAAAATGTAAAATATTCATCAAGAACATGTGTATAACTTTATTTTGACCACCTAAGAATACAGATTCATACATTTTAACTTTACAAATTTTACTAATAGAAAAAGTACCCATTATTATATATATAACTGCAGATCCACTGCAAGTTGGCGTGGCCTTATTTTTCCACACTCTTGAAGATTTTGTCTAAAAGAAGGATTTCCTCTGATATATCAGTACATCATTTTCATGGTAATGATATTATCCAACAGAATGAGGAATTTCCTCTGATATATCAGTACATCATTTTCATGGTAATGATATTATCCAACAGAATGAGGAATTTCCTCTTAATCATAAATACGTCATGCCAAGTAATACTGGTTAAAACTGAACTTAGACAGCCGAAAAATGTAGCAACTGTATCAACTAGCAGCAAGCATAATATACTAACATGTTTCCCAATATTTCTAGCTGTGCTTGCACTATACCATCAAATATTTGAAATTGATACTGTGGTATTATTTAATTTCGCTGGCATGAAATTTCACATATATGTGAAAAAACAAAGATTCATGTGGTCGTAAATTTGTGCATTTTGAATTTTAGATTATTTTTTAAAATCCAGATACTAATGTGAATCATGCCTTTTTCGCTACAGCGAGTGTCATCACTGGATCACATACATGTTAATTTCAGCAGCGCCCTTTGTTACCACGATTAATAAACAATATGACAGTTGTCACCGATAATTGCTTGGTCATTGTCCCTTCATATAGATAAAGCGTGTCCGAGATCAATGCATGGATTAGCATGTAAATTCGGCAATTTTCGGTCCACATCTTGTTATGGCACTCAAGCAATTACTAAAAAACAACAGTCAAAGGTGCAAATAATCCCTTTCACTAGGAATGGCTTTAAAACATACAACTTACAGTTTGTTTCATTCTCTTCAGTTTTACACGCTCTGTCGGAACCGGGCCTTTCTGACCCAGCTGATGCTTCAACTCCGAAAGAGAATACCAATAATTAAATATGTTTATTCTTCCTCTGTAGGAAAATATCATTACCGTTTTTCCTTAAAGGTATGTCTTGTTTCCCTTTTAATTCTCGATTTTTAAACATTATATACAACTTAAGTGACATAGTATTCGGACAATGAAAATTTCGGATAGTCACTTCTTTCTGGATGGAAAACGTGAAATACACAAAAATTTCGTCCTGTGCAAACAAAAATGATACCACAGTATTAAAATATCATTATAAATAGATGAAAGTTTTTACCAAGTTTTTCATTGACAAGTCTAGCTACTCTGTCCATGCATTGTTGACCAAGTTTGACCATCTTCTGCTGCTCTGCAGTAACAAACATATGACCATCTGAAATTAACAATATATATATTTAATCAGTGCTGGAGACTTCCTTAAGAAATCTTATGTAACGCAAAGGTCAACTTATACTAAGCAGTACCAAGACCCATAATTATGTTCAGAATCAAGTTCATTGAGAGTACACTTATCCAAACAAGAGGGCCATGACGGCCCTGCATCGCTCACCAGAATAAAAATTAATTAACTTGTTACTAAAAAAGTAAAAAAGGTACACTTGTGGGCAAATAAAGGGGAACAATAAAAAACTCAATAAAGGACCATCAAAGGTTACTACAAAAGAATATTCGTCCATTTTAACACAGTTTAACAAAGATCCAATCAAAACTGTGGCTACTATAGGACTTACAGGGTTTTTTCAAAGTTTTGACCTGGTGACCTACTTTTTGTCCCCAGATGACCCATGTTCGAACCTGTCCAAGATATAATTAAGGCAATCATTTTCACAAGGTTTGGTGAACCTTCAATCAAAAATGTGACCTCTAGAGGGTTAACAAGGTATTCCAGTGATTTTACCTGGTGACCTAGTTTTCGACCCCAGATGACCCATGTTCGAACCTGACCAAGATATCATTAAAACAATCATTTTGACAAGGTTTGGTGAAGATCCAATCAAAACTGCGACCTCTAGTGGGTTAACAAGGTTTTTCAATGATTTGACCTAATGACCTAGTTATTGACCCCAGAAGACCCATTTACAAACCAAACCAAGATATCATTAAGATAATCATTTTGACATTGCTTGGTGAAGATCCAATCAAAACTGTGACCTCTAGAGGGTTAACAAGGTTTTCCAATGATTTGACCTGGTGACCTAGTTTTTGACCCCAAACGACCCATGTTCAAACTTGTCCAATATATCATTGAGACGAACATTCTGAAGATTCGCTCAAAAGTGTGACCACTAGAGTGTTTAAAACCCCCAGGTGTGGATGACGGACGCCAGACACTGGACGATGGACACCTGAGTAGACTGACTGATCACTAAAGCTCCCTGAGCACTACGTGCTCACGTGAGCTAAAAAGGGGCATAACTCCATGAAATAAATCTGAATATTGTTTTTTATAATATGCGCAAGTAGACCAAATGCCTAATGTGTTGGTAAAGTTTTATCAAAATCCAACCAGCTGTTTCAGAGAAGAGCACACAATATTTTGTCTAAAGATGGATGGACGGACAGACAAAAACAGTTGGACAGTTAGTGTTACCACTTCATGTATATACTGCTAAGGTGCAGTCTCAGGCCACATGTATATGACATGGACTCACTATGTGTCAACACTATCTGTCAAGTTGATATGTCTGACCACATATATATATTTGTGACCTCAGACTGCACCTTATAAACAGAAGTATGATGTCTACTGACTCAATCTTAAGATAAGAAAATCATACCATTAACATGCAGTTGTTTCAACAAACTGGTTGATATTTTTAGTACACATTGCAGATACTTTCTGTAAGCATCCTGAAATATAAATATAAAGTAAAACATTAAGAAAACTAAAATTGACACAGGCTGTTATATGTGGACGAAATGTTAGTCAAGGACAAGGTTGATGTACATACATAGTTATTTGCCTAATTATATTTATGCCCTATAATTGTTTACAAACCATCTTGTATCAATTACAATGAAATAATAAGTATGTGTGCATTGTTAGCAGAATATTGCCTGTTTCAAGCTTTCAAAATCACCTAAAATCACATTCAAAATGTCTTCATTATCATTAGGCCATACCAAATTGCGTCTATATTTAGCGTAACATCCAGGTTCAAAAACCTGTCTAACTATCCGGAAAAACAAACAAGTGCCTCAGGAAAAAACACAAACTTTCTACTTAATTGCAGCAAAATATAAGCTTCTATCAAAAGTTTAAACAGCCACTCAGTGAGAATAAATATGTTTCATTTCTTAAATCAAAACAAAAGCATAATATAGATCGATTTTGATGAAGGCATATTGATACAAAGCAAATCATTCCAGCATGTAATGGTCCAAAAAAGATATTTCAAATGGTCAAATATTCAATATAACAGTAATGTTTTTTATTTGACTCGGGTTATCAAAACCTTTCCGTACGCGGACGCTAAACATAGATATGATTTGGTATGGCCTTATTTGCATTGATTTTTCAATAAAACAGACCTTGGTTGTAGTGGTAAGAATATCAAACAAGATGACAGGAACTGTCACAAAACCAAATTATGTACCTCCATATATATTTATATATAACAAGTGAATTACTACTTGCTCAAAATATTATACAGGTTGACATGTTACCATTCACATCAATTATTTCACACCTTCATTGTCCCCTCTGAGACATAATAATCATTGTCTACAAACTATCTACTCCAAGTTACCATAGAAACACAAGATAGTCAATTAAAATCACTCATTACATGCATGTTACAGAAATATTTTTATTGTCATATGTGAACAAGAAATAAGAGTCAAAAATTGAATAAATTTAAAAATAACATACAAATTATTTGGTTAACATTAAAATAAATCAAGCACAGCTCTATGGCCAGGTTATGTTTTTTTGTCAAACTCACTTTATTTACCTATCTATAATAGGGTGAACACATTTTACCTATGACATGCACAAGTTTGATTTTAATATCTCATAAAGGCAAAATAAACAAAGGGCCACAATACCATCAAAAATGATCAAATCACAAAACCCCAACAATATAGACTGGGTTGATGACAATAGTTCTGTGAAAGTTTAATCAAGCTCTCTTGAGAATTAATGGTGTTGTGCACAGATGAGTATTTCCCCATAAATTGCAATGTACAAGATAAAAAACAGGCCATAAATCCACCAAAAATAGTTAAATCATAAAACCCATACAACATGAGCTAGGTCACTTGATAAAAATAGTTCTATGAAAGTTTGAAATCCCTTGAGAAATGTAGGAGTTGTATCTGGTGACCTAGTTTGTGACCCCAGATGACCCAGCTTCGATCCTGTCCAAAACATCATTAAAACAAACACTTTGACACAGTTCAATAAAGATCCAATCAAAACTGTGACCTCTACAGTGTTCACAAGGTTTTCAAAAGATTTGACCTGGTGACATAGTTTATGACCCCAGATGACCCACGTTCGAATTTGTCTACGATATTATTAAGACAAACATTCTAACAAGGTTTGATGAAGATTTATTCCAAATTGTGACTTCTAGAATGTTAACAAGATTTTCTGGTGCATTGACCTGGTGACCTAGTTTTGGACCAGAGATGACCATGTTCCAACTTGTCCAAGATATTATTAATACAAACATTCTGACAAAGCTTGATGAAGATCCAATCAAAAATGCGACCTCTAGAGTGATAACAAGGTTTTAACCATGTGATTTTAGTCAGTCTGATGGTTGACTTCAAAGTGCATTTAAAGATCAAAGTTGTATTTTATTTGTAAATTTCTAGGATTCTTCATTAATTTGTGGCACATAATACACTTGATAGCTGTGTACAGAACATCAGCGGTTTCTCTCCTAATGAATAGATGGAAAAAGTTTTCCATTTACAAAAATATAACACGATTTCTCCTCACACTGGTACAATGTAGTTTGATTCTAGGAAAGTTCATAATTGATTAATATGTTGCTCTTTCTATCTAGATTTATGAATTGATTTTTGTGAGCTGTACATGTAAGTGTGTGGTTAAGTTAAATACAGTGGTTTCACTAATTTTCATTGGGGATTTAATTTCCTGGAATTCGTGGGTCGGCTGATACTGTTGCAAACAAATACACCAAGACCCTTTGATGACCAATGTCTAGAATGTTTCACAAGGTTTTTCTTCCATTTGACCCAGTGACCTAGTTAATGACCTCACATAGCCCTTTTTCGACCTCATCCAAGGTATCATTAAGACGAAGCCACTGACCAATTTTCACCCTTTGACCACAAATGTCACATCTAGAGTGTTCATAAGGTGAATGCTGACACCTCATGGGTACAAACGCCGGACATAGACCCATCAATATAGCTCACTCTGAGCAATTCATGCTCAGGTAAGCTAAAAAGGGCCAATAACTCAGTAATAGAGGGCCATAATGGCCCTGTATCGCTCACCAGAATAAATGATAATTAACTTGTTACTAAAAAGGTAATAAAGGTACACTTGTGGGCAGATAATGGGGAACAATAATAAACTTGATAAATTACCATCAAAGGATACTACAAAGGAATATTCATGATGACTGAAGGATGCCAGAGACCAAATTTGGTGATGATCCAACCATTGGTCCATGAAGTCATTTTAAGGTATTTCTATTTTTTGTATGGTGACCCCTAAAACGGTCCAACCAATTTATTCAAGCAAACTTGAAAGAGGACCATCAAAGGATGCAACAAACCAAGTATAGTGATGATACATCCATTGGTTCATGTGAAGAATACATTTAAAGGTATTTCTATATTTAGCTCTAGTGGCCCTTAAAAGGGGCCAACCATTTTTGTTTGAGCACACCTGATAGATGACTATGTAAGAATGTTACAAACTAAGTTAGATAATAATCCATCCATTGTTTCATGAGAAAAATTTCAAGGTATTTATATTTTTAGCTCTAGCAGCCCCTAAAAGAGGCTGACCAAATTTTTTTAGCAAACTTGACAGAGGACCATCTAAGGATGCTACAAACCAATTTCAGGGATGATCCATCCATTAGTTCATGATAAGAAGACATTTAAAGGCATTTCTATTTTTAGCTCTAGTGGACCCTAATAGGGGCCAACCATTTTCATTTTAGAAATCTGTTAGAACACTATCTAAGGATACTAAAACTTAAGTTTGGTAATAATCTATCCATAGGATCATGAGAAAAAGACATTTCAAGGTATTTATATTTTTAGCTCTAGCAGCCCCTAAAAGGGGCCAACCAAATTTATCTGAGCAAACTTGAGATAGGACTACCTAAGGATGCTACAAACCAAGTTAGGGATGATCCATCCGTTGGTTCACGAGAAGAAGACATTCAAAGGCATTTCTATTTTTAGCTCTAGCTACCCCTAAAGGGGCCAACCAATTTAATTTGAGCAAATGTTATAAAACACTATTTAAGAATGCTACAAACCAAGTTTGGTGATGATCCATTTGTTCATGAGAAGAAGTAGTTTTAAGGTTTTTCTATTTTTAGATCTGGTGACCCCTAAAAAGGGTCAACTGGTACAATATGAGCAAATTGCAGTTAGAACGTCAATAGGCTTATACACAGCAAATTTGAAGTAAATCTGACTGGTAGTTTCAGAGGAGAAAACCATTGTTGACGCCAGACAAAAGATGATGGACGCTGGAGCATCCACCTACCCATCCTAACAGCTCAACCTGGTGGCAATCTTTATTAAGAAATAACACCTACTGGGCTTTTTTCTAAGAGAAATTAACAATAAAAGTGTGATATAGTTCGATTAATTCATGCAACCCATTCGATTTTGATAGCAAATCAAAGTCGTTAATTGTTTACCATTCAATTATTGAAATCACTCCCATTTTGGGACATCTTTGCACCATCATCATTTTGCAAAGGACAGATCTCAAATTTGACATGTATATTCAAGAAAACTGGTGTCTTTTTGGAATTATGCACCTAGGTTGAAGCACATTCACAAGGTTTCTAATCTTCATTTTCTACAACACTATATGGGATTAAGTCCTTTAATATGAATTGTGCCATAGAAGACGGGTTGTTAGAGTTATAAATTTCATGTAAAGTTAATATCAATAGTTTGTTTTTCACTAAATTTCTATTGATAGTCTTAGTAGGAAGAAATAAAAAGAACAAGGCCTACTAGCAGGGATTATTTTTACTTTTTCTGTTAATCACTGACAAAACTTCAATCATCAATTATCAATAATAACTATAATGTGGACCAATATAATATACTGAACCAAAAAAGAAACTTATGTGAGACTTTAATGGGACTGTTTCCACATAAGTGTATATTAACAGTTTTTGCTTGTATTTGCAATTGCACAATAATTCAAAATCAATTCATCAAAGTTCATTTACAGTCTGAAAATTATCAATTTCATTGGATTTTTCAAGTCCATTTAATCTAATTGTCGATTCAATTTTTTTTGCTTAAGTAACGAGTATGCCCACCACGAAATAGCTAACAGCTTGGCAGCGACGATGCATTGAGTGGTTGAGATTATTAATTTGAGCCTGGGGTATATTATTCCACTCTTTTAGCAAAACTTCACCGAGCTAATTTTGGGGGATTTTGACTTTGCCGTACACCTGTGTCAAGATTATTCCAAAGGTGCTCGATGGGATTTAGATCACATAAATTGTTCTCAGCCAAACAACTTTGTACTGTTTCAGTGGAAATCCTAGGGTTAGCCAAACAACTTTGTACTGTTTGAGTGGAAATCCTAGGGTTAGCCAAACAACTTTGTACTGTTTGAGTGGAAATCCTAGGGTTATGAATACCTGGGGTGACAGACGCTGTAGCTGTCCCAGTTAAAAACGATTTCGTAAATGTCAGTTTAAAATATAGCGGTCTTGTGCCAGCGTGGTCAAATGTGGTCTACTGCTACGCGGAAGATCTTCCTTGCTTCCGGTCTGCACAAACCGCGGTCTCATTTCTGACTGCACAGATGATCCAACGTGCGCAGCAACCTCTTCCATTGAAGCTCCTGCCTCCAGCATCCCAACGGCTCTCTCTCTTAAATGTTTTGCAATTCGAGACATCAAAATTTTACCCATATTGTATTGATATAAAGTTGTTTAGGAATTTTTATGACTGTAGTTGTCAAGTGCAATAATTTGCACTGAAAAAAGTTTACACATGTAAACAAGATATGTCCATCCTGTGCGTACATGTGGAAATGGATATTGCATGATATCACATGATATCGTGATATAAGGTGATTATCTGACCGGTTTCCCAAACTAGGATGTCAGTGTTAACTACTACATATACACATTTTTCTACATTAAGTGTTTAACCTTGTAAGTTTAATACCTACTTTGCGAAAGTTTCTTTTTTGGTTCAGTGTACATTCATTCTTTCAGTTTAATGATTTATAAGACATAAATTGGCCTTCTAAACTTAGTACAAACTATCGCAATAGCATCACAACAGTGGTCTGCAATAGCAATACTATTGCAATAGTACTTTGAGCAATATCAATAGTAATAGCATTGCAATACTGTAAATTGGCCTCAATAGTCCCCTATTTGAGAGTAATATGACTTGAACCCGGTATAATTTTCTGCACAAAGTACTCAAGTTAATTGGTGTAAATCTTTTTGTTTTGTCAATCAAAAACAAATTAGAAATGGTTATATATGCAGAAATGACTTTTATTTCATTGCATACTCAATTACAGTCAGGACTATTTGTTATCATTGTATTGAACGGATTTAATATTGTAATTAGATACGTTTTACTTAATTTCATGTGTATTTTACCAGATTTATGAGAGATTTTGCCCATACGCGCAGAGTGATAATACTAGTAGTATGACTTACCAAGTGTACACACGAAAATAAAAGTCATATCCACATATAGTCTAACTAACCAGACTGTTTGTCACAGCGAGTCAGTTTTTTTGCACCATCCCGCTCTGTATAACAAAGAACTGCATAATTGTGTGCAGAAAATCCCCAATCAAAACCTGTTGGGCACGATAGCGACAATATCTGTGTACTATTTGAACCGTTCAGTTGATAGGAAACACGTTTGTAAACTCATACAAGGAAAAATGATTCCAACACACACTTTCTAATGTTTTGTTTCTCTCCACTTTTTCGATAATTAAAATAAAACTGGTGTAATGGAGGATAACTGCCGGTGTCAAGGTAGATATAAACAAGGTAGATATAAACAAGAGGGCCAAGATGGCCCTTTTTCGCTCACGTGAGAGAAGATTGCAACGTCTATGGTTTTCCTATGATTTGACCTGGTGACCTAGTTTTTAACCTGAGTTGACCCATGTTCAAACCTTTTCATGATATCATTAATATGAACATTCTGACAAAGTGTGAGGAAGATCCAATCAAAACTGCGACCTCCAGAAGGTTAGCAAGGTTTTCCAGTGATTTGAACTGGTGACCTAGATTTTGATCCCAGATGACCCATCATCAAACTTAACCAATATATCATTAAGACAAGCATCTTGGCAATGTTTGGTGAGCCTCTAATCAAAACTGTGATCCCTGGAGCGGTAACAAGGTTTTTCTATTATCAGACCTGGTGACCTAGTTTTTGACCCCAGATGACCCATGTTCGAACTTGTCCAATAATATCAAAACAAATCTTCTGACAAAGTTTGATGAAGATTCAATCAAAATTGCAACCTCCAGAGCATTAACAAGGTTTTCTAGTGTGCTGACCTAGTGACCTAGCTTTTGACCGGAGACGACCCATACTTGCCTAATTTTACAAGATCATTAATGCAAACATTCTGACAAAAATTCATGAAGATCCAATCAAATCTGTGATTTCTATAGAGTTAACAAATTCTCCATTCTATTTGACCTGGTGACCTAGTTTTTGACCCCAGATGACCCATGTTCAAACTTGTCCAAGATATTATTGAGATGAACATTCTGACCATCTGATGAAGATTCGCTCAAAAGTGTGACCACTAGAGCATTAACAACCCCCAGGTGTGGATGACTCAGGTGAGCTAAAAAGTTAAAGTCAAATATTTGAATTTTGGTGTTCGATACAGAGAATTTATGGCTCAGTATTTAGGATTATTGTTATTTCTATTGATTTGAGTAAGCTATACCAGTTAATGATGCATTTTATGCAATTTGTGTTTCCGCACATAAATATGCAGGCCAAGAGGATGGCCCTTCCAAATTCATTTATGAAATTGGCCAACTGGAAAGCCAAATAAGTAAGACTAATCCACATATTGCTGCAGATATGGCCCATAACTGCTGTTCAGTCATACCGATTAGAAACTTCCACTTATTGTCCAGCTACAGGTACATACCTAGTATCCCTTGTATCCTAATTATTGGTGAATACTAAATACCAGTGATTCCAACAACAGGGCTCTCTATCCCTTTAGGGGGTCTGGGGTTAGAGGTGAATCATCTAACCGAATTCGCATCATAATAGGATAATTATGTTCCCGAAATTGCAAACAATAATTTCAAACAAACAATACTTAGTTCAGTAGGGTTTTTAAATTGTTGTTCGCACCTTCTGACACATTAAAGAAATCCTTCAATGGATAAGTCGGATCGATCAGAGTTTATTGTCTATTTCGGATTACAGGTGTGAAAATACACATTCAAATGAGTTTGGGGACCTGATTATCACTTCGGATAAGCCATGGTATTCGGATTAGACGATTCAGATAATCAGGGTTATTTTACAATCAAAATATACAGGGAAAAAATCGGAACTGAAATTTCTTTTCTGATTACACCAGGTTTTTGGATAATCCGTTGTTGAAAAATCGGGGTTTTACTGTAGTTTAATTTAAAGAAAATAATAGAAGATTATGATTCAATCAAGATTTCATAATTGTGCTGTTTTTCTTTGAAAAACTGGGTTGGTTTCACTGCCTTCTGCATTTTGAATGCAGGTGCTCACTTCCATTATAAAAAAAATACTGTCTTGAGCTTCCTGCTGATTTTTTTTCCAAAATGTAACTAAATGGAAAACTACGCATGGAAACAAAAAGTTTTACAAAATCAGGGTTTTCAGGGTCAAGAATGATCTTTGACTGATGATAATTCAAAGAGTCAACAAAATTTTCCTTCTCGTTATTTAATGTAAATTTAACCCCTTGGTACAAATTCTCAAAAGTCAAATACTTTATTTTACTGATTTCAAGAGTCAAAATGCTGCTTTAAGGATCAAATGAAAGTCCTGGAAAATGATATTTATGTATCACTCAGGTAAGAGTAGTGTATATAGACCAGATGCACTAAATCTTGAGTATATCATTGAATTTGTGCAAGGGCCCAGTGCGACAGTTGTGAGCATTGGACACACCTAAAATTTTGCACTCCAGTGAAATGTTTTAGGAGAAATTCCACCTTTCTGTGCCACCATTGAACTTACCAGTTGACAGATGTTTTGTTCTCATTATTGTCACTGGGGTGTAACGTCGTTTTTCAACAATTTTTCAGCTATATACGGTGACCAGTTCACATAACCAGTTTTCCTGGACTGTATACTAACCAGTGCTAACTTACCCTTCCACAAGGAGCTGGCAACTTCTCCACATGTGGAGGAAATGGACATTTTTGTCAAATTTACATAGAAGGGTATGACCTGCTGTGACCGGGAATCAAACCCGGATCTCCAGGTTACAAGTCCAGTGTACTAACCACTGAACCACAGCCGTGGCTAACAGTTGACAGAACACTGTACATGTCCAGTTATTGTTTTGAAATATATGAAGTTGAAAGTTTAATATTTGAAACTTACTAATATAGGACTTGTTTCATATAGTTTGAAAGTTTAACCCAGTGCAGTGAAATGAGTGCTATATTATGATGTCATTTGACATTGGGAGATTTTTGTCTTGATCACTGGTATTAAGTATATTTGAGGAAACAATGATGTTAGCCTAAAGCATTGTATTTATTGGGTAGCTGCACTAGATTAATGGAGATTTTGTACATTTGACTGTTGCCATTTGTAAAAGAGATATGTACTGATAAATCACTATATTTATTTCTGAGGAGTGATTTGTTTTCTTTTTTCAATTTCCAGTCTAAATTTAGCATCACCTGTATTTAGTATCACCAGTATATACTTTGTTCCGATTTATGGATGAAGCGTACCACATATATGTTATATAGGGAAAATGAAAATAATGTTTTTCTTAATATCTTACTGAATATATCATTCTTTATAATATAAATATATAACTGTCCAAAGTAATATTTATTGATAGTATTACTAATTTATTGTTTGCACCATGATTTGATGAATAAAATGATACAGCAAAAGTCATATCAAACCATGTATATGCATTATCTATATTTTGTAGAAATAATATAATGTTTAAATGTGTTATAATAAAATGTGAAACACAAATCGAAATTGTTTGTTATGACTTTGAGATAATCACATGAACTAAACAATTATCCCTATTGTTTGATATATATAATATATATAATTCACTCAGAAAAGCTGTCATTTTGAAAAGCCTATATGTCGTGATTATGATTGGTAAATCAAGTCGTGTGAGGCTACCAGCACAATGTCAACTACGTATCCTTGTATTCATTGCTCTGTCAATATAACAGGAAGAAGCCATGCAGTGCAATGTCATGATTGTCACAGGTGGCAGCATAGGAAATGTCATACTGGTAAGTGTATATTTTTCTTAAATTGTATGTTCAATAAAAGAAATTTTCAAAGCATATCATTAATGATTCATTTTGCAAAACTAAATTAGTTAAATTAAGGACCAACAAATCCATGGGTGTACCCTCATGTGGATTATTATTCATGTGCATTTTATTCTTTATTAAGTTCACATTTTGAATTAATTAACAATTGTTAATTGTCTTTATCCTGCCATTCTTCAGATAAAACCCAGTACAGACAGCTTCAGCAGAACTTGATCATTCTACCTTGGTCATGGGAGGAATGTATCAAACAGACCTCGAATGCTACTAAATCCAATCTGGACATACCAGAACCTCTACCTGTTGATAATGACGTGGAGACTCTGATCCAACTTGAACCACAACTTTTACCAGATACTTCGTTCAATTTTGTAGATCAGCCAATAGTTGGACCACCAGTAGTCAATGATGTGTAAGTACATTATCTATTGATCTATTATCATTAACTATCTATCTAAGTGATAATAAATAATTGATTTGGAATTATTATATTAGTGTTTCGTCAAGCTGCTAGATTTATAAATGAAGCTATCGCAACATAGTTATAATGGTATTAGTATTATGATAATATTTTCATTTTTACGAACATAATGTATTTTCAGGGAGCTAGAAGATTATCCACTTGGGCAGACAGTGACACCAGACGGGCCCATTACCTACAAAGTTATCCAAAAGGGTACATGTCTTGGAGGAAAGACACATTGTTGTCCCTCATGGTTGACAGATTATGCTGGCTCCTACATTCATAGACCAAAGGCAGCATACTGAAGGTAGCAGCTAAAGTAAGTAATAACTAATAGTATTTCTGCTTCTATTTGAATATTGGTTATATTGGTGAGATTTCTCATGCATTGATATTCACCTGAGATATTCAGAAACCAGCAAAAAACTACTAGATTACTGATATAGGTAACAGGAAATACATGCATGTACAGTATTAACAGTATGGCCTTCACAGACAAGTTGAATTCACAATATTTACCTCATTTCGATCAAGCCTATCGAAGTTCAAAGCCTCAGAAACATCTTTCATCAATGTAAAAAGACTAAATGAGGCGCTCGACTGGGATGACATCCTGCACAATGAACGAAGAATACAGTAACATTCACGAACAGCGCCTACTAGCACTGACAGGAAGCCATTTACTGACAATCTCAACCCAGAGTTGTCGTTCGTTATCCATCTCATACATCTCGGTCAACGTCCGGAAAGTAGTTCAAAAACATGTGTCCGAGTTTGCTATAGTTTCCATATGATACACAAAATCAAACGTTTATTGTCAGTCAATGTACATTTGTAGTCAACATTTTACAGGTTACCTTCGACTTCTGCGTTTTTGTGACTTAATTACCGAAAATCGGCGGTACCGCTAAACTGGTCCCCGTTTCATGTTGCAGTGCGCCAAAGGGTCTCTGAAATCAGAGTCAACGGGTACCAGTTTACGGCGGTATTACTGAATACCGAAAACAAATATTTACCAAAAACAACCGAAAACAAATTCAGATTACCGAAAAACAAATGATATTTTTATAATTAATGATTTTCAAATAATATAACCAAATGTTTGCTAAAGAATGGTGTTTATTGAACTCATAATCGAAATTTTGTGTTAATTCATTGATTTTGATGGAAGTTATGAACATTTATAAAATATGCTAGTATATTGTTCAGTGTTAGAATTGCTTCCCTTCGTACCGAAAACAAATCAGAATAACGAAAACAAATGAGATGGCACATCACGTAAAAAGAAAAAAAATGTTGATACTTCTATTACTTTGGATACTGGTGATATCATAAGTCTAGGTTTCAATACTGTGACACAAGAGACCGCAAAAACAATAACTGATGTAACCAAACACACATAGCTGAACTAGCTGTGCTAATTGTTGTATAAATGAGGCTGAAAACCACGAACAACTGTCTGAGGACTATATTATGAACTCATTGAAAACCTTATCCTTCACTAAGTCTGACAATAAATTGCTTGACGAGTGGAAAGAAGACATGTTGTCAAAATGCATGAACAGAGAGGAGATATATTCTGTGAAACATTTCTATTGTATGGCTAACATACTCTTAGGTTTCCATCGAAATATATGCAACGAGTTCAAATGTACCGAACAAACAATAACAGATACTACTGGCCCATTTGGTAGAGACATGCTTCAAGTGTTCAAAATGTGGTCTAAGGCGGCTCGAGCTTGAGCACCTGTCATCCGCACCACATCTGAATTATTTGGACCTGCTGGAGATCATAATGGACTCAGAGATCGTTGGGAAGCTTATTGTGCTAATAGTGGTATCAAATCTCTGATTAGCAATTATAAGGACAATCGTTTCAATGAAAATAAAAGCTGTTCAGGCAGACCTTATGTCTGAAACTGTTCAAACAGCACTTAAGTGTCTTGCTCTGCTTTACATAAAAGTGACAGGTCCTTATTGGTGGCTGATTACCTCAGGAAATGTAAAGTATTTAAACTTGCATGAATATGTTCAATGTCTACAGTCCTACTTGAGTAAATGTGTGTCTCATCCAGAAACGATGATATCTACTGACTGGCTAACTTCTGAAAAAATGGACATCTCTTATATTGACATGTTTAAACTTAAACTGAACTACGACAACTGTCCAGAATTGTTACATGAATTCATTTCAAAGGCTTGTGAAAGTACGTTAAAAACAATTCAGAAGCAACTTGTGGATTTCCTAGAAGGAGGGAAGTATGGTTCCAATCCAAATTTAGAGGGCATTAAAAGAACCTCCTGTGCACAAGTTACAAACCTTGGATGTGAGCATCACTTTGGTGATTTGGATTCTAGCCAAAGGCGCAGGCCGAATGCCTCAATCCATCATCACTTAACTGTTCAACTGATAAAAAGGAACAGGAAACCACTTATCAACTGGTTGAGAGACATGTCTCAATCAAAACAAAATCAACTGATGAAGCAGGCAAGGAAACTTGGTCCACCCCTAAGAAAAAAAAATACTAATCGTCTGAAGCAAATGTCAAGTCAGAAATATTTGACTTGATGCTTTGCGAACCAACCCAAAAGGCAAAAAGGCGAAAAACATCCCCCAGCATCAATAATGAAGAAACATCTCCCCAAAATCATTCATTGCCCCAAGACTTCGTTATTCATGAGTATGTCATAGTCGCTTACCAATATAACTGGTATCCTGGTTGTGTGACTGATGTTATTGATGAAAAAACTGCAGTAGTAAGGTTTCTTACACGATGCAGGAAAAATGGGCATTTCAAATAGCCGTCTAGAGATGACAAACAAATGGTCAAAATGGATTTTGTGATCAAAAGAAATTTTGTCCCAAACTGTGTTCATGGTGGTCGACAATGGTTATTTGAGGATTATGAAAAAATAGATGAACTGTATTGCTCATTCAAAACATTTACTTTGGTTAAATTAGTGCTGTAAATATACGTGACTGAATTGCGTTATTTATATCTACTGTTAGCTTTTCAACACATATTGTTAATTAATCTAAATGATACAAAAAGTGCAAAAACACTGGTCGAAATACTGTGGGCTAATTTCTATTTACTAATACAATGAACATTGGTATGACATATAATTTGTTGTTTGTTTTTCATTGTTGTTATGTTTGTTATTATAAGTATTGAACATGCCATTCAACAAGAAATATGATATTAACACATCAAAATGAGTTGTTCTATCACAAAATAAAGATTTGTTCATGACAGATAACATTTTTTTGAACACATTGAACAATTTTCACTTACATATCCTTCATTTTTTTAAAACACAATGTTCTGAGAGTAAATCTGACTGCAAAAAAAACAGAATCTACATGAAAAATGCATTTAGATTGGCAATTTTCGAAAATATATCTTAAAAATTAAAAGAGATATGAAGAATTGAAATCTAAAAAACTTTGTTCGGGTCCGCGATCGCGGAATATTTCCTTATATGAAATAGTGATAAAAAGTTCACGAAGTGTGGTAAAATGCGAACTTCAATTCTTCATAACTTTTTTTATTTTTCAAGATATTTGAAAAAAATAAACTGTTCCATGAATGGTAATCACAGGCCTTTCAGACTGTTTCATATAAAATGAAATGTATTGAAGATGAAAATTCAGTTGGGGTTGCTACTGATTAGGACAAACAACACTAAAAATATGGAAATGCACACATCAACTTAAAACGCAGTAATATATCTTATAAAACGTAAAACAAACTAAATTCATAACAATGTGCGCGCACTTGTTACCTTTCGCCGCCATTTTTGAAGCTAAGGAATGGCCGTTTCAGACCAGTCAGACCGCAGTAACCGAATGATGTCGCAAATATAATTAGTAAGCATGTACGTAAATGACTTATTCTCATGATTCTGCGGATGGATTATTACCAAACTTGGTTTATAGCGTCCTCAGATAGTGGTCTATCAGATTTGTTAAAATAAAAAAAATGAATAACCCTATTAGGGGCCGCTAGAGCTGAAAACAGAAATACCTTCAAGCAAAAAATAGTTCGAACCCAGGACAAAGTGGCACAGAAGTGAAATTTGGCCACATGAAAGATCAGACTATTTTTAATACGTGTACAAAAATAGGATAAATCGGATCGTCGGAATTTTTACAAACTAAGTTTTATACAGGCCTCTATTTTATGAAAAGATAACCTCAACGAAATCGTACAATGGCGAATTATTTGCTAGATATACACTATTAGTTATACAAATCGAACACTTAAAACGTGATTTTTCGATCTTTTTCAGCCGGTACCAGATAAAAGCAAATACCATGTTGATTTTAATGAATAGTCCGTGTCACGAGTTTATCGAATGTATTTTATCTAGAATTCATTATAATTATATACATAATTATATATATATGAATGTGCAAAAAACGTAAGCGGTTCATTTAGTATGTGTTCACTGAACAACTACAGACAGTGCCGTCTAAGTCTGTCCAATAGTGAACAGATGCACTTCTTATGTAGTTTTGTATTTCCTCGTAGGAAGCCGAGAAGCCATGAGCATTTGGGGTATCAATTAGAAAACGAGAAGCGAATTGTTTATTCAACTGAATGCCTAGGCCAACTGGTAATGGGGGTAATATTGTTCTTGGTCTCACACATTGCATTACAGACTGTCAAATTGAAGCTACTTTACGTCCCGTATCTTTACCTTCAAACAATATGTAGTGGTAAATATTGGAGATAGTAGTTTAAGTCGCATAATTCTCCTGGTATCGGGTAAGTATTTCTTTCAATGTTTAATGATTTACGTCAGATTTTATCAATTATGTTGCAGTTTCAATGATTCTCGTTTTCTCTCTCTCATAATCAGACTGTTTTGGTGAACTTTAAAACTTGTGCAACAACATTAAAGCAGTTTCTCTTAACGTTACTATATTATTCCTCCCATCAGTGCATGAAATGATAATACTATCACCAAAATGGTCTAATAACCGTTCATCGTCCTCAAGTAAAAATTTCATTTTGTCACGGAGGTCGTTTATGGACATTTGGCTTCCCTCATTGTTAATAAGATACATTATCATACATGTAGTTTATTATTTGATTAAATAGTCACTAAGGCCCATGAGAACAGCACATTCATATACATATATACACAGATACATAGAAATATACAAACGAAACAAGTTGACTGAGAAATGATACAATCTTACCTTAGTGTTAATTACCAGATAAAGTATAAGCGGAGAATAATAATAGTAAATAAAATAAAAATGAACATTATTTACATTCATACATGTTTTATGATAGGTTCACGTGAATGATACAAGAAAAAACGATTGGCTGTGAATAGTATCCACTATGAAAGTGATAAAAACAATAATATTCAAACAATGATTAAATGTCAAGGTAATTGTAGAAATGTTTAAATAGTAGAAGAATGTACACACAAGTAATTAGACATGTATGATGTATTTCCTATTGATTCGACATGGGAACAATTAGACAGAATTTATCGTGAATAATGTAGTGAAATTTTGTCAAATAAGCTGTGAATGTAAAAGGACGTAAATAAAGGATATAAATTTAGTTAATATTGTTTACAACAATGTGACATATATTAAACAGTAGTGACAGATTGATACATGACTTATAAATTTAGTTAATATTGTTTACAACAATGTGACATATATTAAACAGTAGTGACAGATTGATACATGACTTATAAATTTAGTTAATATTGTTTACAACAATGTGACATATATTACACAGTAGTGACAGATTGATACACGACTTATACATTTAGTTAATATTATTAACAACAATGTGACATATATTAAACAGTAGTGACAAGATTTATATATTTATATATATGGTGAAGTTTATAGCTAATGTTTTTAACGTATTGACACATGAAACAGTTACATCATAGTATTCATCTTAATCAATAAATGACAGTTTAAATATAAAACATTGCAGGAACTGATTTGATTAAACGTTGGGTATAAATATTTGAAATGGTATAAGTTTAACTATATAGACTTATAATTGAATATTGTTTCTTACTTCAAACGCTTTAAAAATATACACACCCGATTTCTTAATGACGGTTTCATTTCGAGTCTGGAATAATTGTTTTAATTTCAACATGCAAGGTCTTTTCCTATAGTAACTATTTATATACATATTGCGTAGATCATTACAAAGAATACAGTCTAAAATAAAAATGAAATTCGTCCTCTAACTTGCTACATATAATACATTTACGATCGTCTCTTGCAATCACTGGTCTTTGCCACCTGTCAGATTCTATATTTAGGTTATGGGAAGAAAAGATTAGTCTTGTCATAACAATTCTAAATTTTGGTATATTTAAAAGACAAAAAAAGTATTGAAAATAGTGATTATTTACCGTATTATACAATAATGATCTGGTCGAACTGTTTATTCCTGCTTGCCAAGTCTGCAAGTTATTGTCTATTAAACGTTGTTTGAAAATGCACATAAAATGATCAGAATAGCCTACTCCTTGTTGTAACCACACGTCATAGAATCCAAGTCTAGATAGTAAGTCTCAAACTGAACTAAGTAACCCATGAAATTTTATTTGGATTTGCATCGGCGTCCCGTTTGAGCGTGTCATAAAATATTCTACGGAATTTATGTTTTTTACTATGGACTATTTTCAACCAAAATTTTATTATCCGAAGATAGCGTATATTTATAAACTAAATCTGCCTAAAATACCGTGTACATAATCATATGGTGTTGAACGCGTAACACATAATATATTTTTATGTATATAGTATGTATACGTTCTATATATATTAACTGCTGTGTGGAAACCCCATACGTCACATCCGTAACACAATATTGGCAAGATTAATTTGTTGAATAATTCAACTTTGTGTAAAACATTAACATTTTCAAATTTAAGGAATCGGTTTAAATATTGCTTCTAACGTTTTATCCGATAAATTTAATTGAGTTTCTTTAAATGAACCACCTTGAGTAAAAATAATGCCAAAGTATGAAAATGACTTTACGATTTCAATAGGATTATTATTGTACAAAAAAATCAAATTACGTGGTAAGGCGCCCGCTTTTCTGAATACAACTATTTTGGTTTTGTTGGCTTTGAGTTTCCACTTTTCACAGTAACAATACAATAAATTTAAGCCCGTTTGTTACGCTTCTTGTGACTCTGCCAAAATAATGATATCATCAGCATGCAATAATAAAAATAGCCTCGTCATGTATAAATCGAAATTATTCGTGCTGAGAGACATTCGCCCTGCCTGGCGCCCAAAGTACATGTAAAATCTCCACTTATCAGATTATCAAATTTTACTATGGTTTTGATCTCTTTGTACATACTTTTAATAACCCTTAACATTTCAGTGTTTAATTAATTTGGTCCCTAATATATTTCTTTCGACGTAGTCAAACGCCGCTTTGCTGAAATATAGTCTTGATTTCTTCGTACATGCTTTAAATAACTCTTAACATTTTCCTACGAATTCCGAATTCCTCGCAACACCAAAATAATAAGAATTACCATACTAAATACACCTTAAAACAACAGGTAGAGAAATGACAGCGCGTGCTAACAATAAATATCTCTACAATACACTGATCCGGCACAAAAGAATAATCCAGGAATGTTCTACTCACGTAAACTTAACAAAATCGTCGACTCCGTCAAAGATTTCCACCTCGCTACGACATTATGATTCAGCCAATGAAACGTCCGCTTACAAACAAATTACGGGGCAAAGGTCACCGCATCGTAATATTTGAAGTTTCAATCATGCGACGATTTTTGTGAATGGAGCGTGAATAGAACATTCCTGGATTACATTTTTGCGCTGAATCAGTGTATTAGTAATATTTATAGTAAGCATGCGTAGTCATTACTATACCTGTTGTTTTAAGGTGTATTTAGTATGGTAATTCTTATTATTTTGGTGTTGCGAGGCGACCTAAACGAAATTGACGATTTTTCGAAGGAAAAAGTTGAAATTCCTGCTTCCTCGTTTTGATCTGGAACAAATGTTTATTGGTTATGTGTAGTATAATGTATTAGCTATCTGTAGACACCAGTTATTAGAAATTTGAGCGATTTCTTGAAAAGTTACGTTGTGTTAAATAAACTTGATACAGAAACTGTCAGTTCGGAAGTTGTAACCCTTGTTTATGTATATATGTAATATAGGCGTTTTTGGTCCGTGAGGCCATTTTAGGCCTAATACACCATTATATACCATCCCTTCAACGTGCTAGCTCCCTGTGATTTGAAGATAAAAATTGAGCAGTAGATCTTTTAGCACTTATATATGTCAAACAAGCCGTAGCTAGTTCGACTCGTAATTATTGTTTCAGTTTTTCATTTGTAAGTTAGTTAATTTGCATTTTTGTAACAAGATTTTTGATAGGTTATTTTTTTTATTTCGCCGAATGTTAAAACTTCCGAGTAACCTTGCGGTCACTAATAGTTGTATATTTTACTGATAACAAATAAAATTGTGACGCTCAAGAAACTTCTTAAGTAAATTTTATTAAATATCTTTGTTGTTCAAACTTAAGGTTTTTCGTCTATTTACATGTTCTATGTTGAAATCTCAGCAAATTCTTATCTGAAATAATTAATATACAAATGAACGTGTTCGTTGTTCTTGAATGTTATGTACATGTATTGTATTTTGTTGTAAATCTTGTTTGTTTTGTTGGATTATCCTATGTGCATGTTGCGTACATTATATCTTTTAAAATAAAATTGTAATTTCTCTATAATTCTAATTAGCATGTAACAATATGTATCACCTGAGACCATTATACATGTGTACGATGGTCTCAGGTTTCACGTACTTATAGTTGTATGTTTTACTGATAACAAACAAAATTGTGACGCTCATGGAAACTTCTTAATTATTTTTAGCAATTAGAGGTATCGGCTGGAATTAGCGTTCAGAACTAATTTCACAGTATACAGAGTTAATTCCCCATAGAATACAAAACAACAACCTGTCATTAATGTCATTAATTGAGAAGTAGTTAACAGAATTATACGAAACGATCATTGTAATTACAACAGCAAACACGACGTCGACCATAACTACCGCCCAAATAGAACATAGCATTGTCAGTGGTGATTACGTTTTCTACTTCCCTCAGTTAATACGTAGATATTGACGCACATCATTTCAAAATCTGGACCTCACTAAGCCTATGAACACGTCATTTTTTTGCGCGAGTTTGATTTTTAGAATTTTGGCCATAACTCTGTCAGCAGTGCCTAGAAACACTACAAACTTAGCTGCCATTTCTCTTTGTGTATCTGACACTTTTATTGTTAATTTCTAGCTTAAAAAAACGCATGTGTAATTTTTAAATAAAGATTGTCGCCTAATTTGAAGATGAATTTCAAAGCGGTTTTAGATATTTTGTAAGGAAATGATTATTTATGGAATCGTGTCTCAGAATGTTGATATTTGTTTTCATTTCTAAACTATGCCGTATTAAGTAATTGTCAGCGAGGTTCAGGCAACGGAATTTCTTTAAAGTCAAATATCTAATGAATGGCAGACGCTATTAAAAATATGAGGCACTATTCCCTGCATGGCATCATGATTGTTATTTTAAGGCTAATTGTTGTAATATATCCCTATATACAGAGTCGTGATCGTTATTCAAAAATATGTAAATTACGTGCGATATTGGTTTATAGAAGACTGACCAAGTATAATATTTATTTCAAATCATTTGCAATGGACTCTGTATAATGTGTTCATTAACGTATACAATTATTGTTAACTTTTTAAAACTATAAATTGGTGAAACTTGATATCACCATGTAGCCACTTACGCCACATTAAGGACATTTTTGTTTGTTTCATCTTTTTATTAATTTAGCTTCACTTTTTTCTTTGTAACATTCTGCAAAACTGCAACATGAACATACCCAGTTAGCAAAAAATATGGGACCCATATGGGCCCCATATTGAATTATATATATGGGGTGCTCATATGGGGCCAGCATGGGTTTTGCAAACGAGATTGGCGTGGGTCCTACGTGGGATTTCATATGGGACCTATACTGACCTGTATGAGCAATAAATATGGGTATAGTATAGGTCCCGTATGAAATCCCGCGTGGGACCCACGCCAATGTGAAGCATAGACATGTGCTATCAAAACTGCGACTATCATCACATAGACTTAACATAGAACAAGGGCGCTATAGAAATGTACCTCGTGACCAGAGGAAGTGTGCACTGTGCAATAGAAACGACGTGGAAGACGAATATCATTTCCTTCTCATATGTGACACTTATTGTGAGTTAAGAAGACAATATATACCGTTTTATTACACCAGGCGGCCAAGCATGATCAAGTTCATAGATTTGCTGAAAACCACAAATAAAATGTTGCTGCATCGATTAGCGACCTTTATAATTAAAGCTACGAAACTAAGACAAAATATATTAAATATTGTTGTTTGATAATGCTAGTCTGGAAAGTATCACGTACACTTATGTGGTACTATACACGTATTCAGTTACCTTGACGTTCCATCGCATTATTTCATTTAATTAATGTTCCATCATGCTTATATTTATGATGTCTTATAACATATTTCACCCTCTCAGTAGCATTGTACGTTAAGCTATAACTGCCATTTAGCTACTTATTTGTTATTACTATAAAATGTGCATTTATCATGCATTGATGTGTGTTTGATTATGACGATAGGTTGTATATGCTTAAGTCTCAAATAAACTTCTGTTCTGTTCTGTTCTAAAAATCTTTAAGTGGAGTATACATAATGAGTAAAATGTCAAAATAATACACTAGTATAATTAAAAAGTAACTAGCTATGCCAAAGTGATTGAAGCCATCTTTCTGCTACATGACTTAGTAGACTTGTACCCCTTATATTCATTTTCCCCTTAGTGCAAGATTTGTACAAAAATACTAACGCATAATATACTTATGAAAGGGCAAAAAAACCAACATTATGCAACTAGAGTAGTAATACATTTCCCAATTTAAAATAAATTAATTGAATTTCTCCTAAGTGCATTTATTACATTCAGTTAATCCTTCCTTTGCACATTCAGTAAATTCTGAATTGAGCACATAAATTACTCGTATAATGCATTTAGTAATCTGGAGTGACAATGCTACCATAAAATAAAACCAGGCTGAACAATATGAAAACTTTTAGACCTCTAAACAAAACAACAAATAATCCTCACATTTTTTTCCTTTAAAAGAAATAACATTTACGTGAAACTGGGGCCTGGCTAATAGAGATGAAGTATTTAGATTACAAGATTTAACAACTATATATAGTACCGTACTTAAATAACCCTGTGGTTATTTTGAACTATAATGCTACAGAATAAACTATACAGCATTTTGTATGCTTTGTCGGTTTCAAACCTGTAATTTAATTTCATGTATTCACTCTAAGTTTGTCTAACAGTAAAATTAGAAATTTCCATTCTTTTCACCAGTGACAAGTTACAAATTATGAGTTGTACTTGCTATCATGAAAATGCTGTCATTCATTATTATTAGCACCGTACGTTAAATGGACTTGCTGTAAACTATACAGGTAAGCTGCAGACTATCAAAGCACCACTGCACTTTCTGGCAAAAAAACTGAACAACAATGCCAGGTCGGTCACCATTGCCTCCTTCAGTATTTTAGGGACCGCTTCTGTAACAGACTGGCCTGCATATTCTGCCAGATAACTTAAAAATTACGAATTCACAGCAAATAGTTCACAATAAAAAATGTGTATGTTAAAGCAGGGGCTGTAGGGTCCTTGGTTAAAGATGACTTCAGTATTGCAAGATAACCATGAAAATCGAAACTAGGTCAACAGGGGAACCAAAAGATTGGTAGCGAGATTTGGTAGCGATTATGTAATCAACGTTTTTCAACAAATAATACGGACACTAGTTTTCAGCTTGTCAATACTTTTCAAAGCAGATTATTGAAAAAAATGAATAATAAATAATAAAAATGAATGGAAAGTTAAATGACCTGCTATAACTATCGCCAATATGGGGCTCATGTGGGTCTTATGTTGGTAGTAGCAACTTCCGCATTAACCATCAGATGTTCTCAAACATTGATAAAAAAGAAAAACTTAGCATTTTTATATCTGTAGCAAAATATATATACAACTAATAGGTTAAGATTTCACTTTAAATAGATACAGAGTATACCTATATGAGCCCCATGTAAGGACCAGGTGGGCAAATAGTCACAGATGGGACCTGTATGGGATCATTATCAACCAGTCCATATGGGCTAGCCCTGATACAGCCCATATGTGACCCATATGGGCTTGCTAATTGGGTACATTTATGAAAATTTTGTGAATGCACTCATGTATCCTTTTCTGTTAGACTTTCAAATTATTTAATCAAGTTTGTTCCTAAATTTCCACAGCAACACATTTAAGTAAGTAACATTATGTTTTTTGTACAAACGGTGCATTCTTAAAAAAAATTAAGACAAATAACTGATAATTATTAATTTAGTTCATTTATGTCCTTTTAAATGTTTCTTCTGTCAATGTCAACACTTCAGTAGAGATGTAAGGTATTTCCATCTAATAGCAATGTTGATACTTATAAATGATGTTTGTATATCGGGAACTAAAAACATCCATCCTTTTGGATGATTTTGTTAACTACTGTTAAGCTGTTTTTTTTTAAAAAATCTTACATTTTGAATTTTTGTTCCATCTTGTTGCCTCAGAAGCCTAAAGACGAATCATTATTCATGAGTAACATAGCACACTTAAGAATTTCTCAGTTAATAGCTTGTCAACTTTTGTACAAACATGTCAAAATTAATTAAGCAAATTTTAGCACCTTCACTTTATTACATTATAGTTTGATTAATGCAAATATCCTGTTTCCTTAGTCCCTTTTATCTGTCCAAGCCATTCTGATTATGTGATTAAAAATAATTCACAAGTCTACACTTAATGTAATATTGTTGTCATATTTAGTTTATTTAGTTTCAATTTTTTATTTTATAGACTATCTTACATTTTACATCTTGAAGTAAACATCTAATTCAGTCTTACATTCTATGTGTTGGAAATAATTAGAACTTAGCTAAAATAAAGTTATTCAGGTGCTAGCTAGTTAATTTATGTGACATTCATTTGATATTCTTCTATCATCACGAATAAAGGAAATATAAATTCTGTTTTGGAATTTGTGTTCAATTGACTTCATTGAGGATACTGGCATTGCAACGGCATCACCGTCACATACCCAGTATCCTTGCCGAGGATTACAGAGTAGGAACTCACTGCCGACAAGCGAGTTCCCCACAGCGTGCGCATAGCAAGAGGCCACCGCCCTGTCTGTGACCCTCGGCCACACATGTTTCAGTGATATAATAATGTGCTAGTGTCGATATTGATTTTACATATATGTGTAATTATACCATTGCACTATTCAAAATATAGAGTTTAAAAATTAGAAGAGCTTATTTTTTTATTCTTAATCTACAACTAAATGAAATATGTTTAAAAGTACAGTACCTGTTGTTAATTAGCCATAGTTCTGTTATTACACACGTTGGGCAACTAAATTTTTTAATTATAGTCCAGAATATATTTAGGTATCAAAATATAAAAAAAACTCATTTTTGAAGAATTCTTCATTTGGGACCATTTTGTCATGGCTAGTCACATATGTGCTGAAATCTTATCCATTTTGATTAGACAAAATAAGAATATCAAAGGTATGAAGATAAATGATATTGAGATTTTACTATCTCAATATGCTGATGATACTAATCTTACATTAGATGGTTCAGAAATGTTTTATAATTCTATGGGTCAATTTCTGGACTTCTGTTTAATGTAGAAAAAAAAACAATCTGGATAGGTTCTTTTAGACATAGAAATACAACTGCTTGTACAAGCACAGATTTAGGCATTAAATGGGAAAATGAAAACTTCTTGGAGTTATATTTACAAAACATTTGGATGAAAAAATGAAATAAATTACATGATTAAAGTAGAATAAATAAAAGATATGCTCAATATTTGGAATAATAGAATCCTCACACCCATTGGAAGGAATGTAGAATTTAAAACAGTGACATTGTCAAAAAATCAACTTGATTCTATATACAAAAAAACCCCCACTTGATTCTATATACAAATACAAATTTAAATTCAATAAAACAGTTAAAAATGTGATTTTTTTTAGTTTCTATGGAAATAAAGGCCAGATAAATAAAAAGAACTAATACAGTACAGAATTACAGTATGGGTGCTTGACTTATAAAATCCTATGCATGATTTAAAAATAACATGACTAAGGAGAAAGGAGAAGTTTGTCTTATAATACAAAATAGCATCATTTAATTAATTCAACTTGTGCACAAATAAACTCATTCGGTGTTTTTAGTAATGATTTTCTCATGAAACTGAGAAATAACACTAATAATGAATTCTGGAAAGATGTTCTCTAGAGCTATAATCTACTTGTAAATAAAATAGAGGTTGAAAAAATTTATCACTTTGCCTCTATGGTAGAGTGATATGTTCAAAATTGGGGGAAACAGTTTTATAAAAACTTTGTAGACAAAGGTATTGTTTTTGTTAGGGATTTCACAGATCTTGAGGGTAATGTTTACCTAGATATCTTGTTTCCTCAATTTTTCAGGTGCATATGATTTTTTTAGAGTCTAACATTTTTTTACAAAAGCAGTGTGTTGCTGTATGCCACAGAACAGAATAGTTGCAGCCGGCATTGTGCGTCCTATATCTGAAGACCGAGCAGGCTATAATAAAAAGCATGCTTTTTATGTTTGATAACAATGTTTATTTAAATCCCATTAGTGAATGATACCTGGGTCTTGAACACTGGACCTTATAAAAGTCTAAAATCCCTTGGGGTTACACTGATAACAAGCTGCTGAGACAGTTTTTCTTATTTTGGAAGTTTCTGCGTGGACACATTAGTATACATTTACAATCTGAAAGTATAACTTAAAAGAGGTTTACTAGTTTAGCTGAACAGTTATCATCAGGATTAAATATTTCTTTGTGGGCATATTTTTAGTTTGAAGTATCAGACAAAGGTGTAATATAAAACACCTTTAAACTAAGCTGAAATAAATATTGTCATTATTTTCAAAATAGAGAAATGAAAATTAACATTATTAAAATCTACTAGTGGTTTGATACCAAATACAGACAGATACTAAAATTTGTGAAAAGATGACTTTATGTAACAACAATGCAAAGTTAGGTAAGATTATATGATGAAAATGAAAGATCATATCAGTATCATGAATTTAATTGAAGCTGGACTGAGAAGGCTAAATGTTGCTAAAGCAAAAAGAAAACAATATGACTGTTGTTCAACCTATATTTATTAAAATTCTAACTTGTTCATTAAAAGGATACAGAAATCTGTACGACACCTTGGTAAACAGGATTTTACTGCAAAAACTAAGTGGAGTAATGATTCCAATTTGAATGAAAATTTTGGTTTGAAATATACACTCGAAGTACCTTTTATTATCACTGCAGATCCAAACCTTTTTTGGCTTCAATACTGAATTAATCATAGGATTTTAAGAACAAATCATTTATGATGCACTCTGTAAAATGGGTATCAAAAATAACAATTTATGTATTTTGAAGAATCCGATATAAAGCATTGTATTGCACCCATACATCAAACTTTTAGCATTCTTGAAAGACATGGGTCTGAGAAAATAATATTCAGTCAAGAATACAATGATCATCAACAGACTTAATATTTGGAAGTCCACAAACCTGGGCAAATTTTAATGAAGCACTAAACACCATTTACTTCTGGCTCATAAATGTATTTTTTCATGTAGAACAAGGTCACAAATTCCAGTATTAAACTAATTTCACTTACTGTATGGTGGACCATGTTAAAGTTCAAAAATACATCATAAAAAATCTTATAATCTAGGCAAATTCAATAACAGATGGACATGTTTTTGACAGCACTAGAGACACTCCTGCGTACATAACCTTTATGTATTACAAGTATAGTTTCTAATTTAATACTTAAAGTAACTGACAAGTTGTTCTATTTATTTTATAGTTACTGTTAATTTTAACTTTCTTGAAATCTTGAAGATTTTCTTTATTCAAAGAGTTAATTGGCATTCTTTAGTTTTTGTTTACTTTCCCACTGTATTTTTTCACAGAAGATACAATTTATTATTTTATTAATGTTATTACAATTGTTCAATACAGATGAACATACCCAAGATTTGCTACCTTGTTTTTTTATACTTCATTGCTAATTAATACATTCATAGTAAATCTAATGTAGTATCTGATGTTTTTTTTTCTTTTTTTGTCCAAAAACTATATATGATATGTTGTATACTGACACTTAAATCTTATTACATTATCGTAACATTAAGAAAAAATAATTTATAACTACTTTCAGATTTATATTGAAAATCTGATGTAAATAAAAAACAAGAATGGTTCTACGATGGCAGAAACTTGATGTAAAGCATTCAGGGACGTAGCTTATCGAAAAAAGAGTGTCTAGGCAAAATTCTAGGTAGGTCCGGAGGCTTGCCCCCCCCCGGAAATTTTGAAGTTTTAGAACGTCGTATGTGCATTTTATGGCTATTTTTGGGTATTTTGTGATCATTAAAATATTAAAAAATCATAATTTTTAGTTATATCAATGGTCAAACATTTAAACATTAGTTACATTATTCCAAATTTATTTGATTCAACTTTTGATATAACGACTTTAAAAAAAGTTAAGCTTCTGGCATTTTGATGATACGAACTCACTGATGACACTGTCAATATCAACTTGATTTTGTTGACTTGGCGCATTTAACAGGAACAATGTTTACCGATCGTTTTTGCAAACTATAGTTCATATTCACTTGTGCGTGTATCCAGATCAATGCATTTAGCCGTGAATTTTTGTTAGAAGCAGTAAGATCATGCCTCAATAAGTGAATCATCAGTTTTACCCCTCACCTCCCTTCGACTTTTATTGAATTTTTGGCATTTTTATTTTTTTTCATTTTTGGAATCTAAGCAATTGCCTAGTACTGCCTAATAGAAGCTACGCGCCTGGCTTTGAACTTTTGTCTACACTGTTGTATTCATCTGTTAACTTGAGGAAAGCTAATTAACAGTAGTTATGATAATATATATATGATATTTTAATACTGTATAACATGTCAAAATTTGAAAAAAAAGTTACTTCCTTCCATACTACCTTCGTTACTTACCATATTTGGAGGTACATGCGAACAGGGACTCTACATTATACCCTTATATAAATATTATTATAAAATTTGATAGCATGTAGCTTTAATTACAATCATATTGACCAGTGAGCACGTTCATGAGTAAAATTATTGTATTTCGAAAGGGTAAGATTCGTAACAAACAAAAATATATACATGTTCACAAAAAATGTGATTATTTGTAGATTTTAAGCCTTCCTGTCATTGTGAGTATGAATGGGTGAATCTCAAGAAAGAATATCTGTCATGTTAATTAAAAAGATTTATTGACAGTGTACACAAGGGCTTTTTGTTTAGACTTGATGAAAAGTAATGATTAAAATATCAATTTTGTATCATCATATTAATGAGTGCGTAGCATATGTTACGGAGGTAGCTAATATTTAAAAAAAAACAATTTTCGGTGATGTGTGCATGTATCACAAAATGAGGCATTATTTGTAAAACGTATTTTGTCATAGTTTTGTTCAATTTTTGAGCTTTCAACTTGAGTACGCTTAAATAAAATTGGTAGCATTTTCAACTTTGTGTGAATAGTTCGTCAATATTGAGAAGCAACGAGGTATGGTACAGTAACTTGGTAAGACTTACCTGAACTAAAACATATTATTTTCAAATCCTACCAACAAAAAAAATTATAAAACTAGATCTGTCAGTGGTCTAATATATATCATCAACTATTCAGCATATTGTTCAGTGCAATCATACTAAAACTGAGGTGTTATTCTAGATGACAGATTCAGTCATTCACTGGTAGAATCAGCGTAAAATAATACACTCCCACCTCAGAATCGATTCCGCGGGTAGGGGAGACAATCCAATTAGTGGTAATAAGAACTGAAAGCCTCCCCGATGGAGTCGCTAGATTGGTGATGTTCTAATTTAAACTTCCCGGTTAATCGAACTACCCATCATAGCAGCAAATCAAGTACATGGGTCTGTCACTCGGATGTCCTGCGGATTATATCGCAGAAAGTGAAAGCTAATGGCGTCCGCTGTGGAATTGACAGATCAAGTCTCAGAAACTGCGTTGAAAGAAAGTGCTGAAAATCCCATTTCAAAGTTGAATGGAAGGTCTTCCAAAAACTCTAAGGTAAAAGCCACTTAGTTAAATATTAAAACAGATATCAGTTATCGATGTTATCAATTTACTCAACTTCACAAGTTAGGTGTCAAATATTCTGTTAGTACGATCGAAATGGGTGGGGTATATTGAGGTAAACAACACCTGTAGCAGACGAATATTTCAAGTGTTCATGGCGCCTTGTTCTTGTGTAAACGTTCGCATTTATTATCTTACGTTTGTTCTTAACAAGGTGTTGTAAAGTATTGTACTATTTGTTAACAATAATTTCTTCGCTTAAATTTCAGTATAATAAGGAAACCTACTAACAAGTATGATTTTAAAAGTCTCTGAAAATATTTAGCACATTCAGGGACGTATATCTCTGGCACATTTTTGTGGTTAGGAAAAGTTTCCCATTATATTAACTATTAAAGCATAATCAGAAATCCAAAGAGCCCATACTGAAGTGTAACATTCCACATTCAAATGAAATTAATCAATGTGGATACAAAAGTCATTATCAGTTTCAATGATGAATGTGTCAACATGTGATGACCATGTATATTCTTTCTGAAATAAAAAGAGTTTTTGGTGATGTAAGCATTAATTAAGATAGTATCGCTCTTTGGTCTTGCTACTTGAAGTATGTTTGTGGCTGTTTGTTGTGACATTATCCAGTGACCAGATTTATCTAAATTGGTCATCTTTATAAATGATTACTGTATTTATCTTTTATTTCATTATTCAAGCTATTTTTTTATTAATTTCTCTATTAAACTAAACTTTTTTAGATTTTAATTTTGGCATTTGTGACATGCTTGGTTTACTACTACACAAAATTAAGTGTTTACATACTTTGGGGTGTTTGTTGATATTTAGTATCAATTGAGTATCATATGTCTTAAAGTTATTGAGTTCATAGGTGACTGCAGTATTTAGGAAGTTCTATTAATAGCATCATGTGAGTATACAGTAAGATTGAAATACTGCTTTTTAAACATGTGTGTTTAAGCTAAGATTTAGATGTTCACAGAATATCCAATTGTAACAAACTTATTGAAACTTATTTATTCCCCCCCCCTCCAAATGGCAAGGGAGTATGGTTAAGGTCTCTGTCTGCCTGTCCATCCATCCATCTGTTCGTGAAGAATGTTTGTCTGGAGCATAGCTACAAAACCATTTAAAGGTCATACAAACAGAAAAACAGAAAATTGATTAACTGTGACTAATTTAATTGTTTATAAGCATTAGTAAGCATGTATGCCATCAGTCTTGGCAAAAGTGGGAAAAAAGTGCCGGACATTCAGTCAGGCACAAGAAATATTTCACCGGACGAATCATTTTGGCCAGACCGAAAAATATTAGCAGTAAACAAAAAAAATCAAAGGTTTTAACACTTTATAAAAAATAAAAATCATGAGTTTTAACAATATTTCATAGCACAATAATGAAACAGAACAGATTTTGTCCAAAAATGTTCATTCTCACTACTGTCTTATGTATGACATCAGTAGCTCTAAGTTCATCATCTCATCTTGAAAATCAATACATTCATCATCAATATCATCATCAATGTCCTTGTCACAAAAGATTAAGAAAATGAAGTTGCCTTAAGTAAACAAAGTTTGTTTAACTGGCTGAAAGGGAACTTATTTTAGGCTTATTTTATGAAAATTTTATTGGTAGCCTTCTTTTGCTTGATATTTTCGGTACCCTCGATTTCATAATTCTTTTTCTTGAGGAAGGTTATTTGCTTGAATTAAACAGGTTTCGAAGAACAAACAGTCTTATATAACACACTAATTGGCGAGAGTGCTGTGTAGCTTAATCAGCGATGCAGGAATATCATCGTTCCACCATTTAAACAACCAGCATTGCGCATGTGTGTTGTGAACTACAAGAAATTATTTGTATCCGCTGATTTCGTACCAGATAATAAAAATATTTCGACAGTCATGAGGACCGGCAAGCTTTGATTGTTGTTGGACCGAACTGAATATGGTCGGTCATGACCGGTGGTCTGGCAACTTTCGCGAAGTCTGGTATGCCATGATAAGGCTATAAAAATAAATTTAAAGGACTGAAAAACAAAGATTTGTAACACGGTAGCTGATTGCCATGAAAAAACAGGGAGAGTTGCTTCCCTTGATTTGTGATGTCATAGTTGGCACAGAGTATATACACATTCAAAGAAAAATTCTATAATACCTTGGAGATGTGAAAAATGCTGCTTTTTTGTTTTAAAATGAATGTTGTTATTAAGGTATATCCATACGGGGCCGGCAAAATCAATTGTCCATGTTGCCTGAGTTGTACATTTGTAGGTCCGGGCAAGTAAACTTTTGCATTTTTGTTGTCCGTGGACTAGTAAAAATACAACCACTATGGTCAGATTTCTGACGGAAATTTTCCTTACTGACAAAATGGATGTTCACAAAAATGAAAGTAGAAGTAGTGACAAAATTAGTTTTATTCCTAATAGTCAGCCATAAAACTGATATGCAGTCCTGCGTTGTTCACCATTTGTCGGTCATCTAGCGAATTTGGTAAAAGTTTAGAGCAAACCATTGTTTATTTCCAGTGCAATTGCAGACACAGTTTTTTAGGTATTTTGCGCAATGCATCTAAATTGTTCATGACTTCATATCTACCAATGCTTTTCTCTAGATATTTACTTATACTAGACTTTAGTGAGAAGCAAACACAGTAGTTTATATACCAATAGTAAAATTGAAAAAAATATGGATGAGTGAACTTCTAGTATGGACTGGTAAATTTTCTAATTTACTTGTTTGTGGACTACCGCTAGTAAAATTTTCTGAGATTTTGCTAGCCATGCCATAATACATAGACTATGATCAACACATCTACTCAATGCTAATTACAAATGGTAATAATATAGAAACAGTATTGCCTAATTGCCATAATTTGTTTGACAGTTATTCTATACTTCAATGTATTTTACAACACATTTGGGAATTTTGTCAGAGATGTTGCCCTTGTTGAAAAATAAAAAAATAGTAATTTCTGAAGACATTGCATGGTTACCTATATGTTTCATTATTAAAGTAGATTGATACTGTGGATTAGCATCCTTTTACTGTGAGTTTTCGTTCAAATGGGTCTTCTTTTTTCTTCAATTTTCAAAAAAAGTCTAACGTAAAGGAACCTTGAGTCGTCACTTTTTGAGTCATTTGTTGCGATAGTTGAAAGCTGCTCAGCCAGAAAGTGTGTTAGTGTGTCTTATTTTGTAAATTAATCCTGTTAGTTAGGTGATTAACACTTTGTGAAACGCTAAACATGATAAAATGTCATATAACAACTTTTAAACATGGTATATTTAGTACTGACGAGTTACGGACTCTTAGAACCATAGCTCGTCAGCAGCAATGCCCTTAAGTCGGCATAATGGTCTTTAAGTCGTCATATTTTGGTCTTTTTAAAAAAACAAAATTCAACTGTTTACCATATCAATTTATAGAACAATGAACTAATTTCAAATATAAAACAGTAAAACCTCGATAATGAAATCATCTTCTGGACCCCAAAAATCGGTCGTAAAAATGGTCTCATTATCAAGCTGAATTAAAGGGGAGTAATTGAAAGCCAGACAAAAAATAAATGGTGGTCGTAATATTGAGGTAGTCAATGTGATGTTTTACTGTACTGTTGAATACAGACATTAAATAAGCATTTGTGAATCTGTAATGCATATACGAGGAATAAAACATGAACACAAATGGACATTCGTGCGTGAATGCGTGTCGGTGTGAAATTTATTGTAATTTATCTTGAAATAAGTATATTTATAACTTACGTATTATTTATAACTTACGTATAACCAATATCGCAATGCTACAATATTTTTGGAATGGAACTTGGCATAGCCCAAGATGTATAATTATTTTATTCCTGGTCAGCTTCGGTAAGGCTATTGTGCCAAGAGACTAACATGAGTTCGAAGTCGACATGTCAGGCAGGCAGGTAGGTAGGTGGTAGTATACGTTGGACTCTGTATGCTTTTACAACATTTAACATACTGTTCGTATAACGTATAAAGGAGTTTTGTCAGTAGGGCATTCCCTACTTTCATTACACAATAATGACTGGATACTTATGTTATTGTCAGTTTTCAGGGGGTAAATTTATCATGGTTGCATAATAATCATTAATTTCAGCCATGATGCGATAACTATGATAAGCAGTTCTAAAAAAGTTAATCTTGTTTATTTACATAACATGGCCTGTTAAAATATCAGACATACAATGTCCAAGTATTTCAATAATTCTTCCATTGCGACTTGCTTGTCTTCCGGTACTCGAAACCCTATGCTAATATTTTGCATAGGCCCAGTTCTTGAATATTTTTCCACTGAACCTTTTGCACGGACGTAATAATGACCCGTTATAAAGTTTTGACTCAAAACTTTACTAATTTTCTTAGCATCATCACGCCTCAGATTAGCAACTTTCTTTGTACATTGTTGATCTTGATATATAGCAACAGCAAACGAGTCATGTATGTTTGTTTCCTGTCTACAATAATACAGTGGCCCCACTACCAGTTCTCGTGTACCATAATGGTGCATGCCAACACTGTATAAATTGCGAATTATTACATTTTTCATTCTGAAAAATAAAACCATGGACTTGTTCTTGCTGAATTAATTCTTAATGGTCTTAATATTCATAATGTAACTATCTATGTACTGTGAGACTACTAGATGAACAGTTGTTATAACATATGAAGATGATAAATAATGTTTATACATTTGTATTTGATACATGATCATACAATGCATTAAAATCCAGCTGTTGATGATAATGGGCGGGAAAAACACGAAACCGGCAAACATTGACGCGGTAATTCTATGTAATCTAACTCTATTTTATTGTATTTTATTATCAACTAAGCAAGTGTAATATAATAGCGTATTAATCGCAAGGTAGTTTATCTTTTAAGTGCATTGACCAAGCTTTTTATGATTCTGTCATGTATAAAATGTTGGAACGTAGAGCCGTCACTGAGTACCTTGAGTCGTCAATTCTTTCCAAACGTTATCACTTAGATAATGAGTCACCAACTAATTCAAGGGAGGTAAATCAAAAAAGACAGATTATTCTAGAAATACACCACGCGGTTACAATACTCATCAAGCGTCTCGTTAACCGAGAGTGACATTTCGCCCGACTGTATTAAATAAGCTATCGATCGTCGCCCGAGTGAACAAATAGACAAGTTTATTATGCATATTTTCTGCGGCTGTTTAACTCGAGATTAAAATGTGCAGGGAAAATACATTAAACCTAGGATAAAGCATTTTTGTTTACCTTTTCAAAATACGCGCCCTGAAACTTCTAAATCACGTGAGAAAGAGAGAATGATTCCGAATAAATTATGACGACTTAAGGACACCGACGAGTTAAGGTTGTTTTACGTTACTCCTATGGACTTCCATGCAATTTAAGAGGGGCAATAACTCGAAGAATTGCCATTTTTAAAAAATCTCATGGTAAGTCATTTTGTCATGGAAACCTATATAAATTATAAAGGTTTCCCGAATCTTCTGCTCCTTTTTTGAGACACTGATTTGGATCATTATGGGTATAATACCATAAATGTGATTGCTAAGTTCTTACAGTTCATTCAGGTGAAAACAATTAGCTAAAGCATCAAATAACAACCAAACATTATTGTAATCAAATCAGGTAAGGAAGTAAAAAGGACGATTACAGTGTTTCTGTGAGAGTGCATTTCTTGTATTGTTGACACATTTTATCAACATTCGACGATCAAACTGTTGATATTTGAGAAAAATTGAGACATTTACAAATTTATCACTTTTGCTTTGAGGTATCATCCACATGTATTTCCTTTTTTGACTTGATTTTATCTATCATAACTGCCATGGCCCGCCATTCCAAAATGCATTGCGAATTGATACCAAAAGTCCAGAACAAAATTTGCAGTATCCGTAGCCTTTTTATTCAGTGAACTTTGGTTTGAATGATTTTGCACTGACCATGCACCGCACACATAACAAACTTGACCAATTATGTTGAATAGCCAGCGTTATTTCTCCGAATTTTGTTCCGACACCCCAACAAACCCCTCCCGTTTGAGAAACCACTATAACAAATGCACCATGGACCACCCCAAATAAACCAAAAGTTTAATGAACCCCTAACAAAACACATGTGATATGCAATCAAATAACCCAAATGTTGGTGAAATCTCTCAGCTTTACCCTGGTACTTCTGAATCACCTGCATATTCACTGCTTGTCATTAGTGTTCCTGTTGACTTCACAGTGAAAACAATTACTGATACAGAATTACTACAGAAGTACTGCAGAACTGCAATTCTACAATAACAAAATGGGGAAGTGGTTGCCAGCAAGCCTGCCTGTAGGGAGGGATTGCCTTCACCATCCCAGGGCTCCAGGTCCTCCTCTGCAGTCTCGATCACGTCCCAGTGGACAGCAGCTGCAGCCAAATCAACAAGCCGAGGTAAACTTAACATTGACTCAACAGCCGGAGGAGCCAATGATGGAGTTTGAGCGGGAATGTCCAAAGTTAATTCTTCTCTCGATCCATGGGTGGATCCAGTACTCCAGCATTCTCTTTTTCTGTTCTTTGTTTTTTAGCTCACCTGAGCACATAGTGCTCCGTGAGCTATAGTGATCAGTCAGTCTATTCCAGTGACTGGCATCCGTTGTCCGTCGTCCGGCGTCCACCGGGGGTTGTTAATGCTCTAGTGGTCACACTTTTGATCGAATCTTCATCAGACCTAGTCAGAATATTTGTCTCAATGATAACTTGGACAGGTTCGAAAATGGGTCATCTGGGGTCAAAAATAGGTCACCAGGTCAAATAGAATGAAATTTTGTTAACACTCTATAAGCCACAGTTTTGAATGGAGGTTCACCAAACCTTGTCAAAATGATTGTCTTAATGATATCACAGACAAGCTTGAACATGGGTAATCTGGGACCAAAAACTAAGTTACCAGGCCAAATCATTGAAAAACCTTTTTAACCCTTTAAAGGCCACAGTTTTGATTGGATCTTTGTTAAACTGTGTTAAAATGTTTGTTTTCATGATGTTTTGGACGGTTTCGAACATTGATCATCTTAGGTCTCAAACTAGGTCAATAGGTCAAATCATAGAAAACCTTTGTTATTACTCTAGGGGTCATTATGTTTGTATTTATGATATCATGAACAGGTTTGAACATGGGTCAACTCAGGTTAAAAACTAAGTCACCAGGTCAAGTCACAGGTAAACCATAGATTTTGCAATCTTTACTCTAGTGAGCGAAAAAGGGCCATCATGGCCCTCTTGTGTGACTTCAACTGCAACTACTGCCATTACATATACATTGTATTTCATTTTGGCGTTTGAGTCAACAGTTGTGGAAGACACGGTACGAAATTGATTTAAACGTCCGGCCTTCATGATCAAGTCATTTTCAAAGTAACATCTTTAGGGATTGGTGCAATTTGTTAGCAGTAACTGCTGTTAGCCTTTTCAGCTAGATCGGTATGTTAACGCACCCTCATCGGAATGAAAACGGTTGTAATTTATTATAAGTTATATAACACAACAAATAGTCTGAAAAAGGATTCATTGCAATTGATAACTGATACCAGAATGACAGGATTGAAGGTCAAATACACTCCTACCAATCCCTCTGCAAACTTCAACAGAACATATTCTGAAAATAAAGATCACTGCATTCATCAAAAAAATTTGTGCATGCTCAAAATTATTTTGGGAGGGCCACGATTAAAAAATTGTTTGTTTGTACTGTCCCTACCCATATTTTTGTGGGAAGGTGGGTGGGTAGGTAGGTAGAATATTTTTTTTGTCAGAATTTTTTTTGTCAGCAGTAGACTTAAATTAAATTAAAAAATGATATCAAATTTCATTTGGTAACTTTGTCCTTATCAGTTAAATAGTTTCATGATTTCAAGGTCAAAAAGTCATTGCTGGGAATGAAATGTTACAATTGTACTAACAGCCTGAGTGGCTAGTGCAGTGGGTAGTAAGCCAGACTACTGAGCCAGAGGACGTGGGTTCCTCAGTAGGGGCAAATGCTGTGACAAAATTGTCCTCCATCAAAGAATGAATATATTCACATGGGGTAGCTAGGCAGAGGCTTACAGATACATAACAGGCTAAAAGAGCATAGCTAGTACTGGTTAAAAGACTAAAGGAATGTCCACGGAAACTGGTTAAGTTAATCTGCCAACCCTGAAAATGACTGAAAAATTGTCGTTGGTGGGGTATAACACAATGGGTGCATTTGTTTCTAACCAGCTAAGACCTAGAGGTTCAACCAGCTGCTGCCAGGGTGATATTTATAAGCAAGCGCACTGGCAGCAAACACAGTTGTTCTATTCTTTTTAGTTTATGACCTAAGAATTCATCTGATCTACAACAAATAACTTCATATACATATTATAATAATTTTTATAAATAAAACATGTAAAGTCTCAGAGCAAAAATGTTGAGTTATTGTAAATATCTCTGAGCCTTTTTTCCAAAAATTGGGAAGGGGCCTTAGCCTTTCATTTTGTGAAATTCAAACCCAATTTCCAGCCAAATTGGGAAAAGGTAGACTGACCTTCAAGATACATCAATTGACACCAACTGACCTGGCACTTCTCCAAATTGGGAAATGAGGCATATTGCAATTGGGAAGTCCTGATTATCAGCCTCTATTATAGAAGGAAAAAAGGCCCTGTATCAGGAGAGATCACCACATTTAGAATTGCTTTTTGTTTATAAATACTGGTTCAAAATCAGGGAGTCATCTGTTTGTTTTGAAGGGTCATATATATAATATTATCATAAAAATGATTCAAGTTCAATAAATGATAAAACTAGTTATTTGTGAGTTTGTTTTCTATTTACCAATACCTAACACATTCAGATATCAAGTGTGCAGACCTGATCAAAATCTCTATGTGTCCCACAGTGAAGTACTGGCAGCCATGGATGACTTGGAGCTATGTTAGTTGGCTGCTGTTGGCATTCATCACAATGCTCTATTTGTTTCAGAAGGAATTGAGCCAGGCATAGAAAAGAAGTCTGCATTATTGCCTCTTTCGTTTTGTTTTGCCCACATTAGTAGGCATTTTTCTACATGCGTTACTCAGACTTTAGTTCAAAGCATGTTATATCAAATTTTTATGCTCCGCACACGGACTAGTACGGAATCCGAACTTTTACACTCAACCATCGAAAGCAAAAGTGATAAATTTGTAAACATCTCAAATATCAATGGTTTGGCAATTAGTCGTAATGCAAGAATTTGGACATCAAATTACTGTTTTTTTTTGCTGAAACATATTTCTAACGCAGGTTTGGCTTTTAGTTGCAGCAAATGATAAAATGCATCAAGAACGCAAGAAACGCATTCTCCCAGAAACACTGCAACATCTCCTGTGGTTATGTCAAAAACATCACGCCATGTGTCATCGTATTAAAACGCATTATCGCATGTTTACTTGACAATTTGTTTTCTTAGATTCCTTGTTCAATAACTTAACAGTAAGTGAAAAAGTCACCTGCTGACTGTCTTTTGCCGAGACCACAAATTTGAAGATAAACACCGAGAGTATCTGTTGTTCACTATTAGTGAAAAGGTAAAAAAAAATTTTTTTCGGGTCGGGCCGTTTTTGGTGGTGGCAGTCTGGACAGTACAAACAATTTTTTTTTGATTTAGGTCTAGTGAACATCAATGAATGTCAAAAAACTTTAAACACAAACTGCTCTCTGAGCAAACCTGGCCTGTAACTATTAAAACTTCTCAAGCAGTACTAGTGACATTATGAAGATACCATTTTACAACAGATTTACCTGTAAATTGAGGCTAATTGTACTCATTTTTAGTGCAGTTTTTAGCTCACCTGAGCACGAAGTGCTCAGAGTGAACTATTCTGATGGGTCTATTTCCGGCGTTGTGATTCATGTGGTGTGTCGTGTGGCGTCGGCATTCACCTTGTGAACACTCTAGAAGTCACATTTTTGGTCAAAGGGTTATGAAAATTGGTCAGTGGCTTTGTCTTGATAATATCTCGGATGAGGACAAAAAATGGCTATTGTGGGGTCATTAACTAGGTCACTGGGTCAAATCAAAGAAAAACCTTGTGAGCACTCTGGAGGCCCATTTTTTTCATTCATGGTCTTGAAAATTGGTCAGTGGCTTAGCCTTCATGATATATCTGATCAGTCGGAAAAGGCTCTATGGGGTCATTAACTAAACCACTGGGTCCAATGGAAGAAAAACCTTGTGAACACTCTAGAGGCCACATTATTTTCATAAAGCCTTCGGCTTCACATGTATATACTGCATTTCTCCGAAATGCATACTGTACAAACGCTTTTTAAAGGGTTTTAGACAACCATTTTTACAAGTCAATTCGTAACCTTTTCAAATCGTTGGTCAATTCGTAACCTTCTTAGTATTTATTGTACTACGTTATTAAAAAAGTGTTTTTTGGTATTTGACAAATGTAATTTGGTAAAAATTGGCTAATGTGAATATGTAAAGAGTTGATTAAGGATATATTTATTTGTGAAATATTACGTAATATTTGATATATTTATGACTTTTCCAGTTATTTTATATGTCTGGTTATTGTATGTTCTTAGTACGGATGTTAACAAAACTTTTATTCTTTATAAATTGTGTTATTGTTATTTTTTGTATTTGTGTTTATATATATGTGCTGTTATAAATTCATGTATAATCACCATAGGAACTTCGAGCCAATTTTTGTCAAATTGATAATGAAGTGTATAATTGGTGAACATGTATGTTTGGGATATTTGTCATAATATAAATAAGACAGATAGAAATGAATAAAACTAGGAAGAAATGTTTTTATTTATTTTCATATTAAAATATAATAATAACATATAATGTAATGCAGAGAAAATAGGAATAATTCATTTGCAAATTATGACAAACAACAACATGGAAAATTTAGTCACACTCAAATATCTGAAAAACTTGTAATTTGCGTTATCACCTTGATTGACACTTAATACCAATTGATTAGAGGGGATGGGATTAACACCTATATACTTGCCAACGGCAGTACACATTAATTATTGATGATTGGATTAACTTTTCAAACAGAACAGAAAAATTGCCCAACTATTTGGTTAAAAATACATTGATCATCATCATTATTTAATTAACAATTCAACGCGCCTTTATTACTATTCCCAGGTAAATTTAAATTTATCAAGACATGAAAGAATTTGTAAGTATTGCAACTCTAGGGCTATAGAAAATGAATATCACTTTCTACTAATTTGTCCACAATATTCTCAGATTAGAAAAAAAATATATTAAAACAATACTTTTACACATGGCCAACAAGACAAAAATTTTATAATCTTATGAATTCAACTATTACTAAAGCAAAATAAATTTTCACAAGTCATGATTGTGCTCTTCGAGCAAACAATGTCTGTCATGTTCTTGTTATCACGTATTTATTTACTTATTTGATTTGTTTTGTTGCAATAAAATATTTGTAGTAGTACTTGTAGTACCATTTCAATACAAACAAAGACATTTGAACTATCATAAAATAGACGGTCATTACATAATACAATCTCACGAGGTATTTAAGTCTGAATACCATTCACATAGGAACATGTAACAGATATTCGTTTACTACATCAAACATTGTAATAAATATGAAAGTATAATATTAAATCTTGAAAATAAATGCCAATTACGCAGCATTACAATGCACGTGGAAGACTGATTATCGGTACTTTTTTCCTTACAAGTTTTTTTTTTTACTTTTAAAACACTGTGATGTTTTAATACATTATACCATCCGCTTATATCCTCAAACTATTGTATTATGATTCACATTTTATACCGATATGTTAAATAAAACATAACAAATTTGATAAAACAAATAAATGATCACTTTTGACTGCTAATAACACATTTCCTTTAGTTCGTTATGTAATTGTCAATATTTTCTTTTGTCGGTTTAGCACAAGAGGACGGGCAGAGTTATACAATACAGAATTAAATGTGATAATTAACAACACGATTACAAAGCTATTCTGATTGCATTGTTATCACCGCTAATTAATGTTATATTAAATTATACAATTAACAATTTATCTATCTTGATTAAATCTTTGAAATATGATTGTACCTTTCATCACCAACATATTTTTTTACAAACATATCTCCGTACATTCAAAAACCGCACATTTTCACAAATAATGACATTTTCTCAATCAATATCGTAATTCTAAGCTTCATCTGCATACAATCATTTGAGTATCGACTATATGTTGGAGGTTACGAATTGACCAACAAAAAAATGTTACGAATTGACCAAAGATTTGAAAAAGGTTACGAATTGACCAGAAAATGGTTAAAATTCGACCGAAAAAAACAGGCGACGAATTGGTTTGGTTACGAATTGACCGCAACCCTTAGACACAACCCGCGCTATGACGTATCCGCGCATGCGCTGACATTACCTGTCTAATTCTCATTCTTCTCCGAGCGTTCGTACTGCGCAGAACTAACGTTAACTTATAAGGTTAAAAAAAATTTCACCCCTTGGGCTTAAATTTGATATTTAATTAGTTTTTTGAGTGTATCCACGTAAGTATTGTTGAAATGACAGATTTTTTGTCGTTGTCGGACGAGTCGTCTTTTGAAGGTTTTTCTAGCGAAAACGAAGTTCACGTGCAAAGAAATGTAACCAATCAACCACGTAGTGACTCAACGCTAAATACGAAAGGTAAGGCACTTGTCGCCTCTAAATTAAACTCTACGTTTTCCAAACCCGTTTTAACCAACAAGTCTTCGGACTCTATAAAAAAGAAAAAGTCTTCGGACGTTAATAATAATAATAAAGATAAGTCTTCGGACATACGTCGTTCGGATACGACCACGAATGTGGCTGTTCCCGGGCCTTCCAACGTAAATAATTGTCGCCCGTCTTTGGACTTAACAAAATTATCCGAACAGGATATAGAACGTTTTCGGACTGTTCTTGGTATTTTGCCCCCGAATTATTTCAATGATATTACAGATAATGATGATGAATTTCATGTTAAGGTACCCCTTTACATGAGTTGCCTAGTCTTTCTGTGGAAGTGAATGCGTCTGATTTGTCAGACACTGAGAATAATTATCATTCACACCAATTGAATGTTACCCAGAACATGCGGGATGCACTTTTTCCTGAAGAACCTTCGGGCTCATCTTCAGTTAATGATCAGTTTTGGGAATTACCTAGACTAAAAACCCTGAGAAGGGACCTGCTATTTCTGAACCATTGGCCAGGCTCATTAATATGGCATGTAGTGAACACTGTGACATTGATGATATTACTAAGAAATACAAGATACCTGGTAATTGTGATAATATGTCTCCTCCCTTGGTGAATCAGGAAATATGGAAGATACTTGATAGGAATGCTCACTCTTCGGATAAAGCTTTCTCAGACATTCAACATTTGGTGGCCTTAAGTATGGTCCCTATTATTAAACTTACCGAAGTTTTGCAGAATGCTTTTAAGAATAATTCTGAAGCAAAGACACTGTTGTCAGACTCTCTTACTGTGATGGGTCAAGCCCAATATTTTCTTTCTGTTTGCAGAAGATATGCAATTAGACCACAGTTGAAGAAAAAATATCATAGTTTGTGTAGTTTATCTACGCCTATCACTAGTAAATTATTTGGTGATGACTTATCAAAGGAAATTAAACAGTGTGATTCTTTAACTTCCTTAGGAAAAGAAAACTACAGTATGTCTTTAAAAAATAGTAAATTTAGAGGTCGTCCTGGATTTAGACGTCCATATCAGGGACAGAGATTCACTCCATACCCTTCTAGAGGTAGTTATTATCCCCGTACCAATAGGGGAAAACAGTCAAGAAAGAATTATTCTTCTAGTCCTTCAATGGCTTCGGCCCCAAACGGACAAGCTGGCCCCAGCGGCCAGATGTAACCCAGGTGAGTTATAAAGTTGCTAATCTAGTGAACCACCTTCATGAATGGGAAAAATTTACCAACGATAGTTGGATTTTAGGTGTGGTATCTGGATATAAAATTGACTTCATTAAAGCACCTTTTTTAAACCAGAATTCCAGATGAAATCCCATTCAATAATGAGGAAAAATTGATTGTTGATCAAGAAGTGCAAACATTATTAGATAAAGGTGCTATTATAAAATCCCATTCAGAACATGGACAATTTGTATCGACTCTTTTTGTTGTACCTGAACCCAATGGCAAATTTAGGCCAATTATAAATCTTAGATTTCTTAATCAGTTTGTCAATATAACCATTTTAAACCAGAAAATTTTAACACTGTTAGATATCATCAAAAGAAATGATTACTTTTGTAAAGTAGATCTATCAGATGCTTATTACTCAGTTAGTATTTCTCCTTGTTGTAGAAAGTATTTAAAATTCAGTTGGAAAGGAATTTTATACGAATTCGTTTGTCTTCCATTTGGTTTGAGCATAGCTCCTTATTTGTTTACCAAGACTTTGAAACCAGTTTTTGCATGGTTTAGACTACAGGAAATTCGTTGTTCTTATTATATTGATGATTCACTTAATATGAACCAGGATAAAATAGTAACTCAAAGGAATTCGGAACTCATTGTTAAAACGTTACATGACCTGGGTTTTGACATTAACTACAAAAAATCGGTATTGATACCTTGTCAAAAAATAGTGTTTTTTGGTTATATTATTGATTCAGTAGATTTCAAAGTGTTTTTACCAAGGGAAAAAATTCAAAAAATCAAATCCAAAGCACAACATTTGTTGAATTGTAAAAGAGTTACTATAAAAGAACTGGTTTCTTTCATAGGTTCTATTATTAATGCTTTCCATGCAACTTTTGAAGCACAACTGCATTATAGAGATCTAGAGAGAGAAAAAATTTTAGGTTTAGCAAATACTATGGATTTCAGAAGAACCGTTTCATTGCCATATAAATGTAAATTAGAAACCAAATGGTGGTATGATAATGTTGATATCAAAAATGGTAAAGATATTAGACCACCTAAAATAACTAAAAGGTGTTGTACTGATGCCAGTCTAGAAGGTTTTGGGTTTTATGATTTAACTACTGGAGTACATGGTAATGGAAGATGGACTCCTGAAGAAATTGATAATGATATCAATTACTTAGAATTATTAGCTATTTTTTATGTGCTGAAATCTCTTTATTCTGAATGTTGTGATGAACACATTTCTATTCGGTCAGATAATGTAACTGCAATTTCCTATATCAACAATTTTGGGGGAATCCAATCAATTAAATGAGATTTGTTAAGTAAAAATATTTGGGACTGGTGCATTATTAGAAATATTTTTATTTCTGCTGTACATATTCCTGGTGTTAATAATGGCCTTGCAGATTATTATTCTCGAAAATTTTCGGACTCCACTGAATGGATGTTGAAACATGACATTTTTGTTAGAATCTGTGATCAGTTGATAACCCCAGATATTGACCTTTTTGCTACGAGACTTAACAAACAATTAGATAAGTTTGTTTCATGGTTTCCAGATCCCGAAGCTATGTTTGTAAATGCGTTTTCTGTATCTTGGACAGATATGCATCCTTATTTATTCCTGCCTTTCAATTTGATAGGGAAAGTTTTGAATAAATTAGTCCAGGATAATGTTGAACAAGCTATCCTGATTTTTCCTTATTGGCCGTTGCAACCTTGGTTCCCAACAAATTGTTTATGTTCTTATCCAATCAGGATTCCCAGACACAGAGACAGTTTAACACTTCCACACAGCAATCTGCTGGCGAAACAACTCAAACTCATCGTGGGGATTATCTCAAGGAATCCTTGCAAAGTCGAGGAATTCAAAAACCACTTGCAGATTTTATCATCACATCGTGGTCTACAGGAACTACCAAACAATACCAGTATGCTTGGGAAAAGTGGCATATTTGGAACAGTATCAGGTTTGGAAATCCCTTTCAGACGTCTGAAATAGACATACTTCATTACTTATATTTTTTGTTTCAGATAGGTAAATCATATTCAGTTATAAACACTCATAAAGCTATGTTGTTGCAGACTCTCCCATTCTTTGGAAATAATTGGATTAATGGTAACTTGTTGATCCCCAGATTTATGAAAAGTATTTTTTTACATAAACCAACCAGACCTAGATATTTAGTGACTTGGGATGTTTCCATTGTTGTCAAATATCTTAAAACTCTGTACCCTTTAACTGGTTTATCATTAAAAATGTTAACCTTTAAGACAGTAGCCTTAATAGCATTAGCTAATGCCCCTAGAGCTCAGACACTAGTTTCACTGGATTTAGATCATATGGTAGTTAATGATCAATATGTGCTGTTTTGTTTCAGTAATGTGCTTAAAACATCTAGAATTGGTAGTAATTTTACATTGAAACTAGAACATTATCAAGATGAGTCTTTATGTGTGATGCATACATTGTTATATTATTTAAAAAGGACTAAAGTCGTAAGATTATCTCAAAAGGTTTTCATTTCTTTTGTTACTTTTCGTGCAGTAACCACTAGTACCATAGCCCGTTGGCTTAAACAAGTTTTAGCGTCTGCTGGTATTGACATATCAATGTTTCATTTAGAGGATCATCTGTTTCAGCAGCTTATCAAAGAGGCTTTTCTTTAAAAACTATTTTACAGACTGCTGACTGGAAATCAGAGAAAAATTTCAAGAAGTTTTATTGTAGAAATTCTGTAAATGGTTCTAACATATCGTACAATGATGCTATTTTGAAACTGTAATTGGTTTGTTTGTTATTTTATGTCAAAAGTTTTTGTTGCTTTAAAGATGCAGTATATACATGTGAAGCCGAAGGCTTTATGAAAATAATGGACCCTCATCCAAGCTTTAGTGCAGGATGAAGGGCATTATTGGAATAAAGCTGGAGGCTGAGCTTGTATACACCCTCCCCTTTGGAAGAATTGTATCTCCAAAGATATGTATTATTATCATGAATGTATTATTCATGTAATAATTATTATAATAGTCGGTTTTGTTTGGATTACCCTCCCTTGTGTTGTAATCAACAAAAACATTTCTTTTAAGAATGAGAATTAGCCAGGTAATGTCAGCGCATGCGCGGATACGTCATAGCGCGGGTTGTGTCTAAAACACTTTAAAAAGCGTTTGCACAGTATGCATTCCGGAGAAATACAGTATATACATGCTCAGCCTCCGGCTTTATTCCAGTAATGCCCTTCATCCTGCACTAAAGCTTGGACGAGGGTCCATTTTTCATCAAAAGATTTTGAAAATTGATATCAAATGATAGAAAAACGTTGTGAACATTCTAGAGGTGACATTTTTCATCAAAGGGTCTTGAAATTTGGTCAGTGGCTTAGTCTTAAAGATATCTCTGACAAGTTCGAAAATATATCTTAATAATATCTTGGACAAGATTGAACATGAGTTTTCTGGGTCTGAAAATAGGTCACCAGGTTTAATCACTGGAAAACTTTGTGAACACAGTTTTGATTTGATATTCATCCAACCTTGTCAGAATGCCTGTCTTAATGAAATCTTGGACAGGATAATACATGAGTTATCTAGGGTCAAAAACTAGGACACTGGGTCAAATTGCTGGAAAACTTTAACCCCATATAGGTCTCAGTTTTGATTGAATATTCACCATATCTTGTTACCATGCATCTCTGAGATCAGTTTCAAACTACAACTAGGACTAATAAACCAGAGGCAATGCATCAGTTGGTCAGAATGACTGACTATAATGCTTCTAGGTGTTATATTTTGACAACAGATATGTGACATACCTGTCACTTTTGGAGTCATCAGCATCTATGCTGGATGCAAGATCAAAGTTAAGATCCTGTTCACTAATCAGTCCAAAATTTGCATAGATATGCTGGATGGGAGGCATAAGGTGTGTTGTTGCCAAGATGACAGTAAAAGAAATTTTTATGTCAGACAGCATGCATACTGGGGAAGTGAAATAGTGTGGACTCAGCAATACATTGAGGAGGTCGTAGAATCATGCATTGTTCCCTTTCTCTGTTACATTGCATCAACAAGACAATATTAGGCCACACTCAGCCAGAATCAGATCCGACTCTCTTCCCTAAACAATGTCCTAATTTACCCTGGTCAGTGCTTTCACCAGACTTAAGCCCTATTTAATATTTATGGGACCAGTTGGGGCATCTTGTACACAGTTGAGGTCACATCAACAACAACAAGGCACAGTTAGTGGAAGCACTGATTAAAGAGTGGGATTCCACCCCACAATATAGGATTCAGTATGAGGTGTAGATAATTTGTAGTAGATGCCAACATTGCTTTGTGGTGTGCCTGACTTCGTGATTTTAAACCATCTTTATAGAAAATTGTCCAAAGTATTTTTTATGATACAAATTGAATTTCTTAGTTTGTTTTTGTGACTATTCTAATTACATGTACTTATTTCGAATATCTATTTCTATTCAGTTCTTTTTATCCTCTTAAAATACATGTATGTTATTCGTTACAAGTTACATCAGGGAAGTCTTAAATTAATCTCCCATATGGCTTTTACAAGTTTGCAAAAGGGTTTAATCAAGTATGTCTGCTGAGGTTGTTTTAAGAGTTATTTCACTGGTCAAATTTTCACCAAGGTCTCTGTCCTGTTTTCTTAATTACTGCTTTATTCTTTTTATTATAGGCAGTCTTCGTAAAGCTTTTTGTCACATCATAGCTTAACTTAATGACTAAATAACTACATGGTATTGATTAAAAGTTGTTGTTTTTTTAAATAATAATGTTGGATTGAATGAAACAATTATTGTAAAAGTAAAATAATGAATACAGATATCAATAGAATAATGCTTAACTTAAATCTGATCTATAAAGATTGGATGGTATTTGCCACCTGACATCTATGAGAGCATGGATACATTGTTCTCATTGTCAGGATTTGATATCTGATCTGTTACTATACTGCTATTAGACCATTATCTCAGTAACATATAAACTAGCTAGACATTATAGCCACATACTCCACCTTGTATTGATTATGATTCACTGTTTTTATTGCAGAGATCACAATGCCAATATCCATCTAGATAATTAGGCCATTCTGTTTTTAGCTCACCTGAGCCCCTGCGTTGTGATATGTGCATCAGGCAGCGTCGGCATTCACCTTCTGAACACTAGATGCTATATTTTTGGTCAAATGGTTATGAAAATAAAATTGGTCTGAGTCTTAGTCTTGATGTTATTTGGGACAAGATCAAAAAAAGGCTTTGCAGGGTCAACAACTAGGTCACTTGGTCAAGTGGAAGAAAAACCTTGTGAATACTAACTCAATGATATCTCGAACAAGTTAGAAAAAGGGCTATGTGGGTTCAAAAACTAGCTCACCAGGTCAGATCACTGGAAAACCTTGCGAACTCTTTAAAAGTCACAGTTTTTATTGGATTTTCATTAAATTTTGTCAGAATGTTTATTTTAATGATATTGTGAACAATCTTGAACATGGGTCATCTGGGATCACAAACTAAGCTACCAGGTCAAATTAAAAGAAAACCTTGTTAACACTCTAGAGGTTACAGTTTTGATTGGATCTTCATCAAACTTTGTCAGAATATTTGTCATGATGATATCATGGACAAGTTCGAATATTGGTAATCTTATGTAAAAAACTAGGTCACCAGGTCAAATCACTGGAAAACCTTGTTAACACCTGTTGGTCACAGTTTTGATTTGATGTTCACCTAACCTTGTCTGAATGTTTGTTGTAATGATATCTTGGACAAAATGGGTCATCTCGGGTCCAAAAATGTAGGTCATCAGGTCAAATCAGTTGCAATCTTTGCAACTTGGGTCTCTTGTTTTAAGTATTAAACTAATTGCACAAACTACTGCCATTAATTTTGGAAGCTGTAGAATCTAATCAAGAAACTGTGAACTTGAAAAAAAGTTGTTGTTTTTTGGCTGACGGAGCTTAAAACCTAGTTGCACAGAATGGCCTTACTATTATACCTATTATTCTTGATATTTTGCCATTTTTTTTACAGTGAATGTTTTCTATTATGGTTTAGTTTTTATTTGTCCCAAAAGTTTCTCATATAATCTCTGCTAGTTTTTAGTTATTCATAGTTTGCCATGAGCCTTTTTATGGTTCACTTTTTTGATACTTGTCTGTTTGAGTCACGGTTACTGCAGGGAGATTTTTGATGAATAAATGACAGCAGGTTAATGGTGATTACATATTTCTTCCTCTAAGACTGAATTACAAATAGTGTACTAAGTGAAGTTGTTCTACTTTAAGATTGTATTAGTTGACATAATGGAGGTATGTGGCAGATATCCTTCGCAAACATTTATTGACAGTATGTTTTACCTTGATCAGACTTAGGGTTTTAACATATTTCATAGTTCCTGTGTAATAATTCCTTCCTAAGATCATGAAGGTGGTAAATAATTGATTACACTTTATTTTCTCCTGTTTCTTACCTCTATTGATTTTTTCTTTGCATTCTTTGAAGAAATAGTTGTCTTACTTCCTTAAACATTTTACAATTAAGTGTTAAATGATTTAAATATTTGAGTTATATCAAAAATGAAAAGAAATGAGAGTCATTTTAAATTTAAATACTGTTCACAATGCTGTAGGCCTTGTCTTTGAGATAAAAACATTGCATTAAAGGATGAATGTTTTTACTGATGCATTATTATTGGATTTAGAACAATGAATTATAGACCTCCTGTTTGTTGTTTTTATATAATATTTATTTGTCCAGAAGAAATGATCAAGATGATTCAAATTGTAACTCATTTGATGTTGTTGCTTTGGAAATAATGCTTTATAAAAATGCCAGAGAAGTTGAAGTTTCCTGTGCTATAAATTATGAATGGGACTATATCAGATTAAAACATTGAGATTGTCAGTAAGACACACTTGTTCTTTGATTTATAGAAATGTCTTCATTGATGTAATGAATAATGTATTTCTGTGGATGGACTTGTTTTACTGTTTATAACTTTGTGTGTCTTTTGATATATCATACATGAAGTTTTCTGCAAACACAAACATTACATAACTGATCATTGTGGATTTACTTAGGTTTTTTGAAGATGAATTACCTTTTAAGTTGATTACATTTAACCCAAGAATATAGGCTTGGTAGAAAATGAATTTGAATGAGACAATGATTTCTTTGCATGTGTTTGGTCTGAATGTCTCATTGAAAGTCTGCCACCTGTAGTTTACTATTTTTCACCTGATCAGTGGAAAGTCAAACTGCCTTAAATGTGTTAAATAAAATTTGAAGTATATATTCATACCTGGAGAATATTTTAAAAACAATTTTTGTAATCTTCTGAGACTAGCTTGATATACCAAGGGATCTGTTTAATGTTATAGAAGATATTTTCTTCTCCAGAGGTCGTAAGAACAATGTCATATAAGTATCTGAATCATTGATGATAGATATTATTATTGAACCTTGTGTACAACTTATGGAAGCGACATGGATTAACTTGGATAATGTGAGTTTTTATCAAAATCTTCTGTTGTAAAATATTTATGACAAGCTATTACTGTCTTCAATGAGCATACATTTTTTTTGTTTCTTGAATTCTATTCATTAAACACTGATGATTTTTGCTTGAAATCAACAAGTAATACTAGCATTAGACTTTGAGTTTCGATTTGAATTTAAGATTTGTGGGTGTTGTTAAAGAGATTCAAGGTTGTGAAACACGTGTCAATTGTGATTGAAAGATTATTTCTGTTGCATTTATCATTGTATAATGGGCTACCCAATGTAATTACTGTTGTTTCACTGATTTTCGTGCTGCGGCTGTGGTCCAGTTAGTTATTTGACAATATCCCTAAATTGTGCTACAATACAACTTCCAGTATGTCCCGAAATTGAAAATAACAAGCTCCGATGATCTGTTATTGTTTGAGTAATCATCAGTAGGAAAAGTATGTTTACCAAAATCAGTCATGAAACAGGTCTCAGTTTATGTTCAATGAAAATTAATAGTTATTTAAATATCATATTGAACTGGCAGAAATATGAGGACCATGCTGAAGTAGTGTTAAAATTATGGACATGACATACTTAAGAAAGGTGTGAATACAAAAAGCCCCTTAAATTTCCCTTCATCTTTGCACCATTGTCAATATTCAAATGACAGATGTCAAATTTAACATCAATATTCAAGATTATTTACAGATATCTGTTGCATGTTGTATAACTTGATGGAGTCCCATTTTGACATGTGAGAATCAATTACCTGTGTTTTAACTTCACTAGGAAGGTTGAAAACAAAAAGGCAAATTTTTTTTTTTCAACAAATCAAAATCCATGAATTTACATCCCGATGAAATAGCCATTTTGTAAAAACCATGAAGATTGTTTCCAACAATAGAACTTCTGCTTCTTGCACTGATGCAACCAGAGTCCAGAATGATCCTGTACTCATGAATGGTTTAAATGAAAAATCATGTTAGATGCCAATTGAGGGTAACTTTATGTCAAGTAATCAATCTGTACCCAAGAATACCTCTGAAAATGATCATATCGCTGACAATACAGTGCAAGATCCAATGCAAAACAGAGAAAGATGATGTTGTGAACCAACAGTTTTGACTTTTTTATGTTACACATAAATAAAAATCATACATACCTGAACAAGTTTTTTAACTTTTTAAAATTTGTCAAATTTCCCAAAATATTGTGAACATGCCACATATTTTCCGCAATTTAAGCCTGTGGCCTTTTCCCACAATAGTTGGAATAGGCCCTGATTAACGATGTCTTGGACAAGTTCAAGGATGGGTCATCTCTGGTAAAATTAGGTCACCAGGTCAAATCATTGGAAAGCCTTGCTAACTCAACAGGTCACAGTTTTGATTGGATCTTCCCCAAACCTTGTCAGAATGTTTGGCTTAAACAAAAAAAACTTAAATCTTGAACAAATCTGAACATTGGTCATCCCTTCTACTGAGGTACTGCTACAATATTGAGGGCATAATGGTCTTTTTGTTGCCTAACTGTGATGTAAAGCATTCTGTAGTGTGACTATAGACTTAAAAAGTGTATTTACGCCTAATTTGACTCCAGTAATGCAATCCTTTTGGTCAGTGGTTAAATTTATTACTTTTACCTCTTACATTGGTCATAAATTGAAGCTTTTTCTACCAAGTATATTGTCAAAATTTTATGGATACCAGTGAACAGTGTCATTAATTGCCCAGACTGTAGATTCCTATTAAATACACCTTCACTTATACATTTAGTATCACAAATCGACTATCCACATGGAACAAGGTTAAACTCTTCATAGTCTCTTGGTTTATTATCTTTCTTCATGATTCTGGTTCTGGCAGTCTGTATTTCCACATGCCATTATACTTCATCCACACTGTTTGCAGACAGTCAACTTGGATCTTGCCAGAGAACCCAGATTGATGCTATCAGTATAGTTATCTGCCATCTCATTAATTATTGCATGTTAACACAATTGATGTTGAAATGTTAAGCACCATTTTCATTGATCCAATACATTCTTCAGACATTAAATGAGTGTTCATTTCTTACATAATTTATATTTTATTACAACAGTGAGCATAATCTTGCTAAACAGTTGAAAATTGTGTTTGTTAAAGAATGAAAGGAGTGTTAAATATTGATTCAATGCTTGCAGAAACTGTTTTATAGCTGTGGAATAGTTTCAAAGTCCATCTAAAAAAAATTCATGTATTTACTGATGTTTTGGAGTTGACTTACCTAAATCCTTTTTTAGCTCACCAGAAACAAAGGTTCAGGGTGAGCTGTTCGGATGGATGGGTAGATGCTCCCATGTCTTATTGGTCGTCGTCTAGTGTCATCAGTGGTCTTCTCTGAAACTACTTGTCAGATTTACTTCAAATTTGCTGTGTAGAAGCACTTTGACATTCTAACTGCAATTTGCTCATATTATACCAGTTGACCCCTTATAGGGGTCGCCAGAGCTAAAAATAGAAATACATGATTCTATGGATTGTTTATTACCAAACTTAGGTTTTAGCATCTTTAGATAGTGTTCTATCAGATTTGCTAAAATAAAAATGGTTTGCCCTATTAGGGGCTGTTAGAACTAAAAATAGATATACCTTTAAATGTCTTTTCTAACAAACTAGTGGATGGGTCATCCCTAAACTTGGTTTGTAGCATATATGATCATCTGCTGGACGCCAGACGACCCCTTTTAGGGGCTGCTGGAGTTAAAAATAGAAATACCTTAAAATGATGAAATACCTTTTCCTCATGAAACAATGGATGGATTATTATCCAACTTTGTAATGTTTTGTAATTTAATTTATCAGGTATGCTCAAATAAAAATGGTTGGCCGCTTTTATGCGCCGCTAGAGCTAAAAATAGAAATACCTTTAAATATCTTCTTTCATGAACCAATGGATGTATCATCCCTAAACTTGGCTTGTTGCACCCTTTGATGGTCGTCTTTCAAGTTTGCTTGAATAAATTGGTTGGCCCCTTTTAGGGGCCACCAGACTAAAAATAGAAATACCTTAAGTTGCAGCAAAACTTGTAGAAAAATTGCCTGCTAGTGTACATAGGTTTTGTAAAAATTTTGTTGACTGATTTTAGGCTGACAAAGGGATTATTTTAAACAATTCTTCCTTCTCACTAGTTTCTGAAAACAAAGTGTATAAATACTTAACAAAACAAAGTGCTAATAAGGCCACTGGTCTTGATGATATTCCATCTCGTTTCGTTAAAGATGGTGCATCCATTATAGCTAGTCCTTTGGTTCATATTGTAAATTTGTCATTAGTACAAGCTGTGGTTATGGATGATCTAAAAATGGCTAGGGTTGTCCCTCTTTACAAAAAAAGTGACAAAATACATGTTGGCAACTACAGACCTGTTCCAATTTTAAGCATTGTGTTTAAAATTTTTGAGAGAGTTGTATATGATCAAGTTGAGTCTTATTTCAAGGAAATGGGGTTATTTTATCAATTTCAGTCAGTTTTAGTTTTTAGAAGTGGGTTTTTACTGATAAATATTTGATTCATATAACTGATTATATAAGCTTTGAAATGGATAAAGGCAACATTGTAGGTGTGATGATTTTAGATGTACAAAAAGCATTTGATACAGTTGACCACTCCATCCTTCAAATGAAACGTCAATCATCAGGTCTAGGAAATGATATCCTTACATGGTTTAGGTCTTATCTTTCTGATAGACTGCAGCTGGTGGATGTGGCTGGTACTCATTTTACTACTGCTTCTGTCTTGTAGTGTCCCCCAGGGGTCTATATTAGGTCTGCTTTTATTTTTGATGTATGTAAATGACCTGTCTGCAGTCATAAATAATAAGCTACTGCTATATGCTAATACATGATAATTGCAAAAGTACTACCATTGCCTCTCTAAGTCATGTCATCATTGCTAAGGGACCACTATGGAAATAAGGGTTTACCCTTTCTTGTGTTATCCTTGGTATTGGTGTGCATGTCATGGTGTTTATACTCATGCTGTGTTATGTTTTGTATCACTACATGTTGTTCTATTACCATGTATGTACTATATGCTAAAATAAATCTTATCTTATTTTTAAAATGACTTCATTCATGAACCAAATGTTGGATCATCACCAAATTTCAAAGCTTTCTGTCCAAATCGAAATGGGGTTTATTAGACTGTGCAAAGCACATTAATTATTGAATGACCCTTGTTGCTTTACTTTTTGACCATGAGTCATATTTCTGCTGCAGACTCCACATGGAATTGAGGTTACTGGCAGCGACGGGCTGCATGTGAGATGAATTAGTTTGTTATTGCGAGATGTTTATTTAAAATTCATTTATCAAAAAAAATCTAAAACATCAGTATGTTCACAATTAACTCCCTGCAACTCAATGGATTATTACAAGCGATTTAAAAGGCTGTGTTTGGATGTTATTGTGTTAGAGTAAAAATTGTTATTATTACCCACTCCATCAGACTATGAAAGTATGACAGTTTGTAAAATTGTTTGACCACTGTATCTGTCTTTTGTAAAGTGCTAAAGAATGAGCAAATAAGTATCAAATGCACCCATTAATCTGGCAATTACATTCAGTAATCCGCAAATATATTTAAGTACTCATGAAAAGTAATCTCCTTATAATCATTTCAAAGAATGCTGATTGCAAAATTATTATGTCCATTCATCAATTCATTTGTGTGCTGTAATATACATGCACTTAATTTGAATTGATGCATAGTGATTCAAATCATGTCAAAATAAATGCTCACCATTACAAGTAAAAAATAAGTATGAAGTATATAGGAATTAGAAAGAAAAACTCAGAACCATGAAATTTGTTTGGTTTTCACAAATTTCCTATTTTCAGAGGGTTTGGTATCCAGAGGTTACACTATAATGATTTAAGTTTGCTTGTTTGCATTCAAACAATTCATATAAGACAACATGTAAAGACAGTTAATTACGGTACATAGGTCAACCACACTGATACAAGATGGAACTTTTAAACAAACTGAATTACAACACCATTTTATAATATTGATAACTTTATATTGTACTGACTGCATCAATCTAAAACTTAGCTATCATTAAACTGTTTAGCAAACATCTCTATACCACCTGAGTTTTGAGAATAGTGTGAACTGTTCCTCATCTACAAGTTTTGACATCATTTAGCTTCATGGGACCAAACTTACGTTTAGTAGGGATGTGCTTGCAGGCTTTTTAGCTCACCTGAGCATGTAGTGCTCAGTGACAATTTTGCTCAGGTCACAATTTTGATTTAATCTTCATGAAACCTTGTCAGAATGTTTGTCTTAATGATATCTTGGACAAGTTCAAACATCTGGGTCATCTTGGGTCACCAGGTCAAATCACTAGAAAACTTTGTTAACCATCTTGAGGTCACAGTTTTGATTGGATCTTTTCCAAAGCTTTTCAGAATGCTTGTCTTAATGATATCTTGGTTACATGAACATGGGTCATCTGGGGTCAAAAACTATGTCATCAGATCAAATCATAGAAAAACTTTGTTAACACTTTAGGGGCTACAGTTTTGATTGAAGGTTCACCAAACCTTGTCAAAATGATTGTCTTAATGATACCTTGCTTAAGTTTGAAGATGGGTCATCTGGGGTCAAAATGTAGGTCACCAGGTCAAATCATAGAAAAACCTTGTCACAGTTTTGATTGGAGGTTCACCAAACCTTGTCAAAATGGTTGTCATAATTATATCTTGGTAAGGTTTGAACATAGGTATTCTGGAGTAAAACACTAGGTCACTAGGTCAAATCACTGAAAAACCCTTTTAACCCTCTAGTAGCCACAGTTTTGATTGGATCTTCCTCAAACTTTGTCAGAATTTTTGTATTAATGATATCATGAACAGGTTTGAACATTGGTCAACTCAGGTTAAGAATTAGGTCACCAGGTCAAATCACATAAAAATCATAGATGTTGCAATCTTTACTCAGGTGAGTGAAAAAGGGCCATCTTGGCCCTCTTGTTTCCTGTGGCACTGTAAGGATTTGTTTTGTCTGGTGAAAAAAGATGGCATTACCTTGTTTCAACAGCTTCGTGGGATCCCTTTTGATGCAATTTAACACACTTTAATGGAAATGGTAATGGAAATCTAGCATGTTTTTATATGAAAATAAAGGGAGAACACTCCAAAATACATGATGACGAACATGTAAATTTATAAAATTTGATCAGTTAATGAAATACAATGTAAACACATGTTATAAGAATATTGTAAGCATACGTTTTCAATAAAAACGAACACTAAAATAAAGTCAAAGTCGGAAACAAAATTCCATTATATAGTCACAAACACGAACCAGCATCACTAATATCTTTGTCATCAGAAGTATGTAACAATTATGGGAAATACTATGTATTGTTTGTTTTTAGCAAAGTGAACACTTTTAATGTTAATTGCATATTAAAGTCAAATTATGATATCATTAAACTTCTTCTATTAAAGCAATTTATTAATAAAACAAAAATTAGAGGTGAATCATCCAACCGAATTCGCTTCATAATTAGGATAATTATCTTCCTGAAATTGCAAACAATAAATCTAATGAACAATACTTTGTTAAGTAGGGTTTTATAAATTGTTGTTCACACCCTTTGACATGTTAAAGAAATCCTTCAGTGGACAAGTCTGGTCGATGGGATGTTAATTGTCGATTTCGGATTACAGGTGTGAAAATACGCATTCAAACAAGTTTGGGGACCTGATTATCACTTTGGATAAACCATGATATTCGGATTAGACGATTCAGATAATTGGGGTTATTTTATGAAATGTATAGGGAAAAAATCGGGACCGAAATTTCTTTTCGTTTTACACCAGGTTTTCAGATAATCCGTTGTCGAAAAATCAGGGTTTTACTGTAGTCATATTACTATCTGAGGGATCAGATGAGATGTGCAGTAAACCGTTTAATATTTGTCAGCATTTGAAAGCAGAATATAGCAAGGAATATTTATTCCATGGATCAGATTTTCGAAATTCTTTATTCTAAACTTTTCTAAATAAATTTCTGGCAAACCAGAAAATGGATGGGCATGGGAGGGCATCTGATCCCTCCGATAGTAATATGACTATATAGAATCCAGAACAAACGTCAACTTACAGGTAGTTTGTTGGGGGGATTCTCTTACGTCATACTATCTCCGGTCTCATATGAGATGTTCAACGCAGAAAAATAAATATTTCTTGCGGCAAGATAATACAAATTTAGTACAAATAACTACCATATGCCCTAACAAATGTATTACCTTGAAAACTTTACTGGCACTGCAGAGCAGCATACTGAAATGAATCTCTGTCATGTGATTCCAGCGGCTTGTTGTAAAAGCGGGAAAACGTGACATCCGAAGACCAACCCGCAACTTTCATAATTTCTGCAATAGGAGTTCCGGACTGTTTGATTTTTGATGCAACAGCACTTCGTGTACTATGTGAACTGAATTTTTCTATGTCAATTTCAGAGTTCTTCATAACTATTTTGATCCACCGACTAATAGTGGCTGAAGCAACATGCTTATGTGGACAAATATAACTAAGAATTAGTCTTGTTTCTAAGCCTCTCACTGCCTGTGTTCTCTGTAAATATTCTTTAAGAGCTCTGTACACACAAATATCGGTATCTACCGTATACATATTCAACTGTACAATAGGGTTCACTTTCCCTCTTCTTGACTGTTTTAACAACCCACTGTAATACAACATAAAATACTTCTCGTCCTTCCTCATATTTTCAAACGACAAACAAGCAATTGACTGTGATCGATTTTGTAGGATTGCTGGATATGCGACATAGCATTAAATGTAGTCTGTTGGCAAGAGGATGACTCTTCTGAGCTCCTGGCAATGTTAAAGTTTTCTGACCTACTTTGATGATGTACCGATCCTGTATCAATATTTCCAGTACACGGGTGTAGAAGTTCTGCGTTATCCAAAAAGGTGCCACCAGAAAGACTTCTGCTTGGTCCTGTCTGACCTTCTGGAGCACTCAGCCAATCAAACTGAAAGGAGGAAAACAATAAATATATTTTTCTCTCCAATCCATACAAAAAGCATCAATGGCCTCTGCATCTGGGTCTGGTTTCCAGGAAACAAACCGCTCCTATTGTTTATTTAACCTGGAAGCAAGCATGTCAATTTCAGGCATTCCAAAAGCGTTCACAGCATCTGAAAATACAGATTCATTCAGTTTCCATTCAACATTTTCATTAAAATGTCTGGAACTGAAGTCTGCTTTGTTCTCAATTCCTGGAACATGGGTTGCTGACAGCCAAATGCCACTGTCCTTGCACCATAGCCAGATATAATGTGCAAGCCTATCTAAAAGTTCTACTTTGCCACCCATGTTCTGGATGTATGCTATTGCACAAGTATTGTCAGAGCGTATTTGAACATATCTGATTGTGCTTTACAAAAAGACTTAATGGCATGACTGACAGCACGCAGTTCCAAGTAATTAATGTGATTTTGAGACTCATTTTCATCCCATCGGCCACCAATCTGTAAATCATTACACACAGCACCCTATCCAAAAGCACTAGCATCTGATGTGATGATGAGGCTTGTATTACCATGAGAGATAAGTCTCTCATAATTTCCCGTTTCATGGCAGAGATAATCCACATAAAAGAATCATAATCACCAGCCTGATGCTGAAGTGCTTGGATTTTTGCCCTTTCTGTACACCTATAGAACTGAGGGCCAAATTCTACAGCCGAAAAGGATGAAACCATGAGACCCAAAACTCGAGCAACTTCTTAAATCTTTGCTTTGTTCTGGTTACGCAGCTCTGTGTAGGCTTGGACAACTTTCTGAACTTTTTCAATTGGTAATGTCACTGTCATTTTCTCAGAATCAACATCATTTCCAAGAAAGGTAATTTTCTTTGTTGGAATCAGTACAGATTTCTTTTCATGTATCATGAATCCAAGACTGGTCATTAAATGGACAGTGTCAAATACATTTTCAGCGCATTCAGTGTATGTTCCTGACATCAGCCAGGAATTATCGATGTAGCCAGAAATAGTATGTCCAAGTCTACGCAAAGCAACATAAACAGGCTTCATGAGCTTTGTGAATTGCTTAGGAGCACATGAGATGCCGTTTGGAAGAGCTTTGTACTGGTAAATCTTACCAGTATGTGTGAATCTCAACTTTAATTGATCTTCATCAGCAATAGGTACGCTGTAATAACCATGTCGGATATCAGTACTAGCAAAATACATATCAGGTTTAACCAGTTTTAGAGCGGATTCAAAGGTATCCATTTTGAAATGATGGTATTCAACAAACTGATTTAAGCTTTTGAGGTTAAGAATCATTCTATACTCTCCCAACTTTTTCGGAATGACAAAAATAGGAGAAATATATTCATTTGGATGATGATTGACTTCCTCAATCACACCCATATCCAACATTTTTTGAATTTTTTCTGTTATAGCTAGTTCTTCTTTTCGGAAAATTTACTTCTATAACAGTAAGAATTTGTTGGATTTTCACCATCAATGAATTCTATATGACAGTTTTGTATGATGTCTAAGACAGGGTTATCACTAGTGATCTTTTCCAATTTTCTACATAATCTTTCAACCTACCAACACGAAAAGCACTACCTCTACTGCTTTTTCTGTGGTTTCTGGTTTTTTTTAGAGTAGTGACTGTTTCAGTCCTTGTCTGGGCACCTCTGCCATGGCCCCGGAAACTCTGGATGCCATATGGACTCCCGCTATGAAGCGTCGGCCTCGACCATAGCCTCTAACTGGACCACCGCCTCGTCCAACTGACTTGCCAATGCGGTTCAACCTGTTTATTTCTCGAACATTCTGGTTCACATCTGTGTCATGCCCATAAAGGAGGTTGGTAATGATACTTTGAATCAAGATCAGATTTGTGCATGTCTTTGCGTTTTGTATCAATCATCTTGTACACATAGCCTAGAAGGGCTATAGCTGTTGTTCCTAGTTCTAAGTGTTCATTCTGGGTAGTTTCCAGCTTATCGACCAGCTTCACAACTTTGATGGAAGCCTTGACTAAAACTCCATGTAGTGAGGATAATTTGGAGTCGTCTGCCTGAGTCCAACTCTTAAGAAGCCTCCAAATACCTTGGTTGACCCTTGTCTTCCCTGGTGGATCACAGTTGTCTGGTCTATGTATATCTCTAGATATTTCCTCATACTTTTCCTCCGACAAACCATTGTGTGTATGATAACAGCAACCTGCTCCGACTGATTAAACTTGTCGGACAGCTGTTTGAAAATGGACTTGGAGACTAGCTCTTGCAGGTCATTTTGCACAGATTAATGAGCAACAAACTGAGACTCATTCTCATAATCACATTCATAGTCCTGAGACTCAGACTGGTCATCATAGTCATACTGGTCGTAACAATCATATGGCTGGGGCTGAGACATGTTCTTAGCAGTCTCATTCAACTGAGATACAACATCTTCTACACGTTTGTCTTGTTTGTTCATTTTTTTCAGTCTGAGCCACAACATTTTGGTTCATTATGCGGAGGATTTCCAATATCTCGCGCATTTGGGCATCTTTGCCAAGCACTTTGGGCATGTTAGTTCCTGAAACAGACTGGGACAAAGAATCAGACTTCTCACTACCCCCTCTGCTACCGGACGTTGTCTTTTTACCACTTGTAGTGGCCGAAACCACTGATTTACTGATCTGAACTTCTTTCTCTGCCAATTTTTTTTTTTTTACACGAGGAAGGAAGGTCGTAAACCAAACTGACAATATTACCACAAAGTGGCAATGTCGCAAATATGTCGTAAAATAAATTTGCAAATAATTTTCTGGGAATAAAAAAATAAATACACAAACACAAAATAGTGTAGAATAAATTTATTTGCTGAAACAAATAGAATTTAGCTAACTAAAAAGCTCATAAACAGTCTCAGACAGTATTTCTTAGAACACCTGTACAGAGAGACTGCACTGAAGAATAGCAAATTCATCATGGTCAAGTTGGAGGATAAATCAATACATCCTCTCGCTACGAGCTACAATTGCGCACTGACAAATATTACATGGTTTACTGCACATCTCATATGAAACCGGAGATAGTATGACGTAATAGAATTATGCTGTATATACAAGTAAATAATTTTATGGTCATGCCAAACTGTTGAATAATAACTCAAACTTAACACTTAAAACAAGAACATTTTTTTATGAATTTAATGCATATAAAAAGCAATTACTGGTACAAGTTCTGATGCTATGTCTTTAATCATTACATTAAGTAAATCTGTATTGAAAATAATTTAAGCCCGTAGTTGACAGCCTGTCAGTCTTAATCTACAAATAGTTTATAACTGTTGTTCTTTTGCTGCATGAGCAAGTGTAAGGATTTCAGGGATGCAGTGATTCTTCATGTGCTAGTGTGTGTTTCAATAGCTTACTCTGTGTACCAAATTTCAGTGTTACCAATATTGTAAAAACTATTCTGGCTCATGAATATTCATATTTTCACGCTATTCATCATAAACTAAGTGGCGTAATTCAAGGGCGTTAATCTCATTTTCATAAGTTACTACACAGGCTGGTGTTGTCTGCCCCTGCCACTATATACGAACTAGAGTAAATGAACTGTAGTTGGCAGCGCATTACCAGATAGCTAAAAGGTCAGTCTACAAATATTTTAAGCCCCCCCCCCCCTTTGAAGAAGTGGGGGTATATTGCTTTGCATATGTCGGTCTGTCCATTTGTCCGTCTGTAGACCAAATTTTGTCTGATCAATAACTAGGCAACGCTTAGGCATACAACCCACAGAGTTGGTAAAAGGTCAAGGTCACCATGCCCTTGACCACTAAAAGCTTGTCTAATCAATAACTAGAAAACGTGTTTGCCTGCAGTCCTAATAATCATTGGGGATGTTGGTTGTGACCTGTAGATGACCTCTACAGATTTTGTGGTGAGTTGGTCAAAGTTCAAGGTCACCATGTCCTTGACCACTTAAAGCTTGTCTGATCAATAACTAGAGATCACATTTGTCTACAACCCTCAGAATTGGTGGGGAAGTCAGTTGTGGCCTGTAGATGACCTCTGTTGATTTTGTGGCTAGTTGGTCAAAGGATAAGGTCACTATGTCCTTAACCACTAAAGTCTTGTCCGATTATTAAGTAGAGAATGCTTCGGCCTACAGTCCACAGAATTGGTTGGGAGGTTGGTTGTGGCCTTAAGATGACCCCTATTGGTTTTAGTGAAAGGTCAAGGTTACCATGTCCTTAACGACTTAAAGTTTGTCCAATCAATAATTAGCGAACACTTGGGCATATGACCCACAGATTTGGTATTGAGGTTGGTTGTGTGTTGTAGATGACCCTTATTGATTTTGTGGTCAGTTGGTCGAAGTTCAAGGCCACCATATCCTTGACCACTAAAAGCTTGTCTGATCAATATGTCCTTGACCACTAAAAGCTTGTCCAATTAATAACTAGAGAATACTTTGACCTGCAGCCCACAGAATCAGTGAGGAGGTTGGCTGTGGCCTGTTGATGACCCTTATTGATTTTGTGGTCAGTTGTTCAAAGGTCAGGGTCACTGTAGGGGGCATACATATTTCACAAATTTCTTGTTCATAAATAATGTTGATCTATTACCTGGCATGCTAAAATACATCCTAGATTCTCTAATTCCATATGATACCTTTGCTTTCGCTCGTCCGTAAAGATGCTGAAAAATACCATACCAACTGGATTTGATATGAAACTACACAAAGTCACAAAATGTTGTCTGACAAAAAGACTTGTTGGGATATTCAAAACATATTAGTTCAGAGTGAAGGTGCTAGTGAAATGGGGAAGCAAAAAATGGAGACTGGCTTCAAAAATGTTCAAATACTTATTTCAATAATCTCTGATGTGACTTGAAATCTGGAGATCATGACTACATTTTGCTTTGGAGCAATAAATGAAGTACAGAATAATGAAAAGATTATATATAGTTATAAATGTGGTCTTCTACTTTCTGTCTATTTTCTAATTTTTTTACAACCTGATTTATGGTCAAGGTGAAAGTGCTAATAAAAACAGCATAGACCAGGGGGGGGGGGACTTTCACCATTTTGTGTGAGGGAGCTGTGGGAAAATACCAATCGCAGAATGAGTGCATAGCACAGTAGGACAAGTTAATATTCAAAGCTTGTCATCCCAAAGGATGACTGGGCTGAAAAAAATTTGTTGAGCCCTTAAAAGTAATGGAAATCTATGAATCATTCTTTGTTGCAAAAGTGTTTTTTCCTGCCATTTCAAGATACTCAGGTGTTTTGTCCATATAATGAAAATGTGACCACTAAATTACATTGTATTCATGATTGCAATAGGAGATACGGGTAGTTCTGTGATAGTACAAAATGTAATATTTTGAATGGATCTTCATTAAACCTTGTCAGAATGTTTGTCTTAATGATATCTTGTACAAGTTTGAACATGGGTCATCTGGGGTCAAAAACTAGGTCACCAGGTCAAATCATTGAAAAACCTTGTTAGCCCTCTAAAGGCCACACTTTTGACTGAATCTTCACTAAACCTCGTCAGAATGTTTGTCCTAATGATATGTTTGGCAAGAGCAAACATTGGTCATCTTGGGTCAAAAACTAGGTCACAAGGTCAAATCACTGGAAAACCTTGTTAACACTAGTCATAGGTCATAGTTTTGATTGGATCTTTGTGAAACTGTTTCAAAATGTTTATTTTAACGATGTTTTGGACAGCTTCGAACATGGATCATCTGGGGTCCCAAAGTAGGTCTTTAGGCCAAATATCCTGAAAACTCTGTTAACTCTAAAGAAGATCTTCCCCAAACTTTGTTAGAGTGTTTGTATTAATGATATCATGATAAGGTTTGAACATGGGTAAATTCAGGTTAAAAACTAAATCACTAGGTCAAATCACAGGAAAAATGTAGATGTTGCAAACTGTACTCAGGTGAGCGAAAAAGGACCACCATGGTCCTTTTGTTCTTTTCGATTTATACAGCAAATTTTCATTTTTGAAAAATCAAATTTTGTGTATGTATGCAAAAATTGTTTATATTTGATAATTCCAAGCGCTCCCGAATCACGCAATATGAGCTTAAAATGACTTCATTGACTAAGTACATTTGATCTTTTGTACAGCAGTTGTTTGTTTGTTAGCAGTTCGAAATGGCATAATATAGCAATGTTAAGGACTTGAAGTAGAACAATTTGTAAGTAAGGAAATTGTTTAAAAATTGCTTGTGGATAATAGTCAGTGCAAATGGTATGGTTATATTTCAAACAATATTTGTTGTCTTTATTGTTTAAAAGGTTTGAAACTATCATATATTTTCTAGTAAGAGGATGCCAATTAAAATATTTCTGATAGGATTTGGCATTACTTAGTAAATAGTAGCATATATAGTATAAAAACTAATATAATTTTGTTTATTTGGGCAATGTTGTATTTATGTGTGGAAAAGAGGCATCAATATTGACTGACTCTCTGTGTTGTGTTTTCCATTATCAATCATTTGTATTCAATTTCATCTGCAATGCTGGGAAGGATATTTTTAGCGAACCAAATGCGTTGTTCTGTTCTTCTTTATGGATTCTAAAAAGTATTTGTTATAATTTCATTATGAATAAGACATTCTGTGTTGGTGTGTGTCAAATATCTAGTGTTTACATTATGATAAGACACTCCATGTATGTGTGACAAATATTTAGTGTTTAAATTATGATAAGACACTCCATGTATGTGTGACAAATATTTAGGATTTATATTGTGTTAAGATACTCCATGTATGTGTGTGACAAACATCTGTTTTTAGCTCACTAGAACTGAAGGTATAGGATGAGCTGCTGGAATGGATGGTTGGATGCTCTGGCATCAGTCGTACCATAAAATGACTTTTGCAAATTTGGTCTGCAGTCCTTGCTAACATTCCTTTGTAGTATCCTTCGATGGTCCTTTATCAAGTATATTATTGTTCCCCATTATCTGCCCAGAAATGTACCTTTACTACCTTTTTAGTTACAAGTTAATATACCTTTATTATAGTGAGTGATGCAGGGTCATCGTGACCCTCTTGTTTTAAAGTGAAATAAGTGTGATAGACATAACTGAATTTCTGTGTTGAACCTAAAATTAGCTCAGTGACTCCATGTTTTAATATCTGAAATGTGTTCTTAGACATTTTTCTAAGATGTACATGTACATCAAAATTAGAAAGTTTTGTTGAAAGAATATCAGAAAAGGAGAATAAAGATGAAAACTTGTAATTTTTTGTCAAAATTGCAACCCATTACTTCATGCATGCAATTGAAGTTAAAGACTTATAGTATTACAGAATGACATCATTTATGTTATAAAATGTGTTCAATTAACACAATAGATACCAAATGAATACTTACATGTAAAAACAGCAGATGTTTGTCTGAATGATATCTTGGACTAGTTCGAATATGGGTCATCTCTGGTAAAAAAACTAGGTCACTTGGTCAAATCCCTGGAAAACTTTGTTAATACTCTATTAGTCTACGTTCTGATTGGACCTTCACCAAATCTTGTCAGAATGTGTGTCTGAATGATATCCTGGACAAGTACAAAGATGGTTTATCTGGGGTCAAAAACTATGTCACCTGGTCAAATCACTATAAAACCTTGTTTACACTTTAGAGGTCATAATTTTGATTGGATATTCACCAAACCAGATCAGAATGTTTGTCTAAAAGATATTTTGGACAAGATTGAACATGGGTCATCTAGGATCAAAACTAGGCACCAGGTCAAATCACTTGAAAACCTTAACACTAAATGTCACAGTTTTGATTGGATCTGCATTAAATTTGCCAGAATGTTTATTTTAATGATATTGTGAACAAGTTCGAACATAGTCATCTAGGGTCACAAACTAGGTCACCAGGTCAAATCAAATGGAAACCTTGTTAACACACTAGAGGTCACAGTTTTGATTGGTTCTTCGTCCAACTGCTTGGAGTGTTTGTCTTAATGATATCTTGGTCAAAATAGAACATGAGTTATCTGGGGTAAAAAACTGGGACACTAGATCAAATCTTTTGTAAACATTGTTAACACTCTATAGGTCACAGTTTTGATTGGATCTTCACCAAATTTTGTCAGAATGTTTGTCTCGATGATATCTTAGAAAAGTGAGCATGGTTAATGTAGGGTCACAAACTAGGTCACCAGGTCAAATCACTGGAAAACCATGTTATTGTTAACATTCTAATGGTCATAGTTTTAATTGGATATTCACCAAACCTTGTCAGAATGTTTGTCTTAATGATATCTTTAACAAGTTTCAACATGAGTCATCTGGCGTCAAAAAAGTAGGTCATCAGGTTAAATCAGTTGAAATCTTTACTCAGGTGAGCAAAAAAGGCCATCTTGGCCCTCTTGTTAACATATTCATATATGCGCAGTTACACAACAGACTTTATTTAGACAACAAGAAGACGAAGAATTAAAATATCACTGCCCTCCAGCATTAATATATATTTCTTTATTTACAAACATTTATGGACACTTTATAGAAAAGATGATTTTCATCATTTTTTTGTTATTTTTGGACATAGTGTAGACTGTTTTATTAGGCCCCTACTTGTGTTCACACCGGAGGGGACTATAGGTTTGCCCTCTCTCCGTCCGTCTGTCTGTCCGCTCAAAACTAGATACCGCAATAACTCAATAACTTATCAAGCTAGCTTGATGATAGTTGGTAGGTGAACAGGTGGCAATGTGTACATTATGCATGCCATTTTGTTTTCTCCATCACAAGAAAATTGTCATTGCTATGATAACAGAATTAGTAAAAATATGGCCAGAACATCTGGATCCAGCAGTAACTCAATAACTAAACAACCTAGGATTATGAAAGTTGGTATGTGAATAGATGGCAATGTGAAGATTATGCAGATCATTTTGTTTTCTCCCAATGGGTAAAATTGTGGTTTCCATGGTAATGGTAATAGTAAAAATATCCACAAAAGTAATGATTCTATCATAATTTTTTCACTGTTCAAGATAGGTGAATGAAATTTGGTATTTGAGTATATGAATAAGGTACAATGTTGAGATTATGTACACTACTTTGTTGTCTCCCAGGGTTACAATTCTGGTCACCATGGTAATGTTAATAGAAAAGAACATGTTGCAAAATCTTGATACTGGCCACATGAATGAAATTCTGTATTGATTATTTGATGGTGTCGTATTTAATACATGTGTGACAGATATACAGATTAATTACCATATTGAGTCAAGGTGCAACTGGTAGGGGACATTATGTGTTATGGACAACACCAGTTACCTGTTTGTTTTTGTGACTGGAAGACATATTGCCATTGTTGATGCGCAGATGCATAGATTTTTCACGTTTTGTGAAATTTAGTGTCAAAATTCTTTTTATTCAGAAATTGTTTTTCAATTGTGAAATAAGTAACTATGTTAATGTTATGTTTATAAGGTTAAAAAGCATTGAATGTATAGAACATGTACCTTTGCCCACATCTATTGCTGTTTTTAGTAAAACATTGACTAGTGTGTAGATTCACAGCTATTTAGGTCATTTGGATTTGATAAGATTTCTGATTATATAATACAATACAAAAATGCTGACAGCCTCTTATGCCAAACCTCTTGCTGAATCCAGTACTTGATACATGAGATATACTTCCAATGATTGTGTTCTTATCAGTACTGATTGTGAATGGATTAATTTGAATGCTCATATTACTGTATCAGAAAAAATTGAATTCAGTGTTGATAGTAGTATATATTGTATAATAGTTTCTGTGGAATCAAATATTTTATATACTATTACTGAGTAACTAGATCAGTTTTGTGATGGAATAATGATAAGGTGTACCAATATTCATGAATATTTGTATCTTAAGAAAAACAATAAATTACAGCTGTAAGCATTACCAATGACTGATGTTACATACTTGTAATGCAAATTGAACTCTTCTTCTGTAGAATATTGAATCATTTTACTGTTGAGGGAAAACTTACATTGTTTAGGTTTACAGTACACCTAGACCTCTGGAAATTGTGTGTTGTGTTAATCAAGTGAATGGTTTGACTTGTGTCTTAATTTATATTGTGAGTAAAGTATAAGTTTGATTATAATTCAGTTTCATTTTTATTAGCTTGTTAATAAGTGATTTTCTCTTACTATGTTATTGTGAAGGATGTACAACATAAATGATTTTGATATTTCTTAGAGTTCTCTTAGTACCTTAGGTGTTCTCTGTTTTACATGTGTAAATGTAATTAATTGAGCAGTACAGCTTTACACATTACTATGGCAACTGACATTGTAGAATTAGGTATTTTAAATGGCAGAAATAATCTGATTGATGTAAGAGATATGGTTGATGAAAGTTTTAAATCAGAGTTGAAGAATAAATATGATTATAAAGCTGAAAGTGGTACTTCTTGTAAATTCAAGCTGAAAAATTCTAGAAAATATAAGATGAAGAAAGATAAGAAGTTTGTTGGATTATTTAAGAGCAAGCCCACTGCTATGATTGTCACAAGAAGTGAACCAAATTTTTCTGTTAGCATTCAAGCAGAAAGTTCGGAATCTGATGAAGACACTGACAGTAACATTATTGAAGAAGGTTATACAAAGGTTGATGAAGGTGTTTCTATAGATGATAATCACAAAGAGGATGATGTTTCAACATTGACATATGACTTTCAAAATGGAATTGATCAAGAGGAACAAAAAAGACAACATATTGAAGTAATTTCATATTTCACTATTTTTGTCATCTCTGCTTTAATAGTTCGGTTCTGGTGAGCTATTAGGATGGGTAGGTGGATGCTCTGGCGTCTGGCGTCAACAATGGTCTTCTCCTCTGTAGCTACCAGTCGGATTTACTTCAAATTTGCTTTGCTGAAGCCTTTTGACGTTCTTACTGCAATTTGCTCATATTATACCAGTTGGCCCCTTTTCGGGGTCACTAGAGCTAAAAATAGAAAAAACCTTTGATCATCTTCTCATGAACCAATGGATGGATCATCACTAAACTTGGTCTGTAGAATCCTTATATGGGCTTTAATCAGATTTGCTCAAATAAAAATGGTTGGCCCCTTTTAGGGGCCGCTAGAGCTAAAAATAGAAAAAAACTTTAATTATTTTCTTCTCATGAACCAATGGATGGATGATCACCAAACTTGGTCTGTGGCATCCTTAGATGGTCCTCTCTTAAGCTTACTCAAATAAATTTGTATTATCAGTACTGAATGTGAATGGATTAGAGTGAATGGTCTATAGCTAAAATTAGAAATACCTTAAAATGACTTTTTCTCATGATTCTATCGATGGATTATTACCAAACTTGGTTTTTAGCATTTTAAATTAGTGTTTTATCCGATTTGGTGAAATAAAAATGGTTGGTCCCAATTAGGGGCAGCTAGAGCTAAAAATAGAAATACCTTAAAATGACTTCTTTTCATGAACCAGTGGTGTGATCATCACCAAATTTGGTCTGTGGCATCCTTCAGTCATCATGAATATTCCTTTGTTGTATCCTTCGATGGTCCTTTATCGAGTTTATTATTGTTCCCCATTATTTGCCCACAAGTATACCTTTATTACCTTTTTAGTAACAAGTTAATTAACATTTATTTTGGTGATGCAGGGCCATGATGGCCCTGCATCACCAAAATAAATGTTAATTAACTTGTTATATATGAGGTGGTAGGGTTGGGATCCAAATCTGTTGGAATGAAAGTCTGAAATACTACATGTGTATACATTTAGTTACATGAAGAAATAAGTTTGAGCATGACTTGGATATATCAGTATAAATTAGATCAAAATAATGCATAAAAATAAAATGCTAGCATTTTTATCTTTCAATTAACGATCCTGCCAACCCTATTTTTAATGAAATGAAATTAAAATAAGTAATGGTTGTCTCATCTGAACCTTTGATTTTGTTTGAAAAAATGAAAATCTCAAGCATCTGTATTAGATTTCCCTTTAAAGTCTTAAAGGAAATGTCTTATAACAGTGCCTGATGCCATTAATCATCTAGTATACATTACGTCACGAGCCATGTCATGTGTCATTCCTAAAGTGGCAGCAAAATGGCGTCTTGGTCTGACATGCCTTATGATGGGATGTGTGATTCATACTAGGTTTACAAATTTGATGTAGAAATGTTGTGTTTGCTGCACTGTGGCATATTTTCACAATGGAATTATAAAAATCAGCCAATTGTCAGTTGAAAATGACCATGATTATGCATTGCAATGACGTTTAAAACCATCTTTATTGTTAGCTCACTAGAATCAAAGTTTCAAGGTAAGCTGTTAGTATGGGAAGAGGGAAAGTAATGGTCAGATTTCCATCAAAATTGCTGTGTAGCAAATAATTTTTTAACATTTTCTTCTCATGAATCAATGACTGAATGATCACTAAATTTGGTTTGTAACATCCTTAGATGGTCCTCTGTAAAGTTTGCTCATATAAAAATGGTTGGCCCCTTTTAGGGGTCACTGAAGCTAAAAATAGAAACACTTAAACATTTTCTTCCCATGAAACAATGTATGAATCATCACTTGGTTTATAGGATCGTTTGATGGTTGTCTGTCAAGTTTCCACAAATGAGTATACATCATCTTGTAATGCAAAAGAGAATGTGAGGATTGAGGAGGTTTTGTCTACCTTGTAAAATGCATAAGGGGAGTTTGTCTGCCTACAAACAAATTGGGCGGGGAGGGGGGTTCTTGAGTGGGGGGTTGGGGATACCATTTGGGTCATCACTTAATTTGGTCTGTAGCATCCTGCGGCCATCACCAGCATTCCATTGTCCTTATCAGGTTTATATTTGTTCCCCTTTATCTGCCCAGAATGTACCTGTATTACCTTTTAAGTAACAAGTTAACGTACATTTTTTTCTGGTGAGAAATGCAAGGCCATCACGGCCTTCTTGCTTGTTTAGGGGGCCTCCATGGTCAATTGGTTATGGTCTCTGACTTGAAATTGCTGTAGCCTCTCACTATTATGAGTTCAAGTACTTCATGGTGCCAAATTTCACATGTGAGGAAGCTGTCTAGCTAGCCTATAGAAAGTCAGTTGTTCTACACTGGTTTATGCTCGGGGTGTAGCTTCCTCCACCATGAAAGCTGGAAAGTTGCTGAATGACCCTGGCAGTTGGTGAGACATTAAACCCCAATGAAAACAAAAATTGTTTGTTTGCACCTGTTTACGCCAATTTAATTGCCCAAGTCCATTGGGGATACTGCAAGTGGTAATGATTATCCAATTGTTGGGTGAACTTTGTCGATTCATCATTTCTGTATTGTCAGTGGAATAGAATAAAATTGTATAGCAAAGTATGGTCCCTGCCATATTTTTTGTGAAGAAGAAAATCTTATTCTTTACTGGATCATCACTTTTGTAGATAGTATATGTTGAATAGTATCACATTGTATTATGAATTCTCTAACTTTCAAACAAGATTTAATTTCACTATTTCTAGTGATTTATTTATTTATTTATTTCAGCTGATCCACAAAATCAAATCCCCACAAATATTAATGCCTAGATATTTGTCAACCATCCAAAATTTGGGGATATCCGAAATTGTGCCTCTTAATTGTGCTACAGTACAACTTCTGATATGTTCCAAAACTGGAAAATAACAAGTATTGGCATTTCCAAAAATGCTTGGAATCGCTGTTTAGCCAAGTATAAGAGCTAAGAATAGAATATTTAATAAAGATTTCCTAGAGATTTCATTTCTAGTTTCATTTCTTATTGAGAGTTAGCAACACATTCTATATTTATGACAATATTAAACAGGTTGACTTTGGTTGTACAGAGACAATGTTCCTTTGGTGCACTGCAACATGGAATGGTGACCATCAACGATGCTATAAAACTGCCCCAAAAGAGCATGTGTAAAACATAACCAAAATATTGCAGTATCGCATTCAGAGGAAACAAAGGATTTCATGATGAATTAAACTAGCATTCATGTCTAAATATTCATCTAATAAAATCTTCCTTTTTGTAGAGTAAACTTGTTTCTGAACAATAAAAGTTAATGTTTTAGAGTGAAATATTCGAAATATTGTTTTTCCCTGCAGGAGCCTACAAACTGGTTTTGAGCTTCATACATGAAAAATGTCAATTATACAAAGTGATAACCCGACAAAAACATGGCAGATGATGTGCGCGGTAGGAGACCCTTTCGAGGTCTTTTTGTCTGCCATTTTTCGATCATGTGGTATTAAATTCTCCTTCCTGTTTGGCTTAGAGCAGGCAGTGTAAGGGAAGAAATGGTCAAATCTGGTTAATTGTATAAGTTGCCATCCGTGAATGTTGATAACAATCTCTGGTGATATTGTTGTTTGAGTAATTATCTGTTGGAGAAGTATATTTACCAAATTTAGTAATGAAACAGGTCTCGGTTAAAGTTCAGTAATAACTGATAATCATTTACATGTATCAAACAGCCAGAAATATGAGGACCTTGCTAAAATAGCATCAACTAATCTAAGAAAGGTTTGAACGCAAAAGGCCCCCTAAAATTTTGACCCATCGTTGCATCATCGTCATTTTGCAAATGGCAGATGTCAAATTTGACCTGCATGAGATAATATTATCAATGGATATTACTTCGCATGTTGTTTAACTTTGATGGTGTCGCATTTGACCTGCGAGAGCCTGTATTTTTACTGTACTACCGAGGTTATTTTATGGAAGGAAAAGATAGAAGAGGATTAGGCAAAATATTTTGTTTTCAAAAAGATCAAAATCCACAAATTTACATCCCATTGAAATAGCCATTTTTGTGAAAACCATGAAAATTAAGCCCAACAAAAATAAATGATACCTCAGTATTTTCAGTCTCAAGTACTCCAATTTTCTTGCACTAATGCAAAACACAACCTGATCAAACAGTATGAAAAAACTTTGTTTAGCAAGTTTACTCACCACTTCAAAATTATTTCTATGTGTATGCATCATGTCATGGTGACATAATGCATAGTTACAATGGTGAAGTATAAAACTACCAAGTACATTTATATACCTTCTATAAATTACATTATTTGATGATTCAATGTTCTACTTTTGTCAATGGAATTAATAATAAACAGATTGATATATAATTAGGATAGTGACTTAATGATAATATTGGCTAATATATGCTCTTACAACATTAATAAAATGGAAACATACCTGTTCATTAACAGTTATCTAGATACAAAAAAGCAAGTGAATAATACAAGGCTGATGGAATCTTTCTTACTGTGTTGACTGGTGTCTAACATGATGTTACTTACAGTTTGATAGCTTGTGGTCTCATTATTTCTCCTGATTTTAAAATTAGTTTACCTGATGGGTATATACTTTTTTTAGATCTTGATAACTGACTAATTAACCTGCTTTGGACTAGACCATAAAAAGTCTTTTTAGCCTGGTTTAGACAGATGAAGCCATGGTAACAGAGGGTGTGATCTGGGTTTCCAGGTAACCAGACGATTCCTATGGACAATTGTTTCTATGCTATTTTTGACCTTGACTGACAATGGTTCTTATATGAAAATGATGCCCTGGACGCTCATTCCTGCTTAACTTTGCCACCAGACATCCTGTGTAAAATTTATGTCTTACATAAATGTATGATATGGCTTATAAAATCATGTATGTGGAAATGAATATCTGAGTAGAAATTAACAGTTACAGTTCATGATCTATTTGTGAAATAATCATGAATAGTTCATGTTAAAAATCTAGAAAAAAAACCAGGAAAATTCCCAGGATTGAAAATTAGGCAAATCTTAAAATGTTTGTAAAAAAGTGCATAACCTGCGGTCCAGGAGTGCCGTAAACCCGTGCCCGAAATATCGTTCGGTACTGCCAAACCGTGCAATAAATATTCAAATTAGCCAAATCACAATATTTGCATATTTTGTATTACTACGCTACTACGATATTAGTAAACATGGTCGACTTTCGATTCGGAATGATTTTATTAATGAATAAAATGATGTTTGTGTAAATAAAATAAGGATTTTATGTATTTTATCTTGCATTTTATCGCCAAACGATTAATAGCAACATGTACTACTTTTTTTGCGCACAGTAGTGAACAGTCTACTCTGGACGTCTTGTACTGACGTCATCCTGTAGTCTGTTTCATTTTCTGTGGTCGTTTTTTACGGTTATGTGATAAATAGAATCTTGCACTCATGCTCATCCTTTACCATTTTTATTAAACTCGTTGACAAAAACAATATTGACATATTATTTAAACAATATGACACTCGGCAGAGCCTCGCGTCATATTATTTAGATTTGAATTACCAGGACACTGTTTACATTCTATGATGCTGTTGCTAGCAGAAAAATATTAGAATGTTTTTGCAGTTGTTGTTAACTTTAATATTAATGTATAATCAAAGCACTTAAAGAACATAAAAATATACAGTGCTGGAGGAATGCAATATCATAAAATTCTTTGTCTTCATCTTGTTGTATAAATTGTGTGTGTTATGTGACAAACTCAAAATAGTCCATTATTAGAACAGAATTTCAGCTGGTACGCAGAACATTTGCTTAGTAAGAAGTTCCGTATATTCAGTCAAAAAAGTAAGTAAATTGTTATACATTCTGTACTGTATTTTGTTTTAAAAATTTTTTAGTCATAAATAATTTCAAAACATTTTAGAAAAATATCATTAATTTGTTTCTGTTCCTTCAAACACTATTTATGTGCAAATGAGTCGCATGACTGGTAGTAAGTGGCCAATCAGATAACAGGATTTCAATGCACCTTCTGACTCTTGTAGTCACCTTACCTTAGACTAACAGAACAGAGATTATTATCTGTAAAAAGCTTTTTGATTGACTTCTAATGAGATAACTTAGCATTAACGATATTTTATGTTGATGTGTGACAACAGTGAAACAGTGTAGCTGCTGATTGCGTAAGTCCGACTGTTGGTATCCTGAGAGACTAGAAATCCGTTTGAAATTCATCCCATTGCTAAAACCCACGACAAACTAATTAAGGCCTCACAATCAACTGAATGCAGATAGAATCAACTTTAATTGATACATATGAAGGTTTGTAATTTATCATGTTTACATGCCTTTGCGTCATTCATTTTGGTCAAAATCATATTGAATCTTTGCTTTATGCAAGTGATAGGGGTACCATTATTTTTTCCTTAAGATTTTAGGCATTAAGGTAAATTTTCTCAGCTTATGCATAAAGGAAATGCATGTTTTGTTCCATGGTTGTTGGTCAAACCATGTATAATTGAAATGTTTGTGTTAGATCTGAACAAAAATGCAGTTATTAGATTGCTGCATGTTGGCAGGCCGCGGGCGTCAACAATTGGTTTCTGCTCTATAACTTTTGTTTTAATCGACAGATTCTCATCAAGTTACATGTACATAGCATGCTTACATGGAGACCTGTTTTGGGATTGTGAAAAATCTAGGTGAAAAGTCAAAGTCACTGTTACACAAAAGTAAGATAAAAGTTCTAAAAAAGTTCTGTGTGTAACTTCTCCTACATTTCTCAAGGGATTTCAACCAAACTTCACAGAACTATTGTCTGCAAGTATCCCAGCACATATCTCAAGGGATTTCTACCAAACTTCACAGAACTATTGTCAGCAAGTACCCCAACACATATATTCCAGGTTTTGTGATTTGATCAGTTTTGGTTGAATTATGGCCCTTTGTTTATTTTCTTAAGGGATTTCAATCAGACTTTCATAGAACTGTTGTCATCAAGTGACCCAACTCATATTGTCAGGGTTTTGTGACTTGATTATTTTTGGCAGATTTATTGTCCTTTGTTTATTTTGCCTGCATGAGCAATTAAAATCAAACTTGCATATCATAGGCAAAATGTTTCCTGATGGTAGGAAGGGGGTAAGCATCTGGAGACGGAAAACCTGGCATTTCTTGTTTAGGGTTATATTGAAAATCACACGCATTGTAATCTCCTCATAGCTGGGTAGATTTTGTTTTGGTGATTTCTGATATAAAGAAATACTAGAAAGTCAACTAAAATTCGTAAATAAATATGTGTTTATTTACTACCACCTTTTATCAATGAGTTTTTGTTTTGGCATAAAACAACAGTATGATAATAGAATGACTTTTACAGGATTTTGTCAACTGAAGCTGGCCAACAAAGTATGAGTGGTATAGCTTTATATATATATTTATATAGTAAATTGTACATATTCATGCTTCTGTACAGCATAGTTATATGTGAATGAATAATGATTATATTAACATTCAAACAATTGTTAAATGATCTGTATTTAGAGGTAATACGAACAAGTGCGAACAGTAAAATTCATCCTTAGTCTAGACTATAACAAATATGATACATATTTACACTATTGCATATTACATCTAATAAAATTTATGACTACAAGTGGTTATGAATATCACACAAACTATTCTGCATCTGTTTAAAAAAATGTATATCTATAAAATAACAAATTGTGATTATTCCTATATTGGCTTTAACATTCTGCCAGAATTAGGTTGTAAAGGAGTTAAAAGAACACAAAAAACATTTAAGAATTAAAAAAGAAAGTGTACATTATCTAAATCAGATTTTTCATTATTTTACTGGATTTTGACTTCCAGCAACAAAGCATTACAGTTGAGGAGAAGAAAAGCCTGCCAAGACCATCAGATACTTCCAGCCAGACACATTACAAATAGACTTATTTCAACTGATTTAAGTCCTTCTTGATGGTTCCTGAACCAGTACTCTGTGCCAGTGCCAAAGTCAGTTTAAACTTCATTAAATAAATATTACATGTAGAACAAAAAGTCACAAAGGTCAGCACCAGGCACAGCTGTCCCTGCTATTGGTAGACATAGTTATGTGCTTCTTCAGTTTGATACCATCTGGCAGCTGTTTTAGGCTGAAGTCTTTTGTTGGGCAATCCTCAGCTATGGTCATATCTCTGGCTGAGTAGGAACATATTACTTGAATAAGCAGGGTTTTGCCTTACACAAGATTTCTGCGTCCTTGCGCATTAAATTGGCCATGGGACCCATTTTTCCAAATCCTTGCATTCCCTGGGATGCACATCGCCAATATATTTCTGTTTTGCATAATTCTATCCTTTGAGCAGAACCTGAAATTACTTCTGAGATGGAGATGGCCATAAATGAAGTTGTTGAAAATGCCATACCTGTGACTTTTAAGTTTTCTCCAAGGACACCAAAAATGTTGTATTTGGAGTCCATGGGACCCTGAAACTCTTAGGGGAAACCCTGATATGGCCAAGTATACCATTGTCACAGACTTTCATATCTGGATAAGTGCCTAAGTATAGGTACTCCAGACTCACAATAAAGCCAGACTTATGTGCATGTATAGTTCTTGCCTCTTCCTGTAAAAGGCTGTATTGGTCCACTGCCTTATGCTCATTTGCTTTTCCATAAGACGTCTGCACAGAAGTAAATGGCTTTGGATTCTTTTAGAAAGATACAAACTTCTCTGTCATTGTCTTCCTTTTCACAACCCCCACATGCATGACAGCATTGTAAAATTTATTATAGCCAAAACATGATGCTTAATATATGTACCCTTTTCAGGATAACATTATCTGAAAAACCATTGAGATTGAGAGTTGCTTTCTTCCTGATCTGGTTTATGGACAGTGTTATGTGGAAAAACCCAGCTAAGATGGCATAAACATGTGAGCCAAAACATTGCTGTTAATATATGTACCCTTTTCAGGATAACATTATCTGAAAAACCATTGAGATTGAGAGTTGCTTTCTTCCTGATCTGGTTTATGGACAGTGTTATGTGGAAAAACCCAGTTAAGATGGCATAAACATGTGATTTTATTGATTGCTGTTAATTGTGTCAATTTTTCTTTTCAATTACATGGGTGGAAACTTTGGACTTACGGCTGAATCTGACTTTATACACTCTAAGAGAACAGACTACTTAAAATCTAAGCAACAAGAGGTCACAAAACCAGAATTCATCTTGGATGATATTCTTAGTGATGGAAAATTTATAAACTATTACACTGGGTTTTCAATGGATACTTTTTAGGACACTGGAACTGAAGGTTCATGGTAATCATCACTAAACTTAGTTTGTAGCATCCTTAAATGGTCCTTTGTCAAGTTTGCTTAAATAAATTTTAGATGCCACAAGAGCTAAAAATAGAAATACCTTAAAATGAATTTTCCAATGGTTGGATCATCACCAAATTTGGTGTGTAGCATCCTCCAGTCATCACTAGTATCCCTTTGTAGTATCCTTTGATGGTTCTTTAACAAATTTATTGTTGTTCTACTTTATTTCCCAGAAGTGTACCTTTATTACCTTTTTAGTGACAAGTTAACTTACATTTATTCTTGTGAGCAATACAGGGCCATCATGGCCCTCTTGTCTTACAATATTCAGATTCCTTGAACCAAATGAACCAGATTGTCCCATAGAATACGTAATGAAGGTGTGATATGATTTACATTGTTTAATCTCAAAGTTGTGTTTTTGAATAAATCTTTTAAACCATCATAGTTGACTTGTATCTGTAACATGGCTGAGATTATTTAAGAACTCCATTAGGCCATTCTGTTTTGTAGTGGTCAGTGAGTTATAATGATCAGTCAATCTATGGCATCCAGCATTCACACATAGCGTTGTTGACACTCTAGAGGTCACACTTTTGAGTGAATCTTCAAACCTGGTCAGTATGCTTTTCTTAATGATATCTTGGAAAAGTTCGAACGTGGGACATTTAGGGTCATAAATTAGATCAATTTAAATGAAAACCTTGTTAACGCACCAGAGGTCACAATTTTGATTGGAAATTCATTAAACTTTGTAAGAATGTTTCTCTTAATTATATCTTGAATACATTTGAACATGGCTTATCTATGGTCAAAAACTTGACTGGATCTTCACCAAACCATGTCAATATGTCAGTCTTAACGGTATCTTGGAAAAATTTAAACATGGGTCATCTGGGATCCACAAATTAGGTCACATGGTCAAATCATTGGAAAACCTTGTTAACACTGTAGAGGTTAGTTTTATTGGATCATCTTCAAACCCTCTCAGAATGTTTGCAATAATGATATCGTGAAGAGGTGTTTGTCAACTTGGGTTAAAAGTAGATCACCAGGTTAAATCACGGGTTGCAATCTGTTCTCAGATGAGCAAAAAAGGGCCATCATGGCCCTCTTGTTTCCTTTTTTCTGTTGCCAGTTTGAATATTTTATTTCAAAGAAAATTTTCATTTCAGTTCATTGTTATCTTGAACATAAACTATAGCTATTAAATTTGCATGCATTTATACTAGCGTGCACTAAATCTTAAAACTTAACTAATTGATATTTTCTTGTCAACTTGAAAAGCTCATACTAAAGGATATTATCATTAACTCTTACAGAATTTTGTTACTGTAACTGAATTATCACAACAGGAGTTAGTGTGGCTTAAAATTGTAAAACTGTGCATATGAAATGCTAGAATTCTGTGAGCTTCAGGGGGGGGACTTACTCCCCTATGTAACCCTTACCAGTGGCCTTGACATGCCCTGGACCCTTCACTGTTTTACTTTAGCTGATTTTGAAATCTTCTGTTCACAGGGTACAAGTTTCTGGTTTATAAGGGATTTCCGGTTACTGCAAAACATTCTTGCATGATGGCCCCCAGCAATATTTTCAGGTTTTTAGGAATTTTCTACTTTCACCCATATGTTCACAGTCATGAAGGGACATTTTGCTGCTGAAATTTACAATTTTTTTTCTAATCAGTTTTCACTGCAGGCCTACTGGTACAGTTGCTACATTTATTATAAGAATCTGATTATGAAATTTCTATTTTTCAGTTTACAGTTACTAAGGTAACAGATTCAGAACATCGGAGAAATGTACCCTCCAGCAGCCGAATACCAGTTTTTGATACCATAGATGAACATTCAGAATTTCTTCATGCTAATGGTACTCCAACTACTCCTACTGATACACTCACTAGTAATAGCATTACTGCATTACTTTCGAACAAATGGCGGGTAAGAACACCAATGATCATTCTGAATTTTAATGCCCCGGGCATCCAATGATGTGGGGGCATATAGCGATTGCCTTGTCTGTCAGAGGTTAAGAAGATTTTACCATTTTGTCTATCACTTTGGTACTTATACCTTGGTACTTTGACCATTCCCAATATGCCCATAACACCCAACCTCGATTTGACCTTTACCTTGAATGAAATTGGACTAATAATGTGTTAAAGGGGCTGTTCTTTGGTTGACTAGATTTTACCATTTCATCTAGCACCAACACCGCTTACTAGAATGCTTTGTAGAAATCTTGATGCTCTTTCACTAAATGTATAGAATATAAGAAAAATTGTCTAATACTGCTATTCATGTTGTTATATTTGTTTCTGCAAAGTGCTAGTGGGGAGACATAGTGATCACCCATATCTGTATGTTGTCAACAATGATAATACTATTGTACATACTTAGACGTAAGTCAACCAAATAAGGGTCTTCAGATAGTCCATAAAATTCAACTCGACATATGGATGGGTAACCAAAAAATCTAAACATTGGTTGCCAATTTTCAATGTTATCTTTCTAATGTCATTTCAAAACAAAGGGTATTGTTTCAAATGACATCACCTCTGGATCAATTTCACTCGATTTTACTCTACAAAGTATGCCCCAAGAGTCAAAATTGGCTGTGCACCTGTGGTCAGTTGTTAGCTCACCTGAGCACATAGTGCTTGATGAGCTATAGTCATCAGTCAGTCTACTTCGGCATCCGTCATCCATCATCCACACTTAGGGGTTGTTAATGCTCTAGTGGTCACACTTTTGAGCGAACCTTCATCAGACCTGGTCAGAATGTTCGTCTAAATGATATCTTAGACAAGTTCAAACATGGGTCATCTTGGGTCAAAAGCTAGGTCACCAGGTCAAATAGAATGGAAAATTTGTTAACCCTTCAGAAATCACAGATTTGATCGGATCTTTATTAAACTTTGTCAGAATGTTTGTATTGATGATCTTGTAAAATTGGGTGAATATGGGTCATCTCCAGTCAAAAACTAGGTCACTAGGTCAGCGCACCAGAAAACCTTGTTAATGCACTAGAGGTTGCAATTTGATTGAATCTTCATCAAACTTTGTCAGAAGGTTTGTTTAAATAATATCTTGTCCAAGATCGAACATGGGTTATCTGGGGTCAAAAACTAGGTCACCAGGTCAAATCATAGAAAAACTTTGTTAACGCTCTGGGGGTCGCAGTTTTAATTGGAGTTTCACCAAACTTTGTCAAAATGATTGTTTTAATGATATCTTGGTTAAGTTCGAACATGGGTCATCTGGGATCAAAAACTAAGTCATCAGGTCAAATCTCTTGAAAACCTTGTTTACCCTCTTGAGGTCATAGTTTGATTGGATCTTAATGTTTGTTGTAATGATGCGTTGGACAAGTTTGAACAAAGGTCATTTGTATATTTAAATATACAGTAGAAATTCATTAAATCGAACTCACTTATATCGAATTCCCGCTTATATCGATATAATTATAAAGTCCGGAATTTTATCCTTCTTTTTGCATATCCAAAAATTGCATTTATTTCGAATTCGTTAGTCTTGATATTTTTGTGTATCGAAGTAGATTTTAGGTCCCAAACATCGATTTTCAACTGTACAGTGACCATCTATGTCGAACTAATTAAGTCGCCAGTTAACAAAAGAAATTTTCATATCTTTACTTGCAACAAACACCTATTAATTTCTCACCTGATCGGATACTTTTGTATTGAACTCCGAAATCGAAATTCAATTAATGACAATTAAGTAGAAATGTCAGTGTTTATGTTGGCGATTTTAAAATCAGTTTGTGTAGATAAGTTTGTAAGTTTTTGTTTATTTGTGTTTTTTACGTAAATGTCTTAAATACATGGAAAGTACAAACGTCGTGTTTCATTCTTATCCCGTACACGATTAAATGATTATTATGACACCGACAATCGCTCTAAAAAGTAAACCCAGTTGTCCAATTTCTCTGATTATTTATATATCGAAGTTCATTTATATCGAACAATTTTAGGAAGTCCCTTGAACTTCGATATAACGAGTTTCTACTGTATGTGAATTACAACTTGCTCAAAATGTTATACATGTTGATATGTTACCATTCATGTCAATTATTTCACACCTTCATTGCCCCCACTGGAGTCAATTTTGACCTCTCTTCGGACCCTATAATGATGTTATGACATCTTTTTGCCCTTCTAAATTCAGAGGATATAAGATTTAAGAAAAATTGTATCTTTAAAAGAATTGCAACATCTCATGATTTGTGCATGTACATTGTTTACATAGAGATGACCCCTAATGCAGAAATGTGCCAATCTTCTTCATTGGTGGAATAAGATAACTGCCACCAATTAAAATTGCCAATGCATTTCAAAAACGCAAGGAAGGCCATGTGACTAGCACATGTTCTGTCCTTATAAGGAAGATCTTGTCGAACGCTGGGATGCCATTGGTCAGAAAATTCTTCAACATTTTTGTCAATTTCCATAAGAAAGCTGTTTTGGTGTTACATATTGATAACATTCGCTACTGATAGATCTTCAGTCTGAATGTTAATGATACTTAGACAGGCTTCAATGCCAAAAACAGCTGTGGATCAAGAACATTTTGAAACTGTATGTACATTTGGATGATATGTTTTCGTCTACGGTCAATATTGCTCCTGGAAAACATGATGTTGTGTTTTTTTTGGTGTGTAAGATACACCCCTAACTTTTTATATATTTCTAGGGGGGAAAATGTGCATCCTGTACACAGTCAAATACGGTAAACAAAAATTATTTATTAAGTTGTCAATTTATCAAGTTATTCAGGGGAGCAATACATGGCCATCATGGCCTGCTTGTTCAGTGAGCATTGGTTTCTAAACATATATGTATTCTAAACAACTACTGAACAGAGTAATTTAAAACTAAAACTTTACACAAGTGTTAAGTGTATTGTATATGAAGAACATTGATTACTTTATTTTATGCTTATTAATATTTCTGTGCTCAAATCAAAACACACAGTATAAATTTTGAAGATTGTGTAGTCGATGATACATGTACCAATTATCCAAGCTGTCTACTAACATTGAATATCCTGTTGAAGTTGGCTTGAATGGTTACATGATAATATTGCATAGTTACTGTCTATATTTTTATACTGTGCTATTCAGTTTTGCCTCAAATTATCCTTAAATTACCCGATAATGGGTGCACTAAATTCTTGGGTATCTTAGTAAATGGTATGCTTGGTCATCAAACTGCACAAGTAAGAGATAAGAGGGATTTTGATATTTTGATTAAAGCATAAAAAATTGCTGTCTTAAACACTAAAAAGTGAATGGTGTGCACTTCACTTTTTGATCTGTTAAGTGAAGATATTTAATGATGACTTTGCAGATTTAACCCTATGGCCTAGATAATTGTACCAAGCAGTAATTATGGCAAAAGAATGCTTTAAATTTAAATACTGTATTATGCCAAATACCTGTATTTCTACTTTTAAGTTAGTTCAGGAATAGATTTAAAGATGTCTGAATTTTGTAAAATTGAACAAGTGGTTTGTGCGTCAAAAATACAATAAATGAAAGGAAGTTTCATTTATTCAAATATCTTGGATACATGAGAAAATTTATTGGATAAACGTTGTTTATTCTTGTAATGAAATGGCATTACACAACCCAAATATTTATAAATTGACTTGCTTTGATTAAAGAGCAAGCAACATATGTCTAAAAAAAACAACAACATTACATTGAGCTGTTCCCTTAATGTAGTATTGTGTATGTGTAGGTCTTTATAATAATAAGGGGGTTTCCTTGCTCTTGATTTTCCTAGGCATTAAGTTTTTATCCAATTCTTAGAAAATATATTCAAACGCAAAAGAAACTGTGTGTAGGGTTTTGGTTAATTTTCTCAGATTTTCTTCACTAAAAGTTTTCTATGCTTGGTACCAACTTTTTGCTTATTCAGTTGCCTACAAAATCATGTAATTAATACAAAAAGAGTGGTTTCTGTAGAGACGTGTTAATAAAATAACAGTGGTAGGGGTCAAAATGAAAAATAAACTGTGCTAATTTTACTTTTGATTAATTTACGATTTTTTACTTTCTTTCTGACTTTTATGTGATGTTGTCATTAATATCAAGTATGACACCTAGCTTGTCAAATTACCTGTAAAATATGATGTCCCATGGAATCTACGTAACGTTGCATGACACATGGAGAAATTTTGTTCCAATCTGCCCATAGAGCGTATGTTAAATCCTGAAGATAATTGACAATATGCCCTTACCTTACTGTACACCCAAGCAGGTCCCAAATATGCTCTATTGGGTTCAGATCTTGGGAAATGGCAGACCAACGCAAGACAGCAATGCCGTTTGCATTCAGATATTGCCAAATATGCTGTGTGGTATTCAGACATGTGTTGTTGTGCATCAGTGTGGCAGTAGCATGCTGGTGAATAAATGGAAAATGACCAGATCAGTTTTCCTGTCTCCCATGATTCCACTTCATGCCACGGCAATGCCCCTGCCAAACCTGTTCCTCTCTACTGTACAAGCATCAGCAAATCTCTCCCCTCTTCTTTGGAATACCCCCACCCTCCCATCATGATGCCCTTGCTGATGTAAATGTTGTTAAGAAAGTCTCTGCATTGCGAGTTTTGAAAATGATAAAAATGACCAATTTCATATTTATTCAGACAGTGCATAGGCAAATCATGCAAAACATTTCTTATGAGGTGTTATGTGAAACTAGAGCAAACATAGGCCAAATGTACTCATTATTTGATTGGCAAACATCCCTGCATCAAATGGTTTACATGTTAAATGTTTATGACCTAACTATAATATAAACAAGCCTGTTTGAGTATACTGTCATGGTTAAACTTTTTCCAGAATTGTTCGGAACCTCCAGTTTTTTTTAAGGTCCAGACCCCACCGGTTTTTATTGATTCCGTGGCAACAAGGTTAAAATTCCTGTGTTTTTTTTTTAAATTTTCAACTTTCACCTATGTTCTTTTATCTGGTAAATATTTAGGCTAGTTATGAAAAGGTGACTCAATATATCGGCACTTAGTTTGCACTTTGAAGAAGTTAAATGTTTTGATCAAACTTGAGACAAAATCCAACGTATAGTTTAACATCTTTCCTAATCATAATATTATGATGCTTATTTTTGCATATAAGATATTGAGTAATATTAGATTGTATTGTATTTGTTTTTTATTATATGTCACTTTTTTAAATATTTAAATAATTATGTAATGATACGTATGTAAAGTTTTGTTTTTAAATTAGGATTCTTAATATAGTAATATGAACATTGTATCTTATAAATTCAGTCGACTCTCGTTATGGAAAAGTCAGCAAATACAGATTTTCTGTTATGTTGAAAAAATTTTTTAGTCCTGATTTTTTCCTTCTTTAAGTATATAAAAATTTTGTAGGTTATGACAAATTTTGCTCTCGATATTTTTTGTTACGTCTAAATGAACCATTTTGCACGTAATTTGTTTATTCCGAAGTCAGACAATATTATGTACTTCTCCCAAATGTTTTTCACACCTCGCTGACCATACAATTTGTTTGATTTAATTGTTAGTCAATAACAATAGAGAGATAATTATTGTTTACTCTTAAATGCAAACATATCATCTTATGTAACTTACCATATTTTATTGCATAAGACGCACATTTTTTCCCCTAGAAATATATAAAAAGTTAGGGGTGTGTCTTTTACACTAGAACAAACCAACAACATGTTTTCCCATACCTATATTGACCGTCGACGAAAACATATTATCTGAATGTACATACAGTTTCAAAACATTCTCGATCCGTAGCTGTTTTGGCACTACAGCCTGCCTAAGTGTCATTATCATTGCAGACATGTGTATTTGATTTTAATAAAATCAATAAATGTAATATAGATAGGGTATATAAAGGGAATTTGTCTTTCTATGTGTAATAGATTTAAATACATTCTATTACGTCATAACAACTGATTGTCTCAAATGAGATGTGCACATACCATGACCAAAATAATTCAGTGCGTTTAAACATACCAAGCTGTGCGTACGTGGTTTGTACGGCGAACGCATATTGGTTATAACTTAGCCAATACCAAAATAATCGCGACGATTATTTGATAAGGTTAACGAGGTTAACCTTAAATATAATACTAATTACTTATATTAGTCTTTTATAACTGATTTCATATCAAAAATTGCAATAATTCGGAGGAATTTCTATACTCCACAAATAATTGTCGTTTTATCCCCCACGTGGTGGGGGCCGCACGTGGTGTGCAATTTGTGACAAACAAGCATGGCAGAACAAGAAGTACTTCACGCTAAAAAACTCGTCAACCTGAGTAAAGAAAAAGACACCAATTCTTCCGCTAAAACAACGACCGAGTGTTGCAAACAAGAAACGAAGAAGCCTAATGGTGATTTATCGTCATGTATTTCGACGAAAGTTCCGTCGTCGTTGTCCACAGAAAAACCGAACAACGAAGTGTTATTAATTCTCCGTGAATTGAATCAAAATGTCGTTTAACAAAGTCATAAAATTGATGTTCTTTCAAAACGAGTGGATGACCTCGAAACATATGATGAAAATTATGACCCTTCGTCTGAATTTTCCACGTATGTCAAAGTATCCGAGTATTCGGACAGTCACATTCTGGATGATGCCTCCCAGTCAGATTCTGAACGTTCTGAACCACGTATGAAAAAACGTTGTTCTGAAAATGACATATTTAAAAATTTGTGTGACAAATACCAGAACATTGAAAAATGTGACGATGAAGTGGATGAAAATTTAGCTTCCTTCATAAAAAATTCATTCAGGAATGGAACTACTGAAGAGACTTTATCTGATATGTTGAAAGACATTCACAGACCTGTCAACAGTGAGTCGTTGGTAAAAACTAAGGTGAACAGTTGTATTTGGCTGTTACTAAAACCACAAACTCAGTCGGATGACGTTAAATTTCAAGCCATTCAGAATCTTGTTGTTAAAGCAACTATAAATCTTACCAAAATCCTTGATAAAGAAGGAAATAACATTGACCAACAATCTGTTGAGTGGGGTACTAATGCATGTGCACTGCTTGGACACTGTTACAAACTTATTAACAACAAATAGAAAGAGTGTCATCGCAATGATTTGGACCCTAGGTATTATCCATTGACATCTTCTAGTCTACCCTATACAGATAATTTATATGGAGATGACATCAATAAAAATGTCAGAGACATTCAAGACATGAGTAAATTAGGTCGAGATCTTGCTCGTGGTTTGATACATGGTAGAACATACAACAGAAGAAGAGGTGGTAGACTTCCCATGAGAAGTAGAGGTCGGGGCTTCCCCAGACCATTATATTCTGCTTCTGGTCAACAACAATCAAAAAACCTGAAAACGGGGCACAAGAAATAGTTGAGGTGAGTGACAAATTTTTAGAAGGCAGGCTTCAAAATTTTGAAGAAAATTGGAGAAAATTAACAAGTGATGAAAACATTCTAGACATTGTTAAGCATTGTCATGTAGAATTTTATGAAGGTGAAAATCCAATCAACCAATTTTGTGTTAGAAATAATTTTAATGAAGAACAAAACAAAATTATTGATGAAGAAATTCAAAAAATGATTGAAATGAAAGTTATTATTGAAGTTAAACATGACAAAAAATGAATTCATTTCTCCAATTTTCTTTTTTAAGAAAAAATGTGATTTTAGAATGATACTAAACTTAAAAGAGCTAAATAGAAGTATAGTTTACCGACATTTCAAAATGGAAACCTTTGAGTCTGCTCTTAAACTGGTAAAACCAGATTGCTATTTTGCATCTATAGACCTTAGACATGCATATTACTCTGTACCTATGGCTACTGAATACCAAATAAGATTTTCAAATTTTGGAAAGATTTATCAGTATGTATACTTGCCTAATGGTATCTCTTGTGCTCCAAGAATTTTTACAAAATTAATGAAACCTGTTTATGCATCCCCTCGCATGCATGGACACACAAACACAGGCTATATTGATGATTCATTATTGATGGGTGACACCTATGAAGAATGTAAATTAAATATTTCAGATACCGTATCTGTCATGACCAGTTTGGGTTTTATTGTTCACCCATTTAAGTCTGTGTTTGTCCCTACAAAAAGAATTACCTTTTTAGGCAATAACATAGACTCTGGGAACATGGTTGTCACCTTGCCACTTGAAAAAGTTTTAGCTATTGTCCAAGAATGCCAGGAGTTACATGGAAAGGTTAATGCAAAAATTCAGCATGTTGCTAGAGTTGTAGGTTTAATATCATGTTTCTCCGCTGTAGAAAATGGTCCTTTGTATTACCGGAATCTTGAAAAAGAAAAAATTCTTGCATTAAAACATAACATAATAAAGCAAACATGTTAATATCTGATGATATGAAAACTGAATTGAAGTGGTGGATTGATAATCTAGCTACTGAACAAAGGAAAATTAGTCATGGCAATCCAGATATGATTATTACAACTGATGCTAGTTTGATTGGTTGGGGAGCAGTTTGCAATGATATAAAGATTGGTGGTAGATGGAAAAATTTAGAAATTGGTCATCATATCAATGCACTGGAATTAATTGCAGTGGCCCATGCAGTAAAGTCATTTTGTTTGGATAAAAATGACATTCATGTTCAAATTTTTAGTGACAATACATGTACTGTCACTTATATAAACAATAAGGGTGGCATAAAATCAGAGGCATGCAATAGAATAGCAAAAGATATTGTTGCTAACAATCGAAAATCAATAGAAAAGATTGACGTTGCCGACAATCGAGTCGAATTTACAAAGTTGCCGACGTTTTTCGTAGTTTTTTTATCCTTATGGTCTTTTTTTTCTTTGGGTTAATTGTTTGCGATCCGAGTCATCAGGCGGACGCATGAAGTACATGAATAAGCGTTCTTGGATACGGAGCAATTCTAGTCAAACAATTTGAAGTAACACATATTATTGATATTAAGAGTAATTATTTGTTTCACATTTGTTAACTATTGTTCAACTGTTTTATCTCAAAGTATAGTTTTTGTTCCAGTAAAGTTATAGTTCTTCAGACTTCTTCTTAATGCCATATTCTTCTGTATAGAACTAAGTTTACTAATTAAACTTATTTCAGACAGAAGTTCACAGAACTCCTGAAGTGAACCTCTTAACCTGAATATATTTAGAAATTAGAACTGAAAGGTCCATTGCTGAATGCCTGAAATGTTTGAATCCTTCACAATGTAACAGGCAGGCTAATTAGCACAATGCATATATCAACTAATAAAACAATAACAAAAGCCTAAATACAGAAGTAGGCTGAAAGCATTTATTACAACAAGTAACAACTGTAAAACAAACAATACAATTTGCATTGGGAAAATAATCGATTATAATCGATAATCGTTCGGTTGGGACAAACCGATAATCGATTATGATTTTGTCATCCGATTCCAATCACTACTGTGGTGCATCAATAAGAAAATTTGGCTATCTGCAACTCATATTTCAGGTATTAAGAATGATGCTGACAGGGAAAGTAGAAAATTCAATGAAAATGATGAATGGCAACTCAATAAAAATCTGTTTAAGAAAATTGTACAAATATTTGGGCTACCAGATATTGACATGTTTGCCTCTAGACTTAATAAACAAGTAAATGAATTTGTTTCATGGAAGCCTGATCCTGAGGCAAGTGCAGTTAATGCTTTTACATTGAGTTGGTCACAAAAACTTATATATGCTTTCCCTCCTTTCAGTTTGATTGGTCAAATATTACAAAAGTTGATGGAGGACCAGGGAGAGATGATCCTGGTGGCCCCTCTTTGGACAACACAGTGTTGGTACACAAAAGTGATGGAAATGTTGATAGAAGTACCTTACATCATAAAGGTTATGCCAGATACTTTAACATTGGCGCAGACAGACAAAATTCATCCACTACCAGGCCAACTACATCTGATGGTATGCCGTTTGTCAGGGAAGTGTTTGAAAACAGAAATATTTCGAAAAAATCTGTCAATATCATCATGTCGTCATGGAGAAACTCTACCAAGAAACAATACTCGTCATATATCAATAAATGGGTGGAGTTCTGTTATAAAAGGAAGGTTAATAAATTTCAAGTTACTGTAGACAGAATCATTGAAGTTTTGACAGAATTATTTGATTCAGGTTACAAATATGATGTACTGAATACAGTAAGAAGTGCTTTATCTTCACTATGTATCACTGAGGATGGTTTTACTGCAGGTTCTCATCCCTTAGTTGTGAAAATTTATGACAGGTGTTTTCAACTTACTTCCTCCTAAATGTAAATACATTGATACATGGGACGTATCAAAAGTACTGTGTTATCTTAAGACAATGCCACCAGATCATGTTATATCATTGAAACTGTTGACATTTAAGTTAGCTATTTTGATAGCTCTGACTCAAGCAAGTCGGTCTCATTCATTGAGTATGATAAGTATTGTTGGTCTCAAACAAGACCTTAATTGTTATACAGTACAATATTTTGGGTTACTGAAACAGTCCAAAAAAGGGAGGAACAATCCTGTTTTACAGTTAAGAAAATATGCTCCAGATAGGAGAATATGTGTTCATAATACATTAGAACATTATTTGAAAAGGACAGAAAGTATTTGTGGATCTGAAAATAGACTTTTTGTGAGCTATACGAAACCACATAAAGCTGTAACAGCTAGCACCATTAGTAGATGGTTAAAAACAATGATGTATTTATCTGGAATTGATATTCACAAATTTAAACCTCATAGTATTAGAGGAGCATCTACTTCTAAAGCAAAACTCTCAGGAGCTTCTATTCAGGAAATTTTAAGAGTAGCTGGATGGACAAATGAACATACTTATGCTACATATTATAACAAGCCATTAAATGACAGCAGTTTTGTTTCATTAATGTTTGCTGAACAAACAGAATAATACATGTTAGAGATGTGGAATAGAGAGTGAAAAAATATTAGTATGTAAAAAAGTTTTGCCACACACCTTGGTTATTCACAAAAAATTATTTTGTTTGTTGCTTCGAAATCTCATTTGAGACAACCAGTTGTTATGACGTAATAGAATCCCCCAAATAAACAAGACTTACCTGGAAGTTGATGTTTGGTTGGGATTCTGTGTAGTCATACAACAACTGGAGGGATCAAATGCCCTCCCATCCCTCCCAGGATGTATGCTTAGATGAATTACATTAGCATTTAATGGTTAATTGCTGATTATTCAGCAATCATTTGATCTATCCCATAACAATTTTTGTGTTACGCTTTAAAAACTGAATTATTTTGGTCATGGTATGTGTACATCTCATTTGATCCCTCCAGTTGTTGTATGACTACATAGAATCCCAACCAAACATCAACTTCCAGGTAAGTCTTGTTTATTTGGGGGATTAAAATGGTTTTTTCTCACAATTCTATTGATGGATTATTACCAAACTTCATTTTTAACATCCTTGGTGTTCTATCAGATTTGCTCAAATGAAATTGGTTGGCCCTTAATAGGGGTTGCTAGAGCTAAAAATAGAAATAACTTTGAAGGTCTTCTTCCCATGAACCAATGGATGGATCATCACCAAACTTGGTTTGTAGCATCCTTAGATGGTCCTGTCTCAAGTTTGCTCAAATAAATTTAGCTGGCCCATTTTAGGGGCCACTAGAGCTAAAAACTTCATTTTTAGCATTTTTAGATAGTGTTCTTTCAGATTTGCTGAAATAAAAATGGTTGGCCCCAATTAGGGGATGCTAGAGCTAGAAATAGAAGTACATGTACCTTAAAATTACTTCTTTTCATGAACCAGTGGTGGGATCATTACCAAATTTGGTCCGTGGCATCTGTCAGTCATTACAGATATTCCTTTGTAGTATCATTTGATGGTCCTTTATCGAGTTTATTATCGTTCCCCATTATTTGCCCACAAGTGTACCTTTATTATCTTTTTAGTAACAATTTAATTAACATTTATTCTGTTCAGCGATGCAGAGCCACGTGACCCTCTTGTTTATTTGTCTAAAGCTAAAATCTTGTGTGCGCTTCTCGTAAATAGCTTGTTAGATGCTTATAAAATCTTACAAGTACATTAGATTTATGCCCCTTTTTTATTTGTTTAAAGATAAGATCTAGTGTGCTCTTCTCTGAAATGGCTTGTTGGATGTTTATACAAATTTTACCAGTACATTAGGGATAAGGTCTACTTGCGCATATATTTTAAAAGAAAATATTTGATATATTCTCACAGAGTTATGCCCCTTTTTATGATGACTATTGCTCACCAAACACTACCTGCTCAGGTGAGCTATAGTCATCAGTAAGTAAACTCCGGCGTCTGTTGTCTGTCGTCCACACCTGGGGATTGTTATTGCTCTAGTGGTCACACTTTTGAGGGAATCTTCATCAGATCTGGTCAAAATGTTCGCCTCAATGATATCTTGGTTAAGTTCGAGCATGGGTCATCTGGGGCCAAAAACTAGGTTACTAGGTCAAACAGAATGGAAATTTTGTTAACACTCTAGAAATCACAGATTAGATTGGATCTTCATGAAACTTTGTCAGAATGTTTGTATTAATGATCTTGTAAAATTAGGCGAATATGGGCCATCTCAGGTCAAAAACTGTTACTGGGTCAGCGCACCAGAAAACCTTGTTAATGCTCTAGAGATTGCAATTTTGATTCATCAAATTTTTGTTTTAATAATATCTTGGAAAAGTTTAAACATGGGTCATCTGGGGTCAAAAACTAGGTCACCAGGTCAAATCATGGAAGAACCTTGTTAACGCTCTAGGGGTCACATTTTTTATTGGATCTTCACCAAACCTTGTCAAAATAATTGCCTTAATGATATCTTGGTTATGTTTGAACTTCGGTCATCTGGGGTCAAAAACTAGGTCACCAGGTCAAATCACTGGAAAATCTTGTTAACCTTTTAGAGGTTGCAGTTTTGAATGGATCTTCCTCAAACTTTATTAGAATATTTGTATTAATGATATCATGTTTGTACAGGTTTGAACATGGGTCGACTCATTTTAAAAACTAGGTCAGCAGGTCAAATCGCTGGAAAACCATAGACATTATGCTTTATAAAAATGGGCTTTGCGGGGTGTATTTAATCACCTTCATTGATAGTTCTAGTTCCAATTGATTTTGTCATTATTTTATACTTCCCATGTCCATAATTGAACTGATCTGTCTGTAGTTACAATAAATATTAAGCTTACATGATTGCAAAATATACAAATGAATGATAAATGGTTCATATGAACATCTTACTAAAGTTTATTATGACAGAAGGGTATACAAAAAAAACTTCAAACAAAAACTGGTGTGTTTGTATTAAACAGAATATTTATCTTATTAATCACTCTGCCATTTATAAATGCAAACAACTTTCCTCATCATAACCAAAATATGTTATAATTAACACTTCATTATAATGAGTGAATTTTTAGCTCTCCTTAGGACGAAGTGCTCAGTGAGCTATAGTGATCAGTTAGTCTCTGGTGTCCACACCTGGGGGTTTTTAACGCTCTAGAGGTCACACTTTTGATTGAATTTTTATCAAACCTTGTCAGAATGTTTGTCTTAATGATATCTTGGACTGCTTTGCACATGGGTCATCTGGAGTTAAAAATTAGGTCACCAGGTCAAATTACCGTAAAACCTTAGTAGTTGCAATCTTTACTCAGGTGAACGAAAAAAGGCCATCATGGCCATCTTGGTTATTTGATTATAGCAAAATGCCCAATTTACAACTGAAACAATTGTTCATAGTGAGTATACAGGTAAGTCCATTCTATCAGCTAAAAACTTGTTAACGTTGTACCAACCATGTTGTCATTTCATGTATAAGCTAATGAACTAAAGGATTAACATTTTTCAGGATTTGTCAAGAAAGATAAAAGACTATGGTGAAAAGACTAGATTCCGTAAAAGAATTGTATCCAAATGGGAGGTAAGATTTCCTTTTATTTCTTTTGGCCATTACGTTTTAGCTCACCTCATAGTGATGAAACGTTAATCGGACACTATCGATTAGCGGCGTGAAAATGTCTGCCGATTCCGATAATCGATTGCAGTTTTTCATAATTGATTATCGGTCTACCTCATTTCGGCAACGTATGCTAACTACTGGTGCCGCACACTAAACACACATTCAAGGGAAATCACTCGCGTTATTTAAAAAAAAGATGGCGGATCATCGATCAAGACGAAAAAACAATTTTGACCATCCCTCAGGTTATTTGATGTTAATAGAGACCGGTTAATGGTTTATATGGATAACACACTCCATTCACCATACTCATATGTTACAACTAGCATAAAGCAGAGGATGGCTAAGAACCAAACGGTGCATAAATAGAATCAAACACTAGTGGTCTACTTATGTTACATTACTACACTAGAACCGATTATATAATAGAAGAATCGCATTGGATGTACCAACCGATTATCGATTACGATTTTGAACCGATGTTGCAACACTATCACCTTAGCATGTAGTCCTCTCTGAGGGAAAAAGGGCCATCATGGCCCTCTTGTTTGTAACAAATTAGTGTAACTTTTTATGCCTCTAGCATCTAATGATGTAGGGCATATAGGGATCAGCATGTCCGTCTGTCAATCCATCAGTCCATGGTTAGGTAGAGCTTACTGTCTATTGCTTTGATACTTATACAGTTGTTCCCAATGTACCCATATCACCCAAATTTGATTTGACCTTGACCTTGAACGATTTTGGACTAACTATGTGTAGAAGATGCTGTTTCCAGGTTAACTAGATTTTACCATTTCGTCTAGCACCAGCACTGCTTAGTAGAATGCTTTGATACTTAATGCAGATGTTGCCTTGGCCAAATATCCATCCACCCATATCACCCGACCTCAATTTGACCTTGGCCTTGAACGGCTTTGGACTAATTATGTGTTAAAGGGGCTGTTTCCAGGTTAACTAGATTTTGCTGTTTCATCTAATGCCAACACAGCTTACTAGAACGCTTTACAACGTACACAGTTGTTGCCTTGGACCCATCTCCATCTGTCCAACAGTACCCAACCTTGATTTAACCTTGACCTTGAATAGATTTGGACTATTAATGTGTTGAAGGTGCTTTTTCTTGGTTTACTAGATTTCACTGTTTCGTCTAGCGCTAACGCACTTACTGGAATGTATTGATACGAGGGAATTGTTGCCTTGGACCATTCTCAGTCACCCATATCACCCAACTAAGATTTTGACTTTACCCTTGAATGGCTGTGGACCAAACCTTGATTTTACCTTGGATCTGAACAAATTTGGACTTACAGTGTTTAATTGGGCTGTTTCTTGGTAAACTAGATTTCACTGTTTCATCTAGCGCCAGCATCACTTACTAGAATGCTTTGATACCTATGCAGTTGTTGTCTTTGACCTTGACCTAATCTGTATTTGGACTTATAACGTGTTAAATAGGCTATTTCTTGGTTAACTAGATTAATCCCCTCTCAATTAACTAGTTAACTAGATATGACCTTTTTTTCTAGCACCAACCTGAACAGTTTGATAGTTCGACAGTTGTTGCCGTATACTACTCACAATCTACCCAACCTTGAATTGAACCAATTTGGATTATAGAATTTAAAATGTCTTGTTTGTAACTTGTCTGATATGTTATTGAAACAAATATGTAACATTTCTGTATAAATAGACACTTTGCTACATTTATTGAGTGTAACTATTTTGCAAGTTTTTTTTTACTTAGATGTGCCTATGTTGATTTAAATGATGCAATTTTACACATCAGTTGTAACTTTTTTTACCTCATATTGACAAAGTGTTTTTAAACTTATATAATTTAGTTGTGCTTTTTCGTAACTATTTTTGACTCAAAAGCATTTTATTGGTAACATAATTCACTATGGGGGGGAGGTAACAGGAAATTGAATTGTTCATGTACACAGTTCTTTAAATTTCTACAATAGTGATAGAATTAATTTCCTGGTCTTAAACATGTTTTGTGACTTTATTTATTGTCATGACCAGTTCATGAATAATGCATTAGCTTTTCCTACATATTCATACTATCTCATTTCCACTTCATTTTTTGGATATCTGTAAATCTCTAATACAAAAACTACAGTCATCTTGTATAAACTAAAACCTCATTGCAAAGCTTATTTCTTTATACAAAAACTGTGTATGTTTGTAAACAGGTATTTTAAGGTTATCTGCTGTTATTCCAGACACCATTGCTTATATATTGAAATCAGTAATTCATTAATTGCATTAAGAAACTAATAAAATCAATCAGTTCAATGCCATTTTTGTCCAATTCAGCATTTTCTGACCATTTTAGTAATTTTATGACATTTTTGGAATATATTAATAGTCTAGATGGACTTGCTGACTACAGCTTTTTCACTTATTACTACTTGGTGAATCTGGTTCTTTTCCATCGTCTTGATTTTTTACAAAATCTTCAACTTACACTGATCTGTTACCATCTGCTACTGAAACTGACAAAGATTTCAAGTGAATTTTCACTTCAGGACTTGTAGTACTGTTGACACATTTATGATAATTATTTCTGAATAGTGATTCATACTTCTTTAAATTGTTTGCTGTTCAGTTCTATCAAGTGTGGTGAATCTCAACAAATATTGACAGGTTAATAAGTAAACTGGATATTGCCAAATAAAGTTCAAAGAAATAATGTATGATTGACAATATTCGGATCATCTATCTTTTGGCTGACTAAAATGTTTGATAGTACCCTCTTCTGTTCTGTGAGGTATCATATCAGCTGAAACATACAATGTATTAATCCCTGGTTTATTATCAACTGTGCTTTGATCTCAACAAAAAATGTGAATATCACCTGTAATTGTGATTTTCAGAACAGTTGAATATGTTGACAGCATTGAGTTGTCACAGCACATTCATTTTATTATCTGGGCTTCTTTAGCCATCAGTTTGCTGGAATTCAATATCTGCCTATCCTACTATACTTTGTCACGTATTAAATCGGTCTCCCCTGGAAAATACAGTAACATGCATATAAAATGTTCAGGAAGTAGTAAAGACCTGTGATGGTAAAATTGCGATGAATTCTATTTAATACTAACAACCACTGTGTATATAAAAAAAATTGAAAAAGTTCGCACAAAGAAGAGAAATATTCATACTATCCTCCTATTTCATTTTCACTGAATGACCAACCGACCTTAGTAACCAACCGACCGACCAATCAATCAACCAACCAACCAACAACCAGGGTGTTTCCAGTACATCCCTGTTAACTTTGTTTGCAGGGTATTAATAGTATGGGTGGAGAAATACCTTACAGTATGCCTATGAAACAAATCTTTCAAGAGTTGACTACTTTTAAAAAGGAGTTATTTGTTATCTGCCCTACACATGATACATTATAGTATGTGAATATAAATGATTAATATGAACATTAACTGTTACAAAATTAAAATTATTGACATTTTTGCATGTAGACCTTATAAGAGCAACTATGTAGTGTCTGCAACAAAATCATGCATTGTAAAGGAAAATAATTTACCACTAAATGTCTGTAAGCAGGCTTCATATAGTCCTTTTACTCTCACCGACTGTTCAGTATAATTGGATACCTTTCTACTAGAGGTGAAACGATTAAAAAAATTTCGATTTGATTCGATTTCGATTTTTCATCCCACGATTCAATTTTTCGATTCGATTTTCGATTTTAAAAGGAATTAAATAGGACAAGAATAAAATAGCTATCCCACTAGTTTACGATGGAATGTATTTTCTTAAATACTGTAAACAATGGAACAAACGAAACATAAAACTTGTGAATAGGAAAAACTGAAACAGTAAAGTGGTGAGCACTGAGCAGTTTACTGTTCTGACTAGATCTAGTCCACAGAGAATAATTCACAGAATCACAGTCATTTCAGATCTGAAAGTTGCATGTTTTTCTTCAAAAATATCAGGAGGTCCACATTCTCACTCCCCAGGGTTCCTCTCTGAGCACTCACTATATCTCCTGCAGTCGAGAAAACCCTTTCGCTGGCCACAGATGTTGCCGGAATCACAAGATAGGCACAAGCGAGTTTGGAAAGGATGGGGTATGTACCAGTCCTGTGTTTCCACCACTGTAGAGGATCATCATTAACAGAAACTGTGGGCTCATTCTGATAGTTTTCTAATTCTGTTCCAACAAGCTGTTCCATAGACTTAGCTGGCTCAACTCTTGTGACAAAAACATCCCCAAAAAGAGTTTCCAGGGGGCTCTTTGTGGTGTGGAGAAGAATGCTGATCTCGTTAGATTTCAGTCATTTTGACTCGCATACTACGGAAAATGAAAGTAGGTATTACCAAAAAAAAATCGAATCGAAATTGCCGTCATTGAATCGAATCGAATCGAATCGAGCATGAAAAATCGCGGTTCGCAATGGATCGCGATTAATCGTTTCACCTCTACTTTCTACTCAGGCCCAGGTGTAAAGCTGTAAAAGTTGTGTAAAGATGATTACGATATTTTTGTACATTTTTGATAAAGTTTTGACTCATTAAAACATGGTAATAATTTCTTGGCCAAAAAAATTTTTTGTGATAAATATATCTTTTTAGCTTACCAGAGCATGTAGTGCTCGGTGAGCTGTATTGATCAGTCAGTCTGCTCCGGTGTCCGGCATCCACACCTGGGGTTTGTTAATGCTCTAGTGGTCACACTTTTTAGCAAATCTTCATCAGACCTGGTCAGAATGTTCGTCTCAATGATATCTTTAATATAAGTTTTTACATGGGTCATCTGGGATCAAAAACTAGGCCACCAGGTCAAATAGAATGGAAAATTTGTTAACACTCTAGAAATCACAGATTTGATTGGATCTTCATGAAACTTTGTCAGAATGTTTGTTATAATGATCTTGTAAAATTTGGCAAATGTGGGTCATCTCCAGTAAAAAACTAGGTCACTAGGTCAGCGCACCAGAAGACCTTGTTAATGCTCTAGAGGTTGCAATTTTGATTGAATCTTCATCAAACTTTGTCAGAACGTTTGTTTAATTAATATTTTGGACAAGTTCAAACATGGGTCATCTGGGGTCAATAACTAGGTCATCAGGTCTAATCAGAAAAACCCTGTTAACACTCTAGGGGTCACAGTTTTGATCGGATCTTCACCAAAACCTTATCAAAATTATTGTTTTAATTATATCTTGGTTAAGTTCGAATATGGGTTATATGGGGTCAAAAACTAGGTCACCAAGTCAAATAATCGAAAAACCTTGTTGGAACTTCACCAAAACTTGTCAAAATGCTTGTCTTAATGATATCTTGGACAGGTATGAACATGAGTTGTCTGGGGCAAAAAACTGGGTCACTAGGTCAAATCACTGGAAAACCTTGTTAACCCTCTAGAGGTCACACTTTTGATTGGATCTTCACTAAACCTTGTCAAAAAGGTTGTCTTAATGATATCTTGCTTAGGTTAGAACATGGGTCTTCTAGGGTCAAAAACTAGTTCACCAGGTCAATTCACTTAAATACCTTGTTAACCCTCTAATGGCAACATTTTTAATTGGATTATCCTCAAACTTAACCAGAATGTTTGTATTATTGATATCATGAAAAGGTTTGAACGTGGGTCCACTTAGGTTAAAAACTAGGTCACTAGGTCAAATCACAAGAAAACTATAGAAGTTGCAATCTTTACTCCGATGAGTGAAAAAGGGCCATCTTAGCCCTCTTGTTTACTTGTTTATAAAATCTTGTGTGCACTTTTTTTTCCTAAATGGCTTGTTGGAAGTTCATAAAACTTTACCAGTACATTAGGCATTAATTCTACCTGAGCATATTTTTTTTTAAAAATTATTTGGAGTTATTTGCACAGAGTTATGCCCCTTTTTATTTGTCTATGGACAAAATCTTGTGTTGGCTTCTTGTCCTAAACAGCTGGTCGGATGTTTATAAAACTTTACCAGCATATTAGGATCAGGTCGCCTTGTGCATAGTGTAAGAATATTACCTTTTTTATTTGTCTATTGACAAAGTCATGTTTACACCTCTTCTAAATGGCTTGTTCTAAGTTATTAAGCTTTTATAAAGGGCTCTGTGTGGGGGGGGGGGTATTTAATCACCTTCAGTGATAGTTCTAGTTTTATTATGTGTGATCATTGTACAACTTGACTTCCCCCCTTCCCCTGAAATAATCAAGGTATTGATCATTTGTGCTCAAGATATCTAGATATGATGCTCATAATAGACATATAAAACCATGTACAACTAAGAACAAATATGACACTCCTTAAAATGCTGCTTCAAGATAAGTCTTATGTTTCTGATATTGATCCTAGTCGTAATGAAGTTTTACTGTACACAGTAAGTACTAGAAGCATTAAAATCTAAGAATTTATTTTTAGCCTTTTGTAAGTATTACTTCTATGTTTTTTACAGAGTTTGAACTATGATACAATTGAAAATATCCTTCATTGGCAGGAGAAAGACAAACCAAATATTAAGGTAAGTGTATTCTTTAAAAAATAGTTAGCTGAATTATTTCTGCTAGTGACTAAATTATAAATTTGTCTCTTAACTCTCACAGACCTAGGAGCTTATCAGGGGATTCAAGTCTATTGCTTTATCATATCTGCTGTTACTCTACTTCAGTTAGATAGGGTAGTGTCTTTCAACACACCTGTTACTCTATACATTTTCATCAAACCACAATAAACACATGTATGTTACAAAATATCATACAGTATGGCTTAAAAATGTGATATTGCTTCCATGACATCAATGACATAACAATCGTCAGTGAATTACTTGGTGTTGTCTTTCAAAATTGCAAACCTCATACAGTACAAAGTCTTATCTTCCTGTTTGGATATGTCTTCCTTTGCTGAAGCATGTCCAAACTTGCAATGTCATTCATGTATGATTTTATTTGTCCATGAAGTGATATTCCAATTGTAGAAAACATGATTTTGTGATAACTTAATACATTCATATTGCATTTGAATAAAAACAAGATAACATGGACTGAATTATTTTCATTTGAACTCTGGCATCATTGCATGAACATTCCTTCTTTGGATTTATATCTGTGAAAGCTTTGCTTTAAAGAATGTGAAAAAAAGTTATCCTCAACTAAATTATTCACCTGTGCAGTCAGGTGATTGCCATCATATTCTTCTATCTTGACACTTGTACTGCCAGATGATGTTCTTTTCAAAGCTGAACAGTATTTCGTACACATGTTGAATTTTCATTTTGTTGGTATAACCATTTGTCATTCAAGGTGTTCTTTATTTTTCAGAGTATTGTTTGCTTTATTGTGAGTTTCTTTGGTGTGTCAGCAGGTTTAGCTTTCTCAACAAAAACACACATGTCTGTAAAGCAGTGCACGGTCAAATCATTGTTCAAACAACAAAGTTAAGAAGAAGCAAAACTTAGTCTTCAGACATAAGTAAAATCATGTCTTCAGACAAGTCCTCTGACAAACCAGCATCTTCGTACAAAAATAAATCTTAAGAAAACTAATTTTAGATGAAAGAGCTGAATCTTCAGAAATTGCACAAAGTTAAGATACATTAGATACCACTAAACTTATTGTGTCTGATATCATTAAGTTAAGAGAAGTTTTTTTTTGATTTTCCCATAAAGAGAGCACCTTAATCATGTAGTTGCAAAATTGGTAAATATTACCTTTTCTTTACAGAGATATATTATAACTGTTATGTCTGTTAAGTCTCAATATCAATTGGAAATACCATTACTTACAGCTAAAACTGATATTTTTCTTCCTGATTCCTCCATTAGATAAATTTCTATTTGGATACAAACAAAAAGTGGTACCATAAGACAGAGAAGTTTATTAGAAAATAATTAATCACAATAAATTTTACAAAGCCTATATATCCGTATACAACTGTCCGATTTTCTTTGACTGGGATAAACTTCACCTCAGATTCTGACAATATCCCCATGATTTTTAGTGTTTCTAAGACAACTTGCTTATTAGCTCACCTGAGGACAAAGTACTCAGAGTCAGCTATATTGATGGGTCTTATATCCAGCATCCAGCATCATTCGTCGTGATTCATGCATCATGTGGCATCTTTCGCCTTGTGAACTCTCTAGAGGTCACTTTTTTGGTCAAAGGGTTATTAAAATTGGTCAGTGGCATAGTCTTAATGATACTTTCGGACAAGCTAAAAAAAGGGCTATGTGGGGTCAACAACTAAGTCACAAGGTCGTCAAATGAAAGAAAAACCTTGTTAAAACTCTAGAGGTCACATTTTTCATCAAAAGTTCATGAAAATTGGTCAGTGCCTTAGTGTTGATGAAATCGAGGACATGATCGGAAAAGGGCTATGTGGAATAAAAAACTAGGTCACCAGGTTAAATCACTGGAAAACATTGCTTGTCACAGTTTTGATTGAAAGCTTTGTTAACACTTCAGGGGTCACAGTTTTGATTGGATCTTCATCAAACCTTGTCAGAATGTTTGTCCTAATGATATCTTAGACAAGATAAAACATGAGATACCTGGGGTCAAAAACTAGGTCACCAGGTCAAATCACTCGAAAGCTTTGTTAACACTTTAGAGGTCAAAGTTTTGATTGGATCTTCATCAAAACTTGTCAGAATGTTTGTCCTGATAATACCTTGAAACATGATTTATCTGGGGCCAAAATCTAGGCCACCAGGTCATTACTGGAAAAGCTTGATAATACTCTATATAGGTCACAGTTTTGATTGGATATTCACTAAACCTGGTCACAATGTTTGTCTTATTAATATTTTGTGAATCTGGGATTAAAAACTAGGTCACTGGGCCAAATCACTGGAAAACCTTGTTAACATTTTAGTGGTCATAGTTTTGATCGGATATTCACCAAACCTTGTCAGAATGTTTGTCTTCATGAAATCTTGAAGTTTGAACATCTGGGGTCAAAAAAGTAGGTCATCTGGTCAAATCAGTTACAATCTTCACTCAGGTGAGTGAAAAAAGGGCCATCATGGCCCTCTTGTTAATTAAGTGGGGCCAAAATCATCAGGAACATCGTCAAGTGAACCAATGCTCAATGCCATTTTGTTTGACGCATTTCAACAGAGTGCTCTCCCTTGAATATCGGGGGATGGCATGATTAACCTACTTAATTTACTTGTCAAAATTTGCTTGATATGACACAGCGTGTTAAACTGACATGCATGTGGAGATAACATTGCAAACTTATGGGAATTTATTATTATATGACTCTGTTTGCAACTTTGTCTGCAATTATTAGTACATTATTATGCTCATCAAAGAATATGTGTTTGCAGTGATCACTTAATAATTATTTGTGAAATGAAGAAACATGATGAGTATGAAATGTCAAGATTAATGTTTCTTATTACACTCCAACCTGTGCGATCACCTCTGAATATAGGCCACCCCGTGAATAAAGGTCATTCTTTTAAAAACCATCATTAATTATTTAGAACAAACTGACTTCTGAATAAAGGCCACTTTTCAATATAGGCCACAGTTTATCTTACCCAAGGATGGCCTTTGTTCACAGCTTTGACTGCATAATATGTTTTTATTGTCTTGAATTATACATTATTATGTACTTGTAATTTTATGATCATGATACAGCACTTCAAACAACATGAACACATTACACAATGCAAATTATACAAGCAAAACAACTCCATTTGATGGAATAAAATGTATGACTTCAGAGTCAGACTGGAGTAAACTCTGGAAAACTGTAACTGATTTCATTAGACGCGACAAGTTTGAGCCAATGAGAGTCCACTGTACAATCAAACAGTTGACTTGTATTTTCTAGGTCTTGTTGAGAGTGGGTCATTTGGGGTCAAAATGCTCGTGTGTTTGATACACCCACCATTTACTCAAAATGATGATTTCTAAACTTATATAGATAGATAGTTTATATGTATCAATAAGCCAAACGGCCCATGTAAACATAGACGACAAACGACAACGACAAAAAATACATTTTATTGCAGAGAAGTTGTAATGTAATAACTACATGATCATGCTGAATGGCCAGTATGTATACATAACTGTGGCAAATATTATTGTGTGTAAGCTCTAATCAATTATGTAAAAGCTTTATAATACTTTCTTATGTATCACTGTCGTATGTCCACATTCAAGGACAAAATGGTACTTGTCTTCGATTTTAGTACAAGTCTCACATAATCTGCCTTCGAAAGGCATTTTATGGGGCTTATGCCATCTTCCTGATTAATTTTAAGTTTATGTGACGAGGTAATCAATCATGCCATACCCATGACGTATTTAGAATTATTCACACATTTAAGATAGAATTGATACTCAAAAGTATTTATTACTGAACGGAAGAATAAAGCTTTATTAGAATTTTCAAGACATTCATGCCACTTTGGGATTTTAACAAATAAGTCAATGTCACCAACAGTTTGCAATAGCCAAAGATCATAAAAGCCTAAATTGGAGAGTAAATTGCAGACTAAGGTGACCTATGACATTTTGTTAGGTAGACTTTCGGAATCCAATTTCAAAAGGTTATATATCAGTTAACAGAATTTATATGACACCCTAGTATGTTGAAAATAAAGTCGTTTTGGGTAGATTTTTTAACTACTAGTATTTTTTACAATACTGAATATGCACTCTTTATAAGTTTATGCCTCTGTGAAAACCCCAAACCTCACAAGAGTTGTTTAGGATCGGCATGATTAATTGTCAAAGAGGTAAAGTCTATGACTGATGGTAACAAATGGAAAATTTAGAAGGTGACAGTTTAATTTGATGACAGCTTTTAGTGTTTTGCTGGCTAATGTCGACTGTGTTTCAGTAAATGATCCCCCTTGTGTAAATACTACCCCTAATTTATTATATGAAGTGACAATTTCACCATTAAAATGAAAACTTACATTGCTCTGTCCAAGATCAGAGACAGTAACTTTGCTTTTCTTTGTGTTAATTTTCAACTTCCACCTATTATAATATTCTAATAACTAATTAAAGCCTTTTTGTTATCCAATTGTAGTACTAGAAAAAATTACAATGTTGTCAACGTAGAACAATAAAAGCAATTTTTTCATTAGGACATCAATACCACTATAATCGTGCATATACAGATGATCTTCTAAGTTGTTTAAGAACATACAAAACAGAATGGGGAAAGACTTTCACCCTGGCATACACCTAACATGCAAGAAAACTCATCGCTTAACATGTTGTTAAAATGCATTCTAGATTTTATGTTTGAGTACATGCTTTTTATAACCGTTAGCATTTTCCCTCTTAAGCCAAGTTTGATTAATTTATACCATCATGAATTTTGCTCAACATAATCGAACACTGCTGAAGTTGATAAACCTGCAATATAGTTTCTTACCATTATTTATTAAGTGTTATTAAGCCATGTAAAATAAAGATATTATCAGTTGTACTCATACCACTTCTGAAGCCGGCTTGTGCTTCAACATACACATAATTTTCTGCCCAAGCATGTAACCTATTATTTAAAATGCAAGTAAAAAGTTTTCCTAATACGCTTAACAAAGTAATTCCTCGATAATTTTTGGGGTTATTTATAGAACCGTTCTTATGTAGAGGTATTGTGTGACCTCCTGACCATGATTCAGGAAAATAACTGTTAGTAAAAACAGAATTAAAAAGGCTATGTAGATAAGGTAATGACTGTGTTTTTCCATGTTTAAATTACTAGTTTAAGTAATTATCTGGGCCAGCACATTTAAGATTTAAGTTCATTTATTGCACAAATTACTTCATGCTCAGTAATCATTGAATCATGTTCGGAAAACATGGATTGAAACTCGCAATTTAAGAAGCATTTATTGAAATAAATTATGTCCTCGTCTGGGTTGAACACTGATCATCTGGATTGTTTATTGCTTTGAAGTATTCCGCAAAATTTGACAAAAGAATGTCAGTGCTTTTGATATGTGACAACTCTGTGATAAGTTTCCAATAAAGCTTAGCATTTTTGTACCTGTATGATTCCAATAGTTCACAATTGTCATTAAACAATATATATATATATATATATATATATATATATATATATATTAATGACGATATAATCATACAGGTACAAAAATATATATATATATATATATATATATATATATATATCCCTTTAAGTGCAAACCATATTTAAGTCTTTGTTGGGTAGTTGCTGCTGATGCCACCAGTGCTTTGTTGCTATTGTTTATATGATTGTATGTATTTGACTTTATTTCCAGAAAGAGATAACATTACAGTTTATACAAAGATGGTTGATTGTATTCTTTACTGGGCTCTTCACTGCATTATTGGCAGCTGTTGTACATATAGTGGTGGAGAAAATCAGTCATGCTAAGTTCCATCTTATACAAGTTTGTATCCTTGAGAATTTTCAAAAGAACGTACTGATAGAATCATACTGAAGTCTTATTCAAATCAGCATATTCTAAGAATGAACTCAGGAATATGTAACTGCAAACAATAGTTTGTAGGTATTTTTTATGTTCTGCCATTAGCGGTGTGGGGGTAATTAATGTTACCCATGTCTGTAAGCATGTTTGGAAAAATTGTGCCTGGTTCATAACTTTGCCATCAGTTATTGGATTGTTAACATATTTGGCACAATGATGACTGTAATGACATGGCATGACCCATGTATGAACTAAGTTCAAAGGTCAAGGTCACAATGGTCCTTCGATCTTTAAACTTTGAACCATGATAAAGTTTGGTATTTAATGGTATCTGGCTCATAACCTCATCATCAGTAATTGGATTAAGATACTATTTGGACCAAGGATTTCAATGACGAGACAGTGTGTTCCATCTAAGGACCATTTTGTCAGTGTAAAGATCAAGGTCACAGTAGGCCTTTGAACTTTGAGAATATTTATTATATTGGTTCATAGATGGTATTTAACCATGTCTGTCTCATAACTTTGTTATGTCTAAGAACCATAAAATACCATTATTCATATTACACTCTTCTGTGTCTTCATATTCGGGGCATTCTTGTCCTATAGACTTTCCCTTTTCAGCCAGGCTGGCTACCAGCCAGCCAATCAACCAGCTAGTCAGCCAGCCCAATAACCAACCAACCATTATATAAAATTTTACTGTTATACCCTGTTTTTCTGAACTGACATGGATCTATATTTGACTTAAGATATAGTATGGTTTCTGATAATCCATTGTTAAACTGTAACTTAGGGAGGTATGCCAAATTGTGGTCATGCTAATTTTCCAGAATTTATCAAAATAGATAAGCATCACCAGAAAATGCTTACTTACAAACTATTTTTTGTTGGTTTTCTTAATTTGGTACAACAAGTCAACTTTGAGTGGTATTGTCTGTTTTTAGCTGACCCAAGCATGCAGTGATCAGTTACTATCCATTGTCCACTCTTTGGGTTTGTTATCACTCTAAAAGTCGCACTTTTGATTTGTTGACAAGTTTGAACATGAGTCCTCTAGGGGTCAAAATCTGGGTTACTGAAAAACTTTGTTAACACTCTAGACATCACAGCTTTGATTGCATCTTCCTCAAACATTGTCAGAATGATTGTCTTCATGATATCTTGGAAAATCAAACATCAGTTATCTGGGGTGAAAAGCTAGGTCACCAGGTAGAATCACAGGAAAAACTTGTTGACACAGTTTTGATTGGATCTTCACCAAATCTTGTCAGAATGTTTGTCTTAATGATATCTTGGACAAGTTCGAACTTGGGTTTTCTGGGTCAAGAACTAGGTCACGGGGCCAAATCACTGTAAAACTTGTTGACAGTTTGATGGTCATAGATTTTATTGGATATTCACCAAACCTGGTTAGAATGTTTGTCCTAATATGATTTTGTAATTATTAGCTCACCTGACCTAGTAGTGCTTGGTGAGCTATAGTCAGTCAGTCTCTACCCAGGCGTCTGTCATCCGTCGTCCATCGTCCGTCATCCTTACCTGGGGGTTGTTAATGCTCTAGTAGTCACACTTTTAAACAAATCTTCATCAGACCTTGTCAGAATGTTTGTCTCAATGATATCTTGGACAAGACTGAACATGGATCATCTTGGGTCAAAAACTAGGTCACCAGGTCAAATCTTAGAAAAACCTTGTTAACGCTCTAGGGGTCAAAGTTTTTATTGGATCTTCACCAAACTTTATTAAAAAGATTGTCCTAATGATATCTTGGTTAACTTTGAACATGGTTTATCTGGGGTCAAAAACTAGGTCACCAGATGATATCCTAGAAAAACCTCGTTAACGCTCTAGGGGTCACAGTTTTGATTGGATCTTCACCAAACCTTGTCAAATAGCTTGTCTTAACGATATTTTGGTTACTTTCGAACATGGGTCTTCTGGGATCAAAAACTAGAAGCCTTGTTAATACTCTAGTGGTCATAGTTTTGATTGTATATTCACCAAACTTTATCAGAATGTTTGTCTTAATTATATCTTGAACAAGTTCAAACATGGGTCATCTGGGGAAAAAAGTTGGTCATTAGGTCATAATTAGCAGTTGCAAATCAATCCTTACTGAAATGAGTGAAAAAGGGCCATCATGCCCTCTTGTTTAAAGAATGGATTTTTTCTTTCTTTGTTTAATGTCCACATTGCCCAATAATAGGACCACCTCACTATTTGATTCTTTGGACACTTCAGACTGCCAGATAGTATTACTCTTTGTTTAACCCCTGGCCATATAATCTGCATATCCAATCAACAACTAGACACCATTGTCGAATTCACCGACAGGGACAGTAATCAGCGTGATTAGACAATATTTGATTATTAAGGGACCATAAATTAGTGCATTAACACGCCAATTAAGCTTACATTCAATCTTCTATTGAAAAATGGTACTGTGGTATCATATATTTTTGTTGGGCTCTGTTTCCGTGGTTTTTACTAAAATGGCTATTTCATGGGGACGTAGATTTGTGGATTTTGATTTTTGTGAAAAAAATATAAATTTGCCTTTTTTAGCTCACCAGAACTGAAGGTTCAGGGTGAGCTGTTAGGATGGGTAGGTGGATGCTCGGGCGTCCGTCGTCTGGCGTCAACAATGGTCTTCTCCTCAGAAACTATCGGTTGGATTTACTTCAAATTTGCTCTGCAGAAGCCTTTTGACATTCTTAATGCAATTTGCTCTTATTGTTTCGGTTGACCGCTTTTTTGGGTCACTAGAGCTAAAAATAGAAAAGCCTTTAATCATCTTCTTCTCATGAACCAATGGATGGATCACCAAATTTGGTCTGTAGCATCCTTATATGGTCCTTTCTCAAGTTTGCTCAAATAAAAATAAAAATAGAAATACCTTAAAATGACTTTTTCTCATGTTTCTATGGATGGATTATTACCAACCTTCGTTTTTAGTATCTTTAGATAGTGTTCTATCAGATTTGCGAACAAAAAAATGGTTGGCCTCTATTAGGGGCCGCTAGAGCTAAAAATAGAAATACCTTTAAACGTCTTTTCCTCATGAACCAATGGATGGATGATCACCAAACTTGGTCTGTAGCATCCTTAGATGGTCCTTTCTTACGTTTGCTCAAATAAATATGGTTGGCTCCTTTTAGGGGCTGCTAGAGCTAAAAATAGAAATACCTGAAAATGACTTTTTTTCATGTTTCTATGGATGGATTATTACCAAACTTGGTTTTTAGCATCTTTAGATAGTGTTCTTTCAGATTTGCTGAAATAAAAATTGTTGGCCCCAATTAGAGGCTGCTAGAGCTAAACATAGAAATACTTTAAAATGACTTCTTTTCATGAACCAGTGGTTGGATCATCACCAAATTTGGTCTGTGGCATCCTTCAGTCATCACGAATTTTCTTTTGTAGTATTCTTTGATGGTCCGTTATCAAGTTTATTATTGTTCCCCATTATTTGCCCACAAGTGTACCTTTATTACCTTTTTAGTGACAAGTTAATTAATATTTATTCTGTTTCTATCGTTTATTTGTAATAAAACCTCGATGGTGAAGTAAAAGTACAGATAATTGGCCCTCGTATGTCAAATGGGGACCCCATCAAATGTTACACGACATGTGACAGATATCGGTTGATAATTTTGAATATATATGCCAAGTTTGATATCTGTCCTTTTGCAAATTGATGATGATGATGCAAAGATGGAGCAAAATTTTAAGTGTTCGCACCTTTTTAAAGTATGTCATGTTATTTTAACATTATTTCAGCATGGTCCTCATATTTCTGTCGGTCCAATATGATATGTAAATGATTATTGATTATCATTACGTATAAACTGAGAAAGGTTTTCATTACTATTGCCTTAAATGAAGCACTAATATCCAGAATATGTCCTTTGAATATGTGTCTAGCCTTAAACATATGTGGGACAATACATACAGGTATGGAATGTCATATTGCCCTATTGTTGTTAATCAATATGTTCTGTATGCACGTGCTATTAACATGTTACAATACAGAAGTCTTTAATATTGTATCAGTGTATAAGTGTTCCTGTTGATAACTTAACTGGCTTTTCAGATTTAGACAGATGTGCTGATGAGGGATGCTTATGGCAACCAGCCCTTATATGGATTGGTATAAACATTGGAATTACTTGTCTAGGTTCAGCCTTAGTTGTTTACTTACAGGTAATGTATAATATACATGTAAGGACTTCTGGTTTCAGGCTGTCCGTCCGTCTGTCTGTCCGTCTGTAGACGGAATCTTGAATCGTATGTGTGCTTCTCCGAAATCACTTGTTGGATTTCCATAAAACTTGACCAACACATTAGGCATAAGGTCTACTTGCACATATCGTAAAAAAATTATTTGGATTTATTTTCACGGAGTTATGCCCCTTTTTAGCTCACCAGAACCGTAGGTTCAGTGTGAGCTATTAGGATGGGCGGATGGATGCTTCGGCTTCTTATGAACCAATGGCTGGATTATCCATAAACTTTGTTTGTAGCATCCTTAGATGGTCCTCTGTCAAGTATGCTAAAAGAATGTGGTCAGCCCCTTTAGGGGCCACCAGAGCTATAAATAGAAATACCTTAAAATGACTTTTTCTCATGAAACAGTGGATGGAATTTTATCAAACTTGGGTTGTAACATTCTTACATGGTCATCTATTAGGTATGCTCAAATAAAAATGGTTGGCCCCCTTTTATAGGCGGCTAGAGCTCAAGATAGAAATACTTTTAAATGTCTTCTTTGCATGAACCAATAGATATATCATCACTATACTTGGTTTGTTGCATCCTTTGATGGTCCTCTTTCAAGTTTGCTTGAATAAATTGGTTAGCCTCTTTTAGGCGGCACCAGACTGAAAATAGAAAAACCTTAAAACAACTTCTTTTTCATGAACCAATGGTGGGATCATCACCAAATTTGGTCTGTGGCATCCTTTAGTCATCACGAATATTTATTTGTAGTATTCTTTGATGGTCCTTTATCAAGTTTATTATTGTTCTCCATTGTCTGCCCACAAGTGTACCTTTATTACCTTTTTAGTAACAAATTAATTTACATTTATTTTGGTGAGCAATGCAGGGCCATCGTGGCCCTCTTATTTATTGGTCTATAGACAAAATCTTGTGTGTGCTCCTTTTCCAAAATGGCTTGTTGGATGTTTATAAAACTTGACCAGTACTTTGGCATTAGGTCTTCTTGCACATATTTTACCAAAATATTATTCAGATATATTTGCACGGAGGTATGCCTCTTTTTTATTTGTCCATACACAAAATCTTGTGTGCGCTTCGTCTCCTGGATGGCTTGTTGGATGTTTGTAAAACTTTACCCGCACATTAGGCATTAGGTCTCCTTGTGCATATTGCAAAAAAATACATTCAGATTTACGGAGTAACGTCCCTTTTTTATTTGTCTGTAGACAAAATCTTGTGTGCTTCTTTTCTCCTAAATGGCTTGTTCTTATAGTTATTAAACTAAAAAAAGGCTCTGAGGGGGTTATTTAATCACCTTCAGTGATAGTTCTAGTTTACATTCAAATCATAGATCATTGCAACTTAATGTTCACTAGTTATACATACAACTGTATTTATCTTAACCTTGTTGGTCTGTAGGTTATCCAGCATCTTATATCATTATGATTATATCATACACAAATATTTTCACGCCAATGTTTCAATGCACTTCTTAAATGTAATTACTGTCTTCATTACATACTATGATTACGCAAACTCTACCATAGCTTTCAAATGAATTTGGTGCATAGCCTTGGTGTTTGCCTGATGTAGGCCATTCTTATATACAACTTTAATACAGTTAAGTCTCAAGTAAAGTTTAAATTGCAACAGGAATGTCCAAAAATTTTGAACTTTTGCTCTTCTTAACTTTTGTATCTTTTGTTTATGTGAAAAAGTCATGAATATAACATACGAGACATATGTTGTCTTTAAAAAAATGCTGAATAACTATTTTTAACAGTTCATGTATGATTAACAATAAAATTAAAACATGCATGATATATTTATAAACAGTATTACCCCACTATATCAATTGTTTATCAATTTTACATAGCCTTGATGAAAAAATGATGTCATCCATGCAACTTGTTCTCATCATAGCAAGTTGACAATGTTTTGACATTTTTGAAACATATTTGATTGTTTGGTGTGAGACCTGTAATTTACTTACCCCTTCTTACATGCACAAACACTTTTTCACACATATCTGTTTTATGGACAAATAATTTCTTGTATACAATGAATGTATGGAAATGACAGATAAGTAAAATCAATTAATTCTAACTGTCAATTAGTAGGTTTGAAAAACAGCATGTTGTCAATTTTAACTTTTACATCTTAATTTATTGTAGTGTTATTACGAATCTGGAGACTTAAATTCCTTTACATACTTAATCTTTTTTTTGGAGCATTTTGAACTTCTGCATCAAAACTATATTGAAAATAGAAAATAGATATTTGCAGGGACTAACTAATAATTTCGAACTTTCGTAGCATTTCAAACTTTTGCCCTTCAAAACTTTTGAAATTCAAATGTAGTGTCTAAATAAATTTCACCATCGCTTTGTCTCATAATTTATATTGCCAGCAACCAATCTTTGAATTTGTGGTAAATTAAATTGTATACAATCACAAATTTGAAATTTCATGCAAATAAGACTGACGGTCTGCTTTCCACTTTCTTGCGGCGTTAGCATCCTCCTTCTGAAAGGGTTGGTCAAAGGGTTATGATAATTGGTCTGTAGCTTAGTCTTGATGATATCTCGGATGAGATATGTAGGTGTCAACAACTCTGGCACTGGGTCAAATGGAAGAAAAACCTAATGAACACTCTAGAAGCCACATTTTCCATCAAAGGGTCTTGAAAATTGGTCAGCGGCCTAGTCTTTATGATATCTTGGACAAGTTGGGCTACGTGGGGTCAAAAACTAGGTCACCAGATCACATCACTGGAAAACCTTATTGATACTCTATAGGTCACAGTTTTGAATGGATCTTCCTTAAACTGTGTCAAAATGTTTGTTTTCATGATGTCTTAGTCAGCTTCAAACATGGGTCATCTAGGGTCACAAACTGGGTCACTTGATCAAATCTCCTGAAAACTTTGTTAACACTCTAGAGGTCACAGTTTTGATTGAATCTTCCCCAAACTTTGTCAGCATGTTTGCATTAATGAAACATGAACATGTTTGAACATGGGTCAACTCGGTTTAAAAATTAGGTCACCGGGTCAATTTACAGGAAACCATAGATGTTGCAATCTGTACTCAGGTGTATGAAAAAGGGCCTTTTTGATGTCTAGTAAGATTTTTAATTATGACTTATTGTCAAAGAGGTATCATATCATACTAATGCCTTACACAACACATCACATATCATGCCAATAGAGAGACCCTCTATGAGGAAATTGCTGAATGGAAAATAGAGTTAAAAAAACTCTGCCATTAATTGACTTAGCAGCAGCGATATATTTATGAAAATACAATTTTAAATTGTGATTGGTTAGTAAGAAGTATGTTTGCTTTGTTAATGTAGTAATTTAAAACAGACTTATACATGCACAAAAAGTTTAAAGGATTGAGAATTTTACAATGAAATAACATAATTTCGAAAATTATCCTCATCTGATGTCTGTTGGAAATTACCACATAGTTTAGTTTTCACTTTATCACCAAAGATGCACAGCTTTTCTTAAATTAAAGGTTACGTTTAAATAAAATTGGTTTATTGATTATGTTAATGAAATATCAAAATATCGTTGACTAAACCTAACAGTATTAATATACTAGGCTTTCAAGTGAAACCATTAAAAACCTTATAAACTTTTAATTTTGACTCAAACCTTTAAGGTATCGTAAGTGGCTATATGGTGATATCAAGTTTTACTAATTTATAGTTTTAAAAAGTCAACCATAATTGTATGCATTAATAAACCCATTATACACAGTCTATTGCAAGTGATTTGAAACAAATATTGTACTTGGTCTGTCTTCTATAAACCCAATTTCGCGCGTAATTTTCATATTTTTGAATAACGATCACTACTTTGAATATAAGGATATATTACAACAATTAGCATTAAAATAACAATAATGGTATCATGCAGAGAACCGTGTCTCAGATTTTTGATAATGTCCTCCATTCAATAGATATTTGACTTTAAAGAAATTCCGTCGCCTGAACCCCGCTGACAATTACGTAATACGTCATAGATTAAAAACAAAAATAAATATCAAAATTCTGAGACACCGTTCCCTAGATAAGCATTCCCGCTACAAAATACCGAAAACCGCTTTGAAATCCATCTTCAAATAAGGCGGCAATCATTGTTCAAAAATAGCACCCACTGCGTTTTTTTCTAAGCGAGAAATTAACAATGAAATTGTCAGATCATTATCACATCATGTAATCAACAATTATTCTATAAATTAATACAGCCTATTAAAATTTGATAACCAATCAAATTCGTTCATCATTAGCGGATCAATTAGTGGAACCGCCCACCATTTTTGACCACTCTAAAGTGTTTAATTACAAATTATTTGTCAAAATAGTATCATATTGTACCGATGCAATACACAGTACATCAGATTTCTCGTCAACCGAGAGGCTCTCAACGGGGAAAACAGCACATAGGGAAATCGAGTTGAAGAAATCGCTATATAAGTTAAATGAAAGGTAGCCATGCATGAGTGTAAAAATAAGAACTTAAGATGTGATTGATTTGTAGAAAAGTGTTTATGTTTTATGTCTGTTAATGTAATCATTTAAAAACGTACTAATATATAAAGTTAATTGGATATATAACTGAATAAAATAAGATTCTCGGAAAACATGCACATCTGATCTTCATAAGACGTTACTGTTTTTCATCCTATTGTTTGTTTGATAGCTTTCAATATTTTACCAAAATGTACAGAGTTGCTTAATAAAAGTTCACGTTGAAATAACTTTATTTTATTGATTACATCGATGAAATAGCGAAAATAATAATTTTCGTAGACCCAATCTCCCTGTATAATTTGTTGGCAATTTAAATATATTGTAGTTTTATAACTTGTGTTTAACTGTATTTGAAACCTAACTGACTCTGGAATGTATAAATTAAATTTAAATTGTAAAAATGGTACATCATAACATTAATGGGATAACAATCTTTGACAGATCGGTTTTTTATCGTGTGCATTTTATTGAAAGGTACGTGAAGTGTGTGCATACCAAATTGCTGTTTATTATATCTCCCGCCAAAACATAAAGGTACGTGAAGTGTGTGCATACCAAATTGCTGTTTATTATATCTCCCGCCAAAACATAAAGGAATGTGTGATGTGACATATATAAGGTCTAAATTGACCCATATTGATAACATAATTAGCAAGGCGTTAGAGTATGATATCGATATCATACTTCAATAAGACCACCGTTCTGGATCAGTTATTTCATCATATATTTTATATTAAAAGTACATTAGATGCTAGTAGCCCGATCGAACAAGGTGTTAATGAATTCACACATTTCTAGCACATCAAATGATTGTTGCAGTTATATATTGATTACGTAATTTTCCACCATAAAGTTTCCATTTTCACAATATGTCACGTCACTATGGTCAAGTTTTTTTACTGGATATAGAGTTATGCAGTTCAGTATCTTTAGCAGTCGTAAACCAACTTCTGCGAGAAGCGAGAAAGAGATTTATAACTACATTTTTCACTTTTTGAGAACACTCACCTTGCTTAGCCTTATTTTCTTATTTCCCATTTTAATCTGCTTGATGTTGATAATCTGTCGAATTTTAAATACTTATGTTAACATACGGCAAGCGATATCAAATTTGATATCGATTGATACAAATTTGCCCTTAAGGAGCCCCTTACAATGCCGCATCCTAGATCGTTCATGCTGATAAAGTGGAGTCGATATGGGGGTGCAGTTTTTATCGCGATAAAACACTATTTTTGCATATTCGGATCGATTTTTTTGTTGCATGGTATGATAGTATGAAATTTAATTATTGTAAGTAACTTAAAATGTCATTTTCGCTTTTTTTTCGTTTGTAGGCACTTGCGCTACATTAAAACCTTTATTTTTTCTGGAGAACCTGTAAATAGCCTTTAATTCTCAATGAAAACCTATATATTTATTTATTCAATTTGTTGTGTTATGAAACACTCACCATTTTAATGTATACTTTATAATTGTCCTTAGGATACTACTAAGTCTGTTATTTCAGGGTTCCCACATTCAGGGAAAAGTCAGGGAAAAATTATTTTTTCAAAGGTCAGAGAAAAGTCAGGGAATTTTGAAATTGGTCAGGGGAATTAGAAAAATAAACAAAAGTCAAACTGTTGGTCAAACAGTAGGAAGCAAAATCAGTAAAGGCTTAGGCAGTCTCTTCCATTATTTTGTGTATCTTAATTGTTATTTATGATTATGAGCATCTTTTTCATTCTTGTAAACATCTCACTCTAAAAAATATGCTTATACCTGAAGATTTTGGATATTTTTTGTCATTCACGGTAACTAACTTATTAAGGAAGAAGCTGAAAGGGGTTAAAAAATACATTTAATGCTCAAAGATTGTGCAAACTTAATGCTGTTATTGGTCAGGGAAAAATGGTTTCGGTCAGGAAAAAAACAGGGAAAAGTCAGGGAATTTTGATTTCTCTTCTTTGTGGGAATCCTGTATTTTGAGTATTCCAGAATGCTGTCTGATCACTAGACCATTGATGGTAGTCAGCTGATATGTTCCCCCATACTTAGACCAGGGCTTGACACATTAATGGTCTGGTGAAATGCAGCATTCTGGAGCTCCAATTCATGTCTATTAAAAGATGTTCATTGATCTCTGGTTTAAAATGGGTTTGTTATACGTGAGGAACTAAAGTATGCTTTTTTCTATCACCTTACCATGGGTTGAAAAAATAGCGTTTACTTATTCTTTATTTTTATAAAATACCCTTCTAAAAAGCCTTTATTTGGCATAGTTGCAGCCTTTGTAAAAAACCTTTATTTTTGTCATTGCCTTTTTGAAGGCCTTATATACTGGCAATTTAAATATGCTGTAGTTCTATAAATTGCCTTAAAATGTACTTAAAAACATAAATGACGCTGGAATGGATAAATTTCGGTAAACATTATCAAATTAACTACTTAGGTCAATATTATTCTAGCAATAGTAAGTAATGTATCGATGGGTACTAATTTGTACCTTACAGAGCCCCCTACAGCGCTGTCCCCTAGATGATTCTCGCTGATAAAGTAAAGTCCATGAAAGGGTTCAGTGTTTGTCGCAATAAAATGCTAATTTTGCATGTTCACTTAACTTCTTAAGTGAGCTCTTCAAATTTCTTCAGAACAGAGTAGCTGTGCAGTGAACAAGAAATATTGTTTATCCCTACTTGTAGTATAATTAAATCACAGTTGGGTATTTCCACTTCTTTCAAAATTTCAGTGATGTCATTCACTTAAGCATGCATATGTGACTTGATTTTGCATTTAGTTTTCTTCCAGAAAATCTTCTCTAGTTGATGATTTTTGCGACAAAACCATCCGTATAGTTATCTTTGGTTTGTCAACATTGCTGCTCTCTTCTGGTGTTGAACTTGTACCATTATTGGCAAATTTTGTTCAGTGTGTTGAGCTGGGTGCTGTAAGAGATATTAATGCGGAAATTTCCTTTCTTTATTCTTCCTTTAAACTGTCAATTTTGGTATTTTGTTTCTGGATTTCTGTCTTGATTAATTTTATTTCATTTGACTCCACTGGTACTTCTGTTTGTGTCATTTAATGATTGGAGACTTTAATTTCAATTTCTCAACTTCAATGATTTTAGTGTGCCTGACTTTGTCCATACCATAACTTCTTCATGCACCAACGGATTTTAAAATAACTTTGTTCTCTATGATGAGAAGGTATGTCATGCACGAGACCCTTGACCATATTTTATAGGTCAAATTCACACCTGGGGGTTTAAAGGCCAAATATTGGCATGTTTTACCTTGTCCGACTCTAATGTCTATCAGCATTGTTTGGTTTTAATACAACATGCCATAATTAGTCTCCTTGATGAGCTGGTGTGTCATAAACACACACAGATCCATGTTTTAAATGTAAAGGTCACATGTAGGGTTTAAAGGGCCGAAATTTGCAGGTTTTACTTTGTCCGTACCATAACTTCTTCATGTGCCAATGGATTTTGAAATAACTTGACACAATTGTTCACCATGACGAGATGGTGTGTCATGCATAAGACCTAGATCAATATCTCAAAGATAAAGGTCACACTTTGGCTTATGTCAGGCATTCAACACATCCCTTTTCTTATGACCCTTGGTGAGCCTGTTCAAAATGTCATGGTCATTCCCTGAAAAAGCAATGGATAATTAGTGCCTTAGCAGGCTCGACATGTTGCCATTTGGCAACTTCTAGTTTTTCATTATATGACTCCTGAAGTTCATTCCATTGACTGGATGTAATTGATTTTGTTGGCATTTTCATTCTGAGAAAGCCAAAGAGTTCTGTCCTCCCTTCTATTGGTTTAGGAGTTGTGCAGAATATTGTTAGTTTTGATTTTATCTTTGGTGATGGGGCAACTGTTAGCATTGTTATCTATGAAACATAGCAACGCAACAATCAACTGCTACTGGAAATAGAACATCATAAAGCCTTCCTTTGTTCTAGTCAATAAGTGGCAGTATTAGCCTACTACATAAAGATTGTTTTTCTGATGGTAATTGTAAAAACTAATAACTGTGATTTTATAAGGGTTAAATTTGATAAATATGTCTTTAATTTAGAAGATGATATGTGTGTATGTTTTGTGTATATCTAACCAAGTAATTCTTTTTATTATACATTTCATAATATTGTTTTTTTGAGGCTTTAAAAGTGGATATTCAACATTTTCAAGCCTTTGGGAAAGTATCAATTATCTGAATTCAAGATGTGGTGATAGATCTGATATATTACATGATTCCAACCTATTTCACAAATATATTTATTCTTTAGATCATCATGATGTTGATTACTGTAAAAATAATATCCTTATTCGATCTTCTTTGGATAAATCTGTGAATAGCTCTGAAACAAATACAGTCAACAGTGCTCTTGTCCTTGTGGAATCTGAAGTGAAACTCATTTAATATAAGTCAAACTTGTGCACAGAGGACACCCTGTGGAAAATGCTGAAGTGTCCTTTGTTGACAGGTGTCCTTTGTGTGCAGGAGTGATGATGTAGAGTATAAAATACAAAGTTCTCACTTGGAATGATATTAGTTTACTGTTTCTTGGTATGCTGATCAATACCTTACAAAATAAGCATACTTGTGTTGACACATTTTACTTGGAGAATTACCAAACTAACTAAATGTTAATACATTTTATCATTCGATTCACAGAATAAGTATGTTTTACCAAGAAAGCCTCCGAAATTCAGTGTTTGATGCATGGGCTGCTAGTTGCATTAAAATGCATGATAAATCCAACCCTATTCCTTAGCATTTGATACATACGGACACCAATTTTATAAAAGAAGTCACTTGACATAATGTTTATCAATCATAGAGTGCTGAAAATTATTAGTCATGATTTTACTAGACGCTAGAAATTCCATTTATTGGTCTTGACATTAGTGTTGACAAGGAAGTTACTCTGATTTTATTAACAAAAAGTACTTGAGGCATTTTTGCACTGAATCAAGTTCTACATAGAAAGGTATTGACATGGATGTTTTAAAACTGAAAAATTGTAAGGTTAAATATTACTGGCAGGCTTAATGATTGACTAATTGTCTATGGATATATTTAATTTTTGCACCCTTTTATGACAAATTATCGATTGAGGGAGTCAAACATTCACACCTTTAGAATGGCAACTTCATTGTCTCAATATACAGTTCAATTAACAATTAATTAAACCTGGGATGCCAAATTTACAAGTGTTGTAATCACATGAAACAACCAATATCTTAGGGCCAATTAGTTGTATCACATGTCCATTGTCCAAGGTAAAAATGCCAATTCTCAAAATGATTTTGGTGTGGGCTGTCCTTGGTCGACAGGTGTCCGCTATATAAGGTAATTTAAAGAATGTTTTTTGTTGAGGGGAAATTACAGTGTCTGTTGTAGACCGGTGTCCGTTGTTCAGGGGTGTGCGTTAGCACAGGTTAGACTGTATTATTATTTTCAGCCCAATACAGAATTATTTTGAACAATGAGTTATGTCCAGTTTATCTGTCTGCCATTGAAAATGAGTTGATCAATTTTGAATTGATTGTAAATAGTATTAACTCTAAGCAAATTGATATTGATTCAGGAAGAAGTAAGTTTTCTTTGATACTATATTAGAAAGCTTTTGATATTTTTGGTAAGAAGTCGAAATAATGAATTCTAACAAAACTTGAAAATTTATTAGTCCTTGGTTTTAAGAAGACTGTATCAATGTAAAAGTGAGCTCCACTCTATTGATAAACTGTGTAGAAACTGTACAACTGACAATAATCATAGATTACTAATAGCAGTAATAGTTGAACAATTAGATGTTCGTTTTACTGTTAAAACAATCACAAAGGCTTCATCTTCTGTTAAACGAGGGAAAAGTGGTGGCATTGATTGTTGATTACCTGAAATAATCATTGATTGTAATGATATTATTGCACCATTACTACGTAATTTGTCCAATCGTATGTATTTTTCTTGTATATACCATATTTGACTGTATATAAGATGCACATTTTTCCCCTTAGAAATATATAAAAGTTGGGGGGGGGTGTCTTATACACCAGAACAAACCAACATGTTTTCCCAGAGTGATATTGACCTCTGACGAAAACGTATCATAAGCGTACTGTTTCAAAACGTTCTCTGTCTGTGGCTGAATTTGGCATTGCAGCTTGTCTTAGTGTCATTAACATTGCAGACATGTGTATTTAATTTTAATTAAGTCAATAAATATAATAAAGATAGGGTAAATCAAGTGAATTTGACAAAAAGAATCCCTGGGCTGTAGAGCTGTGTTTGATTTATTTATTAAGGGTGTTAATGTTTGCTGAATAATTTGTACGTTGTTTTCAAATTTATTCGATATTGACTCTTATTTTTAGCTCACCAGAACCGAAGGTTCAGGGTGAGCTGTAAGGATGGGTAGGTGGATGCTCCGGCGTCCGTCATCTGTCATCTGGCGTCAACGATGGTCTTCTCCTCAGAAACCACTGGTCAGATTTACTTCAAATTTGCTGTGCAGAAGCCTTTTGACGTTCTAAGTGCAATTTGCTCATAATGTACCGGTTGACCCCTTTTAGGGGTCTTTAGAGCTAAAAATAGAAAAACCTTTAATCGTCTTCTTCTCATGAACCAATCGATGGATCATCACCAAACTTGGTCTGTAGCATCCTTATATGGACTTTTATCTGATTTGCTCAAATAAAAATGGTTGGACCCTTTTAGGGGCCGCTAGAGCTAAAAATAGAAAAACCTATAATCGTCTTCTTTTCATGAACCAATGTATGGATGATCACCAAACTTTGTTTGTAGCATCCTTAGATGGTCCTTTCTCAAGTTTGCTCAAATAAATCTGGTCAGCCCCTTTTAGGGGCCGCTCGAATAGAGCTAAAAATAGAAATACCTTAAAATGACTTTTCTCATGTTTCTATGGATGGATTATTACCATACTTGGTTTTTAGCATCTTTACATATTGTTCTATCAGATTTGCTCAAATAAAAATGGTTGGCCCCAATTAGGGGCCGCTAGAGCTAAACATAGAAATACCTTAAAATAACTTCTTTTCATGAACCAGTGGTTGGATCATCACCAAATTTGGTCTGTGGCATCCTTCAGTCATCAAGAATATTCTTTTGTAGTATCCTTTGATGGTCCTTTATCAAGTTTATTATTGTTCCCCATTATTTGCCCGCAAGTGTACCTTTTTTACCTTTTTAGCAACAAGTTATGTCGTCGGGTGCAACTCTGCATATAAATGGGTGTGGATGCCACGTGTTGGCAGAGGTGGGGTCAACAATTATAAAACCATGAAGGTTTAACCAGTTTAATACGTAATATAATCTCCCACTAGTTTTCCTAGATATAATTACATAGTATTAACAATTGCAATTTAACATACTGAGCAATAATATATGAAAAAGATAGCATTATGGTCAATATGATACAATATTTAACATTAGCATTGAATAACATTCTTATAACTTATTATTATAAAACAACATTCTACAATATTATAATTAAGCAAAACAATAGAATAGATATTTTAAAAAGTTACCTGCCGGCTGATAGAGTATCGTGTGACAATAGGAAAAAAATAATTTACGAATGCATCGTATGATGGTCTGACTGAAGGTGAGGTGTGGGGGAAATCGTGCGTGTTAGTCATGTGATGAAATTTAAGCAAGTCTCGTGAAAATCACTGTTAGGTTAGATGGTATAAATTTATAAATGTTAGTTACCGTTCTTTGTGGACTATAAATTATTACTAAAGAAGACTACCACTACAATAAAAATCTAAACTATGACAATTAATATTTATTCTGGTGAGCGATGCAGGGCCATCATGGCCCTCTTGTTTTTGTTCAAATATGAATTCAATAAAAATATTATAAAACATGCATCTAAAAAGTGATTTTAATTGACTATCTTGTGTTTCTATGGTAACTTGGAGTAGACAGTTTGTAGACAATATGACTCCCGTGGGGGACAATGAAGGTGCTAAATAATTGATACAAATGGCAACATGTCAACTTGTATAACATTTTGAGTAAGCTGCAAGTAGCATGGCACCTAATGAATCGATGTCAGTTATGATTTTGGACCAGGTTTTTATCAAATTTGGGTGCGTCTTTTCTACAAAAATGCATTTATTCCTCAGATTTTTTTAAAACGGGGGTGTGTCTTATACACAGCTGCATCTTATACACAGTAAAATATGGTATACAAAAAGCTGGACTTGTGGGGTTATTGTTCCTGTTCCTAAGAAAGGAAACTTAAATGAACAACTCTTATTAGGGGTATTACTTTGATAAATATTTTTGCAAAGTATTCTCAATAATTCTAGGTAACAGACTCCGATGATGGGCTCAAAATAATAATATATTAAATGGGTTTCACCTCAGATTCTGCATGGACAAGAGCACTGTTTACTGTATGTTTGTTTTGACTTTTACCATAAATAATCTCACCAGAAAACCAAAAATTGTATTGTGCATTTGTGTATTTCTGTAAGGCATTTGATGGTTTAAAATGGTAACATATGAAGCTTGTACTAAATTTGTTAAAATGTTGCAAAAAACATGACTGTGTTAAATCATGTGTTCATATAAATGGGGGTCTTTCTGAAAATTTTGAAAGCCGTTAAGGGGTAAAACAGGGTGAACCATTATCTCCTATTTTATTTGTATGTTTTATAAATGATATTTATCAATTTTTGATTGACAAAGTCAATGACTTCTGTTTAGGTGAATTGAGAATATTCTTACTTCTTTTCGCTGAAGATACAATCCTTATGTCTTATACTAAGGAACGTTTACAAAAGTTACTTACATTAAAATGGTGAGTAAATCAATTATTCGCTAATCTCAATTATCAGTATATAAAACATAACAAATACAACAAATAGGTATGGACTATGTATTATGGCAGCAAATTTCAACAGAAAATACGACAGTTGATTTAACGAACTATCTCTCTCCGAGAACTTTGTGTATACTTTATCATCTTCCAGACTGTATTCTGAAAAGAAACTTATAAAAATATTGAGACCACGCCTGGGAAATTTGGACAGATATTTGATTTTGTATTATATCCGACATTATGCAAGCTCGTCAATTTTTCTAACGAATTTAATTCAGTCTAATTATGTGATGGTTTTAATTGATTACCCTATTAACATACAATGTTTTGTCGAAAAGGTAAAGATAAATACTTTGTAATACAACACAATGAATAATTTCGTTGTTATCTAAAACAGTTCCATCTATCTGGGAGGGTAGGTGGGTCTAACAGTGTTTGCTGCCAAAAATACACGTCTCAAGTGACTGCCACACCCATTTTCTGCATTATATACCCCGCATACCCACGCAAAACAGACCAAATTTCCTGCTCTACACCACATAAAATACTGTAAATCCTGATAATTTCGAAAGGCGAATAATTTCATATAATTTACTCTTATATTGTAATAAATGGGACAAATCAGTTTATACAGGTAAATTAAACTGTTCTTATGGTCTTTAAAAAGTCAAATAGGGCTTTTACTTTAAATCTTTGAATTATTTTATGATGATTGTAAACTTAATATTGTAAAAGTTTCACATACCTTGGAGTTACATTGTCATCAAATGTTTCTTTTTTTCAAGCACAGAAATCTTTATCTCAGCAAGCCGAAAAAGCTGTTTTTTCCCATATATTCATTATTTGATTCAATATCACTTGATGTTGCAGATAAAATCAAATTATTAGACTCAATGATAACGTCAATTTTGTATTATGGAAGTGAAATATGGGGTTTCCATAAAGCCCCAGATGTTGAAATACTGCACTTAAAATTTCCTAACACCAAGCGCTGCTGCTTATGGCAAATTCAGTAGATTTCTTGTGTACATTATACGAAAAACCAGATTGATTAATTATTGGTATAAAATAACAACAAATACTTAGTAATAAAAGTTTAAATTTTTTAATCTGCGAGATTATAGCAGAAATTCTGTAAATAAATGTTCATTAAATATTAAACAATTACTTGATGACATAAGGGTATAGATTTATAGGATAATACAGCTGTAAGCAAACTAAATATATAATGTATAATCAGAAGTATATGTGACCAATATTTACAAAAAGTTTTCTGATACTAGCACATCATCAAAACTTGAAGCATACAATATTTTTTTTAAAAAAAAGATTGAAAAATATTTGAGTTGTGTAACTGTTGATAAATTTCAAATTGCTTTAAAATGTTTTAGATGTTCTGCTTGTAATTTGTTTGTAGAAGAAGGAAGACATAGACATACAGAGAGACACCTAATAATCTGGACCAAATGTAACATGAATTGTAGAAAATGAATATCATTTCCTGTTAGTCTGTTCATTCTCTATATTAGAATCAAGATCAAGATTTTTACTGAGATTATATTTTTATAGCCAATAGCCTTCCTTAAGTAAATGTAAGAATTTTTTTAATTGTTCTCAATGCAGTTTATTAATTGATTGATTTTCTTACAATAACTGATTGGTTAAGGTTAACAAAAGTCATTTAGTTTAAAGATCATAATTTGGACTATGATATAATTTAACTAATTAATATAAGCATATGTAGATAATTTTTATGTATAATGTCTGAATTATTGATGTTTTTTCCATAGTTTTCTTTTTCAGCACAATGTCATCTGATTTGAAATAAATGAAAAAATAAATAAAAATTAAAGTCTGTATATAAATCAATTAAGCCATCTTTTGTTGCACTTGAATCTATAGAATTGTTTGATACCATTGTGTCACTAATCCAGAAGTGTATTAACCTAATTGTGTATTCTTCACCCTTTAAATTGCCAAGTTGGTTTTATTATTTTTATTAAAATCCTACAGATTGCCAAATTGTGGACTTTCACCTGGTCAAGTTAATAAGTTGTATTAGAAAGTAATCCCCAATAGAATGACAAACATTTTCATATTATTTGTTTGCATAAAAAATCCTTTGTTTTCCTTAATTTTGAAACAGTTTAACACAAAATTCACAGGATTCACATAAACAACACTCAATTGACTTTAAAAATTAAATTCTCCAAATTATTTCTAATCTGCACATCTACAGAATGCTTTTAATCCATTTATAAGAGTCAAAATATCAGAGAGAGATTTTTTGTGCATGCACTACATGGAGGTTAAGAGTTCATGTTTCAGAATGGAAACTGTTAATTGTTGAGTTACATAAAATGACTTTTTTTTGGATTGCTTTATATTTCAGCCATTGGCTTCAGGAAGTGGTGTTCCCTACATTAAGTCTTATCTAAATGGTGTTAAAATACCAGGCCTTCTAACTTTAGAATGCTTTGTTGCCAAAGTTGGTGGTGTGGTTATGTCTATATTAGGTGGTCTTGCCTGTGGAAAGGTAAGTTAGACTATTTTAAAACAATTGTTTGTTTTCAGCTTACTGTGGTATAGACTATTTTAAAACAATTGTTTGTTTTCAGCTTACTGTGGTATCATTTATTTTTGTTGGGCTCAATTTTCATGGTTTTTAGTAAAATGGCTATTTCATTGAGAAGTAAATTCGTGGATTTTGATTTCTTGAAAAAAATATTTCGGATGTTTGGCGGAAATTTCTGCATGTATGTTTGTGGGGATTTGATTTTTCGATCAGCCGACCCATGAAATCCACGAAATTAAATCCGCAACAAAAATTAGTGAAACCACAGTATGTGTGATTTACCTGAACTGATTTGAGTTCGAACACAGGGCACAGCACATTTGTCCTCCACCACTTACCATTCATGTGGAGAAGGTGGCTGTTACTTGTGGAGAACAAGGTTAGTACCAAGAAACTGGTAAGGTTTGACACTTTTTTGGTATACATGTTAAAGTCTGTTGTTAACAAGCATTAATTCATATGAAGTCAATACATGAGACAGAGCGCAATAGGCTCTCCCAACTGTGTACTTGTTATGCCAAGAAGTGCCTGTAAAAGGTTGCTCATTAAATCTGGTGGAGTATCCAGGATCCTGCCTTTTTCAGCCAATTTTTTGGAGACCAGAGCTTGGTAGGTATCTGAAGAACCACCCACTCCATCTTGGTAACACTCATGACTCGTTGATCAGGTTGTGTAAGGAGGAGTGGTAGTAGAAACCCAGCAAGGAAAGCTGTCAAGTTGAATGCAACCCCTGCTGACATCTGACACTGCAGCTGTCAATTTTCAGATGTTGCCAGCTGCACCTGAGACTGAACTGACCAACCTGGAGTACTTCACAAGTGGATAGCTGTAGGTGAAATTAACCCCAAATTTTAACACCACCCTGACAACAATATGGCAATGGGGTCCCTGTGTGAAGTATACAACTTTCTTGGGGTACCCAAGTGAAAGCAAGTTGGCATGGCTGCATAGGTATTATAAGCAATGCTGCAGCATGTTCAGCTATAATCCAGAGAAAATTCAAAGGACATTTCCTTTTCATCTATCAGGCCAAGCAGAGGCTTGGTACAATAGTTTGACACCTGAGGAGCAAAGAGTCTCAGCGGCAGTAAAGCAGAGCTTTCGTCAATGCTTTGATGCAAGTGATGCACCTTTCTAGTTCAGTCTGTCAAACACCCAATGAGACATCAATAACATCTGGAAAGTAGTAAAGCCAGAAGACATTAAGACTGGATGAAGCTCATAAAGCTACAATTCAAGCAGAACTTTCTGCATTGACTTTGTTGATGTGTCCTCTATAGTGAAATCAGGCATTGATTCTAAAATAAGTGCATTGACAAGTTGAACATCTTTTTGATGAATCATGAAAGCATGAATGGCCTTGCAAATTCAGTAGCGGTTCGAACACCAGCCTGTAAATCAGCCAGTTTACCAGCAGCAGTTCACCAAACCTCCACAGCAGCTACATCATCAGCAGCAAATGACATGGAACAATAGGTTGTAGCACAACAAACAAGGTAGGAATGGTTACTTTTACTTGAACAAGGAGTCAAAACACAAGTGTAGAATTTGTACCTATGTTGGCAATTATGAACAACACTGTCCAAATATTTATAATTGTAGACAAATCTTTTTGGCTCAACAGTCTCAACGATAGGGAATTGTGCCTGTTCATGTGCAAGCATCCATGGACAGACACAAAGGGAATCGTTTTATTCCATTATCTAGGATTGTAAATTTCAAAAACCAAATCAAATTGTAATTCTCCTCCCACTTCTGACACCATCAATAAAGGTAAATTTTCGGACCTCATCCAGACAATAATTCATGCCATACTTCATAAAAAAGTACTAACGAGGAGACTTGCTTCTTTTAATAGAAATATGGTAGGCATTAGGGTCTTAAATGCTAAGATGTCTGCTTTTGTTGAACCTGTTGTTTCCATTTGTTTGCTTCTGTGTCACGATTTTGTTAAGATTGGTTTAGATTTAAGTTAAGGTGGATGGCGTAACTGGCTTAATATGTAAAAAAAAAATTACAAAAATATTTTAAGTTGTATACACAGACTAAATATGATACTTTCATATTGTGCAATAAAAAAATCTAACCAAACATGCAAAAATTGCATTTTATTGTGATATAACACTGTACCCCTTCATCAACTTCACTTAATCAATGAGAATCATCTAGGGGACGGCCCTGTAGGAGGCTCCGTATGGTACAAATTAGTATCAATCAACACATTACTTAGTATAACTAGCATAATATTGACCTTAGAGGTTAAATTGATAATGTTTACCAGTATATTAACAATGTTAGATTTAATAAACGAATATTATTGTTTCGATATTTCATTGACTTAAATAATGAACTAATTTATTTTAACATAAACTTTAATTAAAAAAATCTGTACATCCTTGATGATATAGTGAAAACTACGATTTTCGAAATTGCGTTATTCCATTAAATAAATTCTGTAAACTTTTTGCACATGTACAAGTCTGTTTTTAAATTACTGCATTATTGAAGCAAACATACTTCTTACTAATCAGTCACAATTTAAAGTCATATTTTATGACAAATGTATGGCTACTACTTATCTAATGGCAAAGTTTTTGAACCTGATTTCCCAATTGGCAACTTTCCCTGTAGAGAGCCTCTCTATTAGTGTGATATCTGATGTGTTGTGTGTGGGGTTGGTACGATATGATACTATTTTGACAATAATTCGTGATTAAAACTCTTATTAGACATGAAAAAGGGAGTGCTTTCAATAATTGAACCGTAAACGATTAAAGACTTTGATTGGCTATCAAAAGGAATATCTGTGATAGGTCAAATTAATTTACCAATAGTGCTAGCAGGTGTTGTCATTGATTACACATTTCATGCGCTTAAACATTCACTTCATGCTATTATCCTTGGAATTGACTTTTTGTATGATAATAAATGTTTTGTTGATCATGGGCATGGAACTCGATTTTGCCTCTCAGTTAACTAGATTTGACTATTTTGTTAAGCACCAACCTGTACAGTTGTTGTCATACACAAGGGGCATATTTTCAGTAGTGTCAACTGTAGCATATTATGTAAATAACAGATACCTGTGCAGAAATGATTTCTTGAGTCTCTCAAAATATTCACCCTGGACCTGTACACACTTTTCAAACCTCAAAATCAACTCCAAAAATGCATTTTTGATCTGTTCTTTAGGTATGCATTTTATACACTGGTAAAGAGTGCTTCTGCCAGCACTTTAGGTTTCAAACCGACAACCTCATAAGCAAGATATACTGATTGAGCCAAAAGTCACAAAAGTCAAAAGGAGAGAGGTCACATCTGTAAAGAGGATATGGTAAAACCTCAATTCTCTGTACCTCTAAATAAGTTTGAACTAGGGCTGACCAGTGTGCTGGTGCGTTGTCATGGAGTAATTTGATCCTACACATCGTTTTTGATTAACTACAGCAGCAAGAACGTTGTCACAGTAAAATGTTCCAGTGACACTACCATGCTCAACCTCAGCAACACAAGCCACTATTCCGTCACTGTCAAAAAAGAAAGAGGTTGTATGACTCTCTTGGAGTTCCTGCTGCGTCAAGCTATAACGGGGCTTTCTTTGTTTTCACCCACCCATATTTTTAGCTCTGGTGTCCATCATCCATACATGGGGGTTGTTAACACCCTATAGGTCACACTTCTGAGTGAGTCTTCATGAGATCTGGTCAGAATTTGCGTCTCAATGATATCTTGGACAAGTTTGAACATGGGTCCTCTGGGGTAAAAAACTAGGTCACCAGGTCAAATCAAATGAAAACTTTGTTAACGCTCTAGAGGTCTCAATTTTGATTGAATCTTCACTAAACCTCTTCAAGATGCTTTTCATAATGATACCTTGGATGAGTTCAAACATGGGTCATGTGGGGGTCAAAAACTATGTCACCAGGTCAAATCATTGAAAAACCTTGTTAACCCTCTAGACGCCACAGTTTTGATTGAATCTTCACTAAACCTTGTCAGAATGTATGTCTGTGTGATAACTTGGACAAATTTGAACATGGGTCATCTTGTGTCAAAAACTAGGTCAACAGTTAACAAGTCAAATCACTGGAAAACCTTGTTAACACTCTAGAGGTCACAGTTTTTATTGGATCTTTGTTAAACTATGTCGAAATGTTTGTTTTAATGATGTCTTGGAAAGGTTCGAACATGGTACATATAAGGTCACAAACTAGGTCACTATGTCAAATCTCCTGAAAACTTTGATAACTTTATAGGAGTCACAGTATTGATTGGATCTTCCTCAAACTTTGTCAGAATGTTTGTATTAATGATATTGTGAAGTGGTTTGAACATGGGTCAACTAGGTCACCAGGTCAAATCACAGGAAAACCATAGAAGTTGCAATCCTTACTCAGGTGAGCAAAAGAGCGCCAACATGGCTCTCTTGTTTTAAATACAGTTGACTCTCATTATGACAATGTCAATTAAGATGCATTTTCCATTATGTTGAAGTATTTTTTAAGTCCTGAATTTTTACCTTCTTGAAGTGTATAAAATTATGTCGGTTAAGAGGAATTTTTGCTCTTGAATTTGTTCGCTATGTCAAACTAATTTTGATGTCTGAATGAACAATTTCGCACCTTATTTATGTTGTTTATTACGAAGTTGGACAGTATGCTCTTGTTATAAATGTTTTTCGTACCTCACAGACAATACAACTTGCTGAATATATTTTTAATCAATAACAATAGGGCAATGATAATTATGTAACTAAATAGCAGACAAACAGCTTAAGTTTGTAAAACATGCCATAATGAGTAATATATGTAGTCTGTATATATATCCTGCATTCTGAACAACTTTCACTTCATAATGAATGAAAAACTATTGAAACAAAAATAAACGACACTAAGAAAGTTACTGAAGGACCCAGTAATGTAGGCAAATAAAATCTCTACTATGGACGAGCAATTTATGGAAGGACCAGGTGTAAAATTCAGGAGATACTTAGATCAGTCTCTGATAGAGGTAAGATTAACTGCACAGAGTTAAAGTACAAAATATGATGCCATCATGGAGGTAGAAAAGGGCAGTACATCCAAAATCTATTGCCAATAAATATGGAATCCTCCCACTCTGTACTTGGCTAAAAAAAGGACGTATGTTTATGTCGAATTTTTGTTAACCCTTTCCCTGGCGTTGCCGCATTATCCCGCATATGCATCCACCCGGCACTACCGCATTTTTACGCGTATGCCTGTCCCTGTCATTAACACCTTTTTACGCATATGTGGGTACCCGTCAATGCCGCATTATCCCGCGTGTCATTTTTAATCCGTATTAAATCCGTTTTTCATAAATGCAACAGAAATATTTTTTGAACAATCTAAAACACTAATGCATTACGATGACAAAACACAGAAATAAACATAGAGTTTGTTTTTGACTTTATGACGTAATTATCGATTTAACACGAGCGGTCACGCGCTACAACGATTTTGCTACATGTCGTAATTACTCAGCATTAGTTTACACACAGCATATTTTTTACATCGGCATTTTGATTGAAGGCAGGTCAACAATAATTTGATTTACCATTTCCTAACAAATTTGGTGTGACAAAATTATAATTAGATTTATATCTGCCAGAAATTTCTGTACAGATCATTGCGATAATTAAATCAAGGAAGTAGATATTGCACCTCGTCGGTCGTCCAATCTTTGATGACACGTACATCGGTCGCCATGTGTGAAAAAACAACAAATTGATTGTTAATTAAAGTAATCATCAATGGGATTAAGTCGGCAAATCAGTATTGGTCTGAAGTTTTTGGAATATTTTTATGTCACCCGGAGTTTTATGGCCCTGCAATGTTTTTACAGCTGACACGTGTGACAAACCGACAGATCATTATGCAACCATAGATCTATTTGTGGGCGGAGCTTACTTATTGTAGAACAATATGATTCAACCAATGAAAGTAATTGAATTAAACATAAAAGCAAAAACATGTACTTACATTTTAACCTTTTGCCGTAATTAACGTCTAAAACTGTTAATTCCAAATCACTACACATTTGTCTTTCAATGTCGACGCGCTCTCAACAAAAATCAATATTTCCTACTCTGATGAAATTACGTCACAAAACCAAACCAGACATAATATTGCATCACACATATTTTACCCTAATTTCTGCTGAAAAACAACTCCAAGATCATTCTTAAAATCGAACAACCAATGAGAAGTTGATAAGGAACTGATCATGCAATCACGCATGGAATTTCCATAGTACACCTGCTAAGTGTCGTAGTGTGTTTTTGAAGTCAGTTGTTATAACAAATATATTTCCTGTGCATATTTCGGTGTCAAAAACATGCTGAGACTGTGTGACATGTTATTTACAGCTTACCTGATTGTTGACTGAACTTTTAAAGAACTTAAAATTGGAGTAACTGTAGCATATTGGAACTTGGTGAATTTCTAAGTAGGTGACGTGAATTAAAAAAAACGGAAGTGTAAGTTGTCTAAAACTTGATAATAATTTTGACAGACTTATAAAATTAATACAAGATGTCATAATATCAATGTAAATGATAAGAAATGAGATATAAAATGTTGTTTCTTTTATATTTTTTCACATGAATTCTTTGTCAAAATATCAATTGACAAATGTGTCAGCTTGTACTCCCTATTATTTCATTTATGCTTGTCTCACAACAAACATTCTCACACCAGAAGAAAGATGATTTAAATTCCAACATTTATACTTAAAAAGAAGAATTGTTAAATAATAATTAGCACCCTTGTGAGGTGATGAATTTGGACAGGAGCAAAGTAAAAAAAAAGAAAAAAAATGTGTTTTTTTATCCAACTGTTATTCCTACTATAACTTCCTTACTTATTGACCAACAATTTTAACATTGACACCATAAGAAAGGAAATTTAATTATCTACAACTTTCATATTCACTCAAATTTGATGAAGTTAATAATAAACAGAGTAATCCAGTGATGAAATAGACAAGTGTCAAATCAGTAGCAATTTTCTAATAACCAGTATCAAGATGGTGTACATACTTGGACAGATAAGGATTGGTTATAGGTTATCAGTTATCTGATCTTCGATCAGTAAAAAGTAGAGAAATGGCTTAGTGGATATCAAGGAAAGGGTTAAGACAAGACATTTTTACGGGCCTGAAAAATTCTACATAACATGAGTTGACTGTATAACTTCAGGGTCTGAACGTAACAGATTTTGGAGGAGATAATATGATGCTTAGTGTTGCTTATGAAATATTGTATAATACATATATAATTACACTGTTTTGCATTTCTTTCATTATATGACAGTTCTATTACAAGTTTAAATAATTATGTAGTGTTACATATGTAAAGTTTTGTTTTTGAATAAGATTTCAAGTATAGTACAGGTAAATAACTATAAAGGAAATTTATCAATTTTTGAATCTTTTTCTAAATGCAGCATACCTAAAAAAACAAATTATTTAGCATTGGAAATATTTTATGGCTTTTTAGGATGGGTGGGTGGATGCTCCATTGTCTTGTGTCAACAATGATCTTTCCTGTGAAACTATCTGTAAGATTTACTTCAAATTTGCTGTGTAGAAGCCTTTTGATGTTCTAACTGCAATTGCTCATATAATGCTAGTTAACCCCTTTTAGGGGTCACCAGAGCTAAGAATAGAAAAACATCTTCGTCTTATGAACCAATGGATGGATCATCACCAAACTTGGTCTGTAGCATTCTTAGATAGTCTTTTATCAGATTTGCTCAAATAAAAATGGTTGGCCCCTTTTAGAGGACACTAGAGGTAAAAATAGAAACACCTTTAAATGTCTTCTCATAAACCAATGAATGGATCATCCCTAAACTTGGTTTGCAGCATCCTTAGGTAGTCGTCTGTCAACTCTGCTCAAATAAATATGGTTGGCTCCTTTTAGGGGCTGCTAGGCTAAAAATAAAAATACCTTAAAATGTCTTTTTCTAATGATTCTACGGATAGATTATTACCAAACTTGAGTTTTAGCATTCTTAGATAGTGTTCTATCAGATTTGCTCAAATAAAAATGGTTGGCCCCTATAAGGGGTCACTAGAGCTAAAGATAGAAATACCTTCAAATGTCTCCTTCTCATGAACCAATGGATGGATCATCCCTAAACTTGGTTTGTAACATCCTTAAATGGTCCTCTGTCAAGTTTGCTAAAAAAATTTGGTCAGCTGCTAAAGAAAAAAAATAGAAATACCTTAAAATGACTTCTTTACATAAACCAATGGTTGGATCATCACCAAATTTGGTCCGTGGCATCCTCCAGTCATCATGAATATTCCTTTGTTTATTATTGTTCCCCATTATGTGCCCAGAAGTGTACCTTTATTACCTTTTTAGTAACAAGTTAATTTACATATATTCTGGTGAGCGATGCAGGGCCATCGTGGCCCTCTTGTAATAAACACTTGCTTTGCTAAACTTCTTGTACAGTAAAGTTCTGCTGTTAAGACCACCAAGCAGACTGACAAACAGTGGTCTTACAATGACCTTACAATGATGATTTAAATACAGATTGGTACTTCAATTTGATCTATTAACTGATATACACATAAAAACAAATACAACGAACGTGCCATTTTTAGCTCACCAGAACCGAAGGTCCAGGGTGAGCTATTAGGATGGGTAAGTGGATGCTCTGGCATCTGTCGTCAGTCGTCTGGCATCAACAATGGTCCTCTCCTCAGAAACTACCAGTCTGATTTACTTCAAATTTGCTGTGCAGAAGCCTTTTGACATTCTAATTGCAACTTGCTCATATTGTACTGGTTGACCCCTTTTAGGGGTCACTAGAGCTTAAAATAGAAAAACCTTTACTCATCTTCTTCTCATGAACCAATGGATGGATCATCACCAAACTTGGTCTGTAGCATCCTTAGATAGTCCTTTCTGAAGTTTGCTCAAATAAATATGGTTGGCCCCAATTAGGGGCAGCTAGAGCTAAAAACAGAAATACCTTAAAATGACTTTTTCTCATGTTTCTATTGATGGATTATTACCAAACTTGGTTTTTAGCATCTTTAGATAGTGTTCTATCAGTTTTTTTCCAAAAAAAAATGGTTGACCCCTATTAGGGGCCGCTAGAGCTAAAAATAGAAATACATTAAAATGACTTGTTTTCATGAACCAGTGGTTGGATCATCACCAAATTTGGTCTGTGGCATCCTTCAGTCATCATGAATATTCTTTTGTAGTAGCCTTTGATGGTCCTTTTCTCGAGTTGATTATTGTTCCCCATTATTTACCCACAAGTGTACCATTTTTACCTTTTTAGTAACAAGTTAATTAACATTTATTCTGGTGAGCGATGAATGGCCATCATGGCCCTCTTGTTTGATCTATTCATTGAAATTGACATTTTTTTCTCAAAATACATTTGTGTACACAATTTACATTGTATAGAAGGCATACATGGTAAGAATTTGTTGAATGGCACAGAGTGGTTCATGAATTAGTACATGTAGTTAGATCAAAATGATGCAACATGAACACGAAAACACGATTAAAATTGGCACATCATTTGAATGTCACATCATTAAAATGTATGAGAATTGTTCAATATGTTATACATATTGAACCACAATGCAATAACACTGCATGATTTTATGGATTTTGATATGCCTGAATGACTCTATTCAATACCTTTCTAATGGTATAAACTCCAGCCTTCAGCTTTAAAACTTTTTAAACTTATAGTCATCTCAATAGAGCCAAAAATAGTGGGGAAATGGGTTGAGAATATTGAAGAAATTAGAGCTTATATAAAAGTTTGCACAGAACTAGGTCATTCAGTAAAGCAGATTTTTACTGAATTGGGGGAAATTTATAAGAGTGATAAGGTATCTTATGAGACAGTTCGTAGGTCAATAAAGAAATTTCTCACTGGCACAGAGTCCGTCAAAGATGCAGCAAAATCTGGCCAACCTCTGACTGTAATAGGCTAGACAAATGTCTCAAAAGTCAGGGAAATGATTGAAAGTGATGACAGGTACATGATTCGTGATATAGCTAAAGCTGTTGGCATATTGCTATTGTGGGTGCATTTCATTTTGAAGGGTATTTTAAGAGTACGGAAGATTTCTGCCGGATGGATGCCCTATATATTGACAGATGACCAAAAATGGATACAAGTACAAACCACTAAGCAATTGCTCAAAATGTTTTCAAACTTCAGTCAAAGACAATATACAAACATTGTTATTGGTGACGAAACATGGGATCACCATTTCAAATCAGTAAGAAAAAATGAAAACAAAATATGGCTCACCAAACACGGTAGTATTTGCCAAAAGGACCATGAGCACAAAGAAAGTCCTTTATTGCATATTCTTCTCTTGTCATATTTTCTTCTACAAGTTCTGGTGCCGATAGCAAAAGTGCTACAGGTCAGTTTTACAGAGATGCTATACTAAAAAAGCTCAAGAAATATTATCAGAAACAATGCCCTGTGTCAGGACTTAGGCATGTTTGTGTACTAAATGATTATGCTCCAACACATATATCAGAGCTTGTAAAGGAAGTTTTGAAGTCGAAGAAGGTTACCGTCTTGCCACACCCACTATACTCTCCAGATCTAGCCCTATGCAACTTTTTCCTTTATCCAAAACTTAAATAGTTCTTTTTTGGTTGTCGATACAAGTCCCGACAGGCCCTTGGCTCAGCCATCAGTCAGTGTCTCAGAGGTATACCTGAATCAGTGTACAATGAAGCATTTCAGAAATGGATTCAGAGACTGCGAAGAATACTTTGAAAGGATGTTATGTTCATTTCACTAATTGAATACTCAAATTTCAAATGCTTCTTAAATATCGTACAATACACATTACATATCAAACAACCCCCATACTTTTATACTGTATATTTGTAACATGAGCGACTATGGCTTTAATTTATGAAACAGCTTTTAATATTAAGTAATACAGTAATTTAACAATATGAATGATTGTACAACAGTTGAACAAATACAATGTTTACAGATATAAATTTTCGTACACTGATCAAAGTCCCGGACATGCACTAGAGGCAATATTAAAATATATATACAAGAGATGCTATGATTCGTAACAGGTATTAGAGAACAGACATCTGTCATGGTACATATGCCGCAATCAGAATGCTCTGTCTCCTATTTACGCTGACCAATATCTCAGAAATGCTCTCATTCAAAGATCAGTAGTAATAATAATAACATAAATAACAAGGTACCAATTTGCTCGATCTGTACTCTCCTAGAATTAAACCATCACTACAAAAAGAAACCTTGTTATATTCTTGTAAATGGAAAAACTTGTTATATCTGTGCAATGGGGAAAGAAACCACGTTCTTGGTCGTAGGTCGCAATCCACTGGTTCTAGTCCTTAATTTCAAGACTAAGTTCAGTAAATGGGAGAAAACCTCTATCATTGTCTGTACACCGCAATCAAGAGTATTAAGCTCCACAAATTAATGACGAGTCCTAGAAATTAATTATGACATATAACTTGATAATGGCATTCGGATGTTAACAAACAGACTGACTAAAAAGTACCAGTTCACGTGCTTTTATAACCAGTGCACCAGTAGGAAGGAATTTGATTGGCTAAAGACTGGCATAAAAATTAAAGAATTATTGAAATGTTGCAATGAACACAAAGTAAATTATGTTTATTTTTGTTGTTTTTTTTATATTATTATTTTACAAAGGCTGATTTCTTTACACTTATAATTGGTTTGTACCCATCTGATAATCAGGTGTGAATACCAAGTTTCTTAGGTTGACTGTCACCATTGATGTTAATTAAACAGATCCAACAATTGCTGAATCTTTATCAATCATCACATTGTTTTTCAAACAGTTTTTCACAAATTTCCTCCCTTGTTGACACAATGTGTTTCAATGTCATGAAATGTTGTTAAACGTGTCATCTTCAAGTACCCAACTCTGAAGTTTTGACAGATACAAAAACAACAACAAGAACAACAACAACCTTTATTCGGCATCAAATAAGCTCATACAAGCTTCTTGCCTACAATATAACTGCAAGTTATATGTAGTAGCACAGTCAAACATATATAGTGACAATAGTGAACAAGAAAATATAGGAAAATATAGGTAGAGAAGCTTAGATTGTCAAAAAGGAAAAATTGGTAATTTACAAAAAAAAAATAAATAAAAAAAATAAAATAAATACATGTGACTTGAAAAAAAATAAATAAAAAATTACGTAATCTGTTCGTTTTCTAATTGTGTTCTTAACTGATTTGCATAAAATATAAATTTTGAAAGTTTTAGTATTGTATTATCTTTTGATTCTAGTAATTTATCAAACTTGTTTAATGTAGGCCATGTGCAAGAATATGATTTAAGGTATTGTTTACGTAATTCCGAATATTTTGGACAAGTAAGAAGGAAATGATATTCATTTTCAATGGTATTCATTGTACAAAATTTGCATTTTCGATTTTCTTTTGGCGTATTGTGATAACGTTCACGTTCTATTTCTAACTTATGTGAAGATATTCTGAATTTAGTTAAAGCTATTCTAAATTTGGAATCTGTATTGAGTTCAAATAACTTTCAAATTCAAAAATATGCTTATAACGACTATACGATATTAGATGTTGTGAATTATTGATTTTAGTAAACCAACTCTGATAATATTGATCTAAAATACGTTGTTTTATGATAGGTAAAGATATTGAGATTGTGTCTTGATTTATCCAAATATAATTAAGTCCAAGGTCAAGAAGTATCGTTTTGATTTGATGCGCCCAATTATTTCCATTATAAGTTAAACCATTGTTAGAGTCTAATTTAAGTAAATTATATACACGTTTAACTATGTTACTGTTGTTACTTTTTAGGATTTTGGTCCAATATCTAAGCATGTGTATTGTTCTTATAACTTTTAAAGGCACTCGTCCTAGTTCTCCATATAGGCCATCTAGATTTGTTGATTTATTGACACATAATAGTTTTCTAATGAATTTTGTATGTACAAGCTCAATATTTTTCCCATCATTTTGGCCCTAGATTTCGGAGCAATAGTTAAGTACAGGTGAAACTAAAATATCAAACAATTTACATTTTTCTTTTGTATTGAATTCAAAGCTGTGAAAAACTGAGAAAAGTCTGTGCATTGCTTTTGAGGAGTGTTCTGCAATAATTTTTTGAGTTCTAAACCACATACCATTTTTGAACAAAAATACGCCTAAATATTTAAAACTTGTTACAACTTCTAATTTTGTATTGTTTAAAAATAAATCTGCTGTTGTATGCCTTGTACCTTTTTCAAAAATCAGTACTTTCGTTTTATTTGTATTTATTTTTTTGATGCCAAGTATTACAATATACTTCCAAATCATTTAGCATTGATTGAAGTGAAGTTATAGAAGTGGCAAATAATGCCTGGTCATCTGCATACAAAATTAATAATACTTTTAAGTTCTTCTATTGTAAATATGCCAGCTAAGTTTGAGTTTATATTGTCACAAATGTCATTTATATACATCATAAATAAAAGTGAAGAACTTGCTTCGCCTTGCTTAACGCCTTTGTTAGATTGAATAGAATCCGACGTTTGTGAATTATGTTTAATAATGCTTCTAACTACTTGATACATAGATTATAAAGAGTTTACCATCTTTGTACTTACACCATTTGTAAGTAATTTATGCCATAAAAGTCCTAGGTTTACTTTGTCATAGGCTTTTTCATAATCTATGAAAACTGTATAGAGTTTTTGGCCTGTAGATAGAACTTTGGAAATTATAGAATGTAGCACAAATACACAGTCAGTTGTACTTTTATTTTTTTGATATCCGAACTGGTTTTGAGTGATTATATTATTTTTATATGCCCAAAGTGTTAAACGATGAAGTAAAATCTGTGAATAAGTTTTAGCTAATATATTATTTAAAGTTATGCCTCTATAATTTTTAGCTTCAGTTGGGTCTCCCCCTTTAAATATAGGTATTATGTATCCAACTCCCCAACTGCACGGGTATTCCGCTTTATCGTAAAGACGGTTGTAAATTAATATCAAATGTGAATAAATGATTTCGTACGAGGCCTTGAGAACTTCTGCGTTGCCTTAACATTTCTTTAAGTTTTTCCAAAATTCGCGTGGTTTTGATTTGGCTATTGCTTCTAACTTTTTACCTTCTTTGACTTTAAACTGATGTTTTGATCATTGTCTTAAACGGTTGTACGATGTACGCGCTTTAATGAAATTTAGTCTGTCAGCGACGTTATATGTTCTATAAAATTTATTTCTAGCTTTCTTGAAGTCTAGTTTAGCTTTGTAGCATTTTTGATTGAACCATTTTGGTTTTAATTTCTTGTTGTTGGTTTTGTTATTACCTCTGTTTGATGTTTGTTCACTTCTAACAAAAACTGTTGATGCGTGTTTGTTCAAAAATGATGTTAGTTTTTGTACCCGTGTTTCAGTATCATCATTCTCTAAGTTAAGATTTTCTATGTCATTTTGTAGTTAATGCTGAAAAATTGGTACTTTTTCACAACTAAAACAAATTTTTGGCTCTTTTACTGTTACTAATTCTGTCGGTTTAGATATACTTTCTTTATCTATATATTTAATTGAAAATTGAAGTGCACAATGGTCCGAGAAATTATTCCCTTTAAATATGGAAAAATAATTTATCAAATTTACACCATTTGAAATTGATAATAAGTAATCTGTTGTACTCATGCCTCGTTCTGAACAAAAAGTAAAGTTACCCTCTTTGTCATCATGAAAACGACCGTTTATAATTAAGTGATTTGTTGTTTTACATAGAGATATTAATTTTCTTCCATATGTGTCTATAACTGTATCTTTATTTGAACGTTTAGGAATATTTAGTACATGCTGAGGTAAAGTTGTATTATTTTGGCTTTCTTCTTCAATATCCAGATAATTGTCGAAATCTAAAATGTCGCATAAAATTGACGTTCTAGAATTAAAATCGCCAGTTAAGTACGTAATACCAAGACCTCTATACTTTTCAATATCTGATTCTAACAATTCAAAAAAATCGATTTGTCTATCATATAAAACCCTAGAAGAAACTGGTGGGACATAAGTATGACATATATAAATATCGTCTTCAGAGTTAAGTAAGGTTTTCTTAATTTTTCTCCAAATAATTCCAATATCATTTTTTTCTACAACAGAAATAAAGTTCTTCAAATTTGATTTATAATATAACGCTATTTCACCGCTTTGGCGTCCTTTTTTAACGCCAGTTGTTTTGTTACCATAAATGTGCTCGCTTTCATACCCTTTTATGTCTAAATTGTGACTTTTGACTTTTGTCCAAGTTTCACAGAAAAACACTATATCAGGTAATTGAACATATTCTAGAAAATCAATATCTGTAATTTTCCGTAATAAGCCATTAATGTTCCACGATGTTATACGCAGCTCCTCACCTGTATCTTCCTAACTGTTGATCTCTCTGAATTCCCCCCCCCCCCCCTGGTTCTTCACGTACCATTAGTCGAGCTCCTGACCATTTAACCGTTCTACCTGCCTGTCGCTCTCTATCGTATATGTCACTCATGTCACGTCTCTTCTGTAATACTGCCTTCGTCTGTTGTATGCTAACACTAACGTTTCGCTCTCGCAAAGCTGTTGATATTTCGTATGCCTTGTTTCTGACAAGTTCTCTCTGTTTGTAATAGTGGAATTTGGCAACCACTGATCTGTTTTTATTCATCGCACTTTTTCCAATTCTGTGTACTTTATCAATTGTTATCTCTTCTTCAATGTTAAGCTGATCCTTTATAAATTGTTTTACTAAGTTCTCACTATCTTCGTCAGCATTTTCAGCTATTCCATGAAATAACAAATTTTCTCTCATGCTTCGGGCTTCAAGATCGTTTGCTTTATTTTCTATATTTTGATTTTTCTCTTTCAGACTTTCTATTTCTGACTCCATCTCTTTATAATGTTTGTTTAAGCGCTTTAGATCATTTTCTGCTGATTTTAATTGTGATTTCGTATTATCAAATTCCTGGCTTATGAACTGACTTGATCTTTCAACGTCTTGTACTTTGTTTACATCACCTTCAAGTTTTTCTACTTTTGAATTAATTTTGTCAACCATTTGTTCCATTTTATTTATTTTGGACACAGTCACTTTAATACTTTTAATATCTTCTTGCATGTCAATAGCCCATTGTGGTGCGGCTTGCATAGGAGTACCATACTGTGGAGAAGTTGGCATGTACTGGCTTGCAAACGGTGATTGAAAGTTCATGTTTGCGGTTGTTAAATTTCTGTAGGCATTGAAACAAGGTGAATAGTCAGAAACACTGGGGGCGTGAAACCCGTGCACACGCTTACAATGATTATTACTATCGTCCGTTCTCCTTGTTTTTACATTTGTCTGTACTTTTTCGCTTGATTGACCATCATGTGTTTTACTCTGACCTTCACTCTGTAATGGCGATATAACCTTTCTTTTACGTGTATGGAAATTGCTAACAGTTTTGTTTTTACCTTGATTTTTCTTTGTAGGCATGTAAAAAACACTTTCCTGAGTCTCTGTATGTAAAAAATAATCCAAAAACACTCTTAAATTTCTATATTTTAACACTTTTTGTCAGAGCTATAAATCCATGACTGACCACTACACAATACACACATACAGATACAATAATTAGGTGGTTGCTTTATTGGACCCTAAAACAACTTAATAATGATAACTTTGTTCTACAATAAGCAGTTGTATTACGTAATAGCGGACTGGTCATAATTTCAGACTGCGATTATATAGAAATATATAGGGGAAAATTCGGTTCTTTAAAAAAGCGGTCATGATATCAAGTTGGTCATATTATCAGACTGATCATTATGTGGAACTTTACTGTATACTTTAATAAAAAAAGCACCCTTAGACTTAAAGTTTATAACATGATAAACATTTTCTTTTATCAACATCTTTAGTGTCTAGCTTCCTTAACCCTTTACTTCATAGCCCCCTAGTCAATATACCTACTGTATACTGATAGTGGATTAGATAAACTGCTACACTATCTCCATACAGGTTATTGGGAAAATGCTACTGTTTTGACATGTGTCTACTTCTTCACTTGATTACTATACTAATTATTAATCCAATCAAATTTGAGTGAACACAAAAGTTGTTCATAATTAAGTAACCTTTCTTATGGTATAAATTTTGTAATTGTAGGATAAATATTAAGGGAGATAAATAGGAACAAAAGTTGCATAAATATTTCCAAGCGTATTTTTTTCTTTTCTGTTTTACTGATTTGATACCTGGTCATTTCATCACCTAATTTTGGTGCTAAATAATGGTTCTATGAGTTTTAATTATGCCAATTTGTTGATGTTTAAAATATCTTTCTTCTAATATGGAAAGTTTTGATATTGGGCAAATATTAAGGGAAATATAAGGAGTACAAGGTGACACAAATTCTGTGGGATTTTGTACACATAAACTTTATTATTTTGCCTTTTCTGTTCACAGGCACATGGTTTTCATCAAACATAATTCAATAAATATGTTGAAGAATGACTATAAATTATTCTCAATGTAGAATAATAACATATAAAATAGACTAATTTTTATTGTACATTTCATAAGTATAAAATCTCATATTTGAACTTACCATAGGATGGTCAAAAATTCCTTACAAGAAATGTTATGGCCTACTCCACTAAATTCATTTTAAGTTACAAACACTAAAACTTAAAATAATGAACTATCAAAAATGAGAAGGGTAAGATTGGCCCACTGCCAAATTTGCTCTGAGCCAGTTATTGACTATAAGCTGAGGAATTTGTTTCCATAATTAATGTCATCGTGACCCAGACAGTGTCTGGTAAATGTGTCTATGCAGTTAGAACAATCAAAGGTTGTGTACATGTATCAAATTTAAGCAAGTTGATCATACACAGTACATTCGTGGACAATATTTTTTATTGATCTTAAATTGTAAGGCCCCAGGCATGGATTAAATCTACTGTCATATATTTTGTCAAGAAATTGTCACACATGCCAGATTGTAAAACTATGCGGGAGGGGGGTCATAAAACACCGGGTGACACATTTTTTTATAATAATTCAAGGACACATACTGTTTTGCCGACTTAATCTCCTTGATGACTGCATCAATTAGCACAAAATATGGTGAAATTTGAATTTGTTTTGATGTGAACTCGCTGCGAATCTGTGGCGGTATTATTGTTTTATGACTTCAAAGACAGAGCGGGAACGGTGGTGTACAATTTTTACAGCATCAAAGAATGTTTGAAAATATCAAAGAATTGATGTTTAACTTATCTTTCAACAAAATTTCCAGCATAATTGATGTCAAAGATAAACCGCATGTCCGCAGATTACTGTGTGATCATAACTAACTGTGTAATCATCGAGTGATCGTATCGGCGAGTGACACATCTTGTGTTTACATGGCATTTTTTAAAATATAAACCAAATATTTTTGTTGGATGTTTGTCTTCATGAAAGATTGAATTTTATGACTGTAGTAATAAAAAATCGGTGATATTTCTGGAAAAGGGATTTATTTTAGGTTGAAGATCAGACACGTGAAAACCTGGGATTATGAAAATCCGGTTGACTCGTGAAAACCCGGGATTATGAAAATGCGGTAGACACATGAAAACCCGGGATTATGAAGTAAAGGGTTAATCAAATAATTTTTGACTAATTTTTCTAGTTAAGCCTCCCAAAGGTCAAAACAAAGGAAATGCCAAGCTCACAAGATGAGCTCAAGTCTCGTTCACTCAGCAATTGTTTTAGAAATTTAAGTATGGAACAGGGAAACCTTTATAAACCCTGATTTCTGATTTTCAGGCATGTCTTTTACAGACAAATTTTATTATTGTTGTGTTTACAGCTGGGACCAGGGACACACAGGCTACACACGAGACAACACATAATTGATAGTCCAGGAAATGTCTAAATGTTTGCTAAGTAAAGTTAATGTTATAAAGTGTCACTTTTGAATTCCATAGCTGCAATCAAAGCAAACTGTTGTTGCCTAGAATATCAACATGATAGTGTAGAGCCTTATCAGTGACACTCAAAGGCTGAATGAATTAATACAAGTTGTATTGTATGTAGTTTCCTGGATAAAGGTCATTTTAACTTCTGTGGATTCTCATTAGCCTAAACTTGATTGTCAATTTTAAATCTTCATAAAACAATACTTGATGTCAAGAAACAAGTTACATAAATGGATTACCAGACAACATCCATATTGCATGTCTGATGAATACATTGACTAGAGGCACACCTTGACACCAATGGATTACATGATGATCTATAATTTGCCTCCACAGAGACAGCTCTACTGCGAGTACATCAAGTCATTGCCACCGCACTTGACAACAACTCTTGTGTGGTTCTGATAATGCTAGACTTACCGGCAGCCTTTGATGTTATTGACATCCTATTCTCCTGAAACGCTTGGAACTTTCATGTTGGAAAATTGGACTCTGCTCTGGCGTGGTTTGGCTCTTATCTGAGTAACAGGTCTCAATGTGTTTCAGTTAGGTTAACTGTATCAGGAGAAGCCTTTCTTCTTTTTAGTGTCCCTCAGGGCTTGGTCCTGGGACTGAGAAAGCACTGTATGTTTTCAAAACCAGAAGGCGAGATATGCAAAAGGCATAACATGTTATATCACAGTTACGCTGACGACACACAATGCTACCTGGTTATCAAATCAAAAGACAATTTTGTAGTTCCTGAACTTGAAGCCTGTCTGTCAGACATCAGTTCCTGGATGCGTCTGAACATGCTTAAAATCAATCAGGATAAAACTGAACTCATTATCTTTGCTCCAAAACATGTCAAGGATCTCTCTGACTGCAAATCACAATTTGACGGAACCATTGTTCATGAGTCACCATTTGTGAAACATTTAGGTGCCTTCTTCAATAAAACTTTTAGCATGGACAAACAAGCTAATGCTTTATCAAAAGTTTGCCTTTTCCACATATGTAACATTTGACACATTAGACCATATTACTGAGAATGCCTGCAAAACACTTGTGAACTCTCTTGTGACCTCCGACTGGATTATGCTAATGTTTTGTTATGTGGTACCAGCAACAAAGTATTGAGCAAACTGCAACGCATCCAGAACACTGCTACACGTCTGATCACGCAAACAAAAAAGCGTGTGCACATCACTCCTGTCCTCCATTCTCTGCACAATTACAGTACAAGGTCATTTTGTACACGTTTAAGATCAGGCATTAACTTGCTCCTGTTTACATGAATCAGCTGATAAGTGATTACCATCCTGTAAGATCTCTAAGATCAGACCCGGCCAAATTACTCAACATTCCGCGAGCAAGAACTAAATATTACGATGAAAGGCGGTTTTACAAAAGCACGTCTACACTTTGGAATAGTCTGCCAGTAGAAATTAGATCGATAGACTCATTGACAGTTTTTAAGAAAGCAATAAAAACTCATCTATTTAAAATGGCTTATTAGTGACATTGAAGTGAATTTAAAAACTTTTGTTGACTTTCAATTCAATTGCATATTTTGAGTAGATACTATTACATTCAGCTATGTAGTTGGAGCATTCCATTACCTTATGAAATTACTTAAACCAACATTTTACAGGGTGTAGATGGTATTTGTGGTAAGAACACCAACCAAATGACCCTGGTAATTTGGCAACAACAATTTGTTGACATTTTCAATCAGGTTTTCAACAAAGTTATTATATTGTACAGAGTCTGTAGATAGTACAGCTTGTATGGTCACATGTTAGATCATTACTGTATTTTTTATAATTTCATTTATGTTTGTACTGCTTGAGACATCATGGATATTTGCCTGCCTGCATAAATTTCTGCTAGCTTTCACTAGTCTAGTTTAATGTATTCAACATTTACCTCTTAAATTTTTTGTACTCATTTTAACTACAAAATTTCTATTTGTTGAGATTTTTTGTTTTCAGCTGTTAACAAAACAATCTCTGGTACACTTGTTTCGTGACATTGTCACATTTCTTGTTTGTTATGAAGATGAAAACATGCATGTTTTAATTATCAAACTCATTAATTGACATCTGCAATTATTAACGTTTACAGATCTAAGCTTGGACAGGAGGTAGTGACATTACTTCACATTATGCAGTTGATAACTGAATGACAATGCTGTGTTGCTTGACTCTACACCTGTTTCAGCAGGGAAATAATATTTCAATTAATTCATGGCTTCATGTATTTCAGGAAGGACCTATGGCTCACTCAGGGAGTATAATAGCTGCTGGTCTTGGTAAAGGCAGAGTGAGACTGATATGTAAGAAGAAGAGAGTGTCAGTAAGTACCTGACCAGTTGGTCCATCCAAATCATTCCTTAATTACCATAACTATTGAAATCAGAGACTGTCCCATGTTATGGTGGAATCAAAATTGTTAAATGACCTTTACCCTCCTTCCTGCATGGTATGAGTAGTAATTATATGGAACTAGTAAGGATATGATTGAAACATGTCTGCTAGGATTAAGTTATGTTTTCAAACATTAATTTTAATAGTTATTGACAGTTCATTGATATAAACAGTTGTCTGGATCTTAATACAGTAGAACCTTGATAATCCAAATTTACGGGTCAGAAATGTTGTTCTGGATAATCTCTTTTTGGATTATCGGGGTAAAGGAAATCTTAACTGTGCTGTTTGAAAATAAAGGGAGATCACTCACAAATAGATTTATATATAAAAATAAATGAAGACAAACATGTAAATATATTAACTACAATCTGCATGTGTTAAAATGTATGTCTTTATTTACAATAAACAATACATAAAAATATAAACATGCATGTAAATGTAAATTGTATCTGGGACCAATATACACTGGGATTGGAAACGGCAGCGATAAGATCAACAATCGCCAAAATAAGTTGTTGTCGTTTTTGCTGCGCATGCGCACTGACATCGAATCCAATGCATGTTTAGTAAAATCAGCGTCTTTTTTTCACACAATTACAGCTTACAAGCAATAATATTACACTTGAATACTGACACAATCACTTTTTGCATATATAAACTTCATTTTTTTGCTTTCTTTGTTTTTGAGTTTTAACATTTGATGCACAAAAAGGCTATAAAAGTTGATGCGTTGATGTGTACAGATTAGAGATAATATATATGTAATTCTCGTGTAGATGACTTTTAAGTTTGCTTATAGAAATGCATTCAAATATGCTTTACTTTGAAATCAATATGATCATCTTATAGCTAAGGTGTGGATACTTTAAAAAGTACATTTTGTAGAATTAATGGCTAAATTCTCAGTTGAAAAGGTGTGATATTCAGAAAAAATGTGAAATTATTGTACCCATTTTGGTGACTTTAAATGTTTGCTTATAAAAATGCACTCAAACACTATACAATCATCTATAATTTAGATGTGTACAAAGGTTTTTGTCACACTTTTAAAGACATGTTTTGCAAAATAAATTACCAAGTTCTCAGATGAAAATTGGTGATTTTTGGAGAAAATGTGTAAATTTGTTATAACCAATATTATGTTGGTTGTTTTGATGTTCACTAATGGAAATGAACTCAAATTCGTTTTTATTAAAAAACCAACAACAATACGATCATCTATTCTATTACGTCATAACAAGTGGTTGTCTCAAATGAGATGTGCACATGCCATGACCAAAATAATTCAAATGCATTTGAACATACCATGCTGTGCTGATGTGGTCTGTACAGAGAATGCTTACTGGTTATAATATAGCCAATACCAAAATAATCTCGAAGATTATTTGATAAGGTTAACTAGGTTAACTTAAATATAATACTATTTACTTGTATATTAGTATTTTAAAACTGATATAATTTCATAAATTGTAAAACTTTTGGATGAATAAATTTTCTGTATATCAGAAATGAATTCTTATTGAGACGGGTTTTTCATGCATGTGGTGTGTAAAAAATGAGCATGGCAGAACAAGAAACTCAACTTCAGGCCAAAAAACTCGCCAACATTAATAAAGAAAAAGATTGTATTTCTTCCACTAGAGATACGGCCGAAGAAACAAAGAAATCTAATGATTCAACAAAGTGTTTGTTGTCGTTGTCTACTGAAAAACTATACAAAGAAGTAAATTGAATTAAAATGTTATTCAACAAAGTAGTAAAATTGATGCACTTTCAAAATGTGTGGATGAGCTCGAAACATACGATGAAAATTATGACCCTTTGTGTGTTTTTTCCACTTATGATTAAGTGTCCGAGTGTTTGGACAGTCACATTTCGGATGATGCCTTCTAGTCAGATTCTGAATCTGTGTTCTGAAAATGACATTTTTAAAAATTTGTACGACAAATATCAGAACTTTGAAAAATGTGACAATGAAGTGGATGAAAATTTAGCTGCCTTTATAAAAAATTCATTCCGAAATGGAATTACTGAAGATACATTATCTGATATGTTGAAAGACATTCACAGACCTGTCAACTTTGAGTCACTGGTAAAATAAAGGTAAATAATTGTATTTGGCGATTACTAAAACCACAAACTCAGTCAGATGCGCACTGCTTGGACACTGTTACAAACTTATTAACAATAAAAGAAAGGAGTGTCATCGTAATGATTTGGACCCTAGGAAATACCTGTTGACATCTTCTAGTCTAGCTTACTCAGATAATTTGTATGGACATCAGTAAGAATGTGAAAGACATTCTAGACATGAGTAAATTAGGTGGAGATGTTGCTCGTGGTGTAATACATGGTAGAACATACAGTAGAAGAGGTGGTAGACTTCCTATGAGAGGTAGAGGTCATGGTATCCTAAGACCATCATATTCTGCTTCTGGTCAACAACAATCAAAAACCTTGAAAATGCAGCACAGGAAATAGTTGAGGTGAGTGGCAAATTTATAGCAGGTAGACTTTTTGAATTTTGAAGAAAATTGGATAAAATTAACAAGTGATGAAAACATTTTAGACATAGTTAAGCATTGTCATATGAAATTTGTCAAGATGAAAATCCACCCAGTCAAGTTTGCGCAAGAAATGATTTTAATGAAGAGCCAAAAAAATTGTTGATGAAGAAATTCAAAAAATGATTGAAATGAAAGTTATTATTGAAGTTAAACATGACAAAAATGAATTCATTTCTCCAATTTTCTTAGTTAAGAAAAAATGTGATTTTAGAATGATACTAAACTTAAAAGAGCTAAATAGAAGTATAGTTTACCGACATTTCAAAATGGAAACCTTTGAGTCTGCTCTTAAACTGGTAAAACCAGATTGCTATTTTGCATCTATAGACCTTAGACATGCATGTTACTCTGTACCTACTGTACTGTACCTGGCTACTGAACACCAAATAAAACCAAGATTTTCAAAATCTGGAAAGATTTATCGGTATATATGTTTGCCTAATGGTATCTCTTGTGCTCCAAGAATTTTTACAAAATTAATGAAACTTGTGTATGCATCTCTTCGCATGCTTGGACACACAAACGCAGTGTATATTGGTGATTCATTATTGATGGGTGATGCCTATGAAGAATGTAAATTAAATATATCAGATACTGTATCTGTCATGAACAGTTTGGGTTTTATTGTTCACCCTCTTAAATCTGTGTTTGTCCCTACAAAAAGAATTACCTTTTTAGGCAATAACATAGACTCTGGGAACATGGTTGTCACCTTGCCACTTGAAAAAGTTTTAGCTATTGTCCAAGAATGCCAAGAGTTACATGAACTAGTTAATGCAAAAATTCAGCAGGTTGCTAGAGTTGTAGATTTAATGATATGTTCCTCAGCTGTAGAAACTTTGTATTACCGGAACCTAGAAAAAGAAAAAATAATTGCATAAAAAAATAACAGAGGCAATTATATAGCAAACATGTTTATATCTGATGATATGAAAATTGAATTAAAATGGTGGATTGATAATCTAGCTACTGAACAACGAAAAATTAGTCATGGCAATCCAGATATGATTATTACTACTGATGCTGGTTTACTTGGTTGGGGAGCAGTTTGCAATGATACAAAAATCGGTGGTAGATGGAAAAATTAGCCATCATATCTATGCCCTGGAATTATTTGCAGTAGCCCATGCAGTAAAGTCATTTTGTTTATATAAAATAAAAACATTCATTTTCAAATTTTTAGTGACAGTATATGTACTGTCACTTATATAAACGATAAGGGTGGCATAAAATCAGAGGCATGCAATAGAATAGCGAGATATATTTGGCTATAGTGCATCAATAAGAAAATTTGGCTATCTGCAACTCATATTCCAGGAATCGAGAATGATGCTGATAGAAAAAGTAGAAATTTTAACGAAAATGTTGAATGGCAGCTCAATAAAAATCTGTTCAAGATTATTGCACAAATATTTTGGCTACCAGATATTGACTTGTTTGCCTCTAGACTTATTAAACAAGTAAATGAATTTGTTTCCTGGAAGTCTGATCCTGAAGCAAGTGCAGTTTATGCTCTTACATTGAGTTGGTCACAAAAATTTATACATACTTTTCCTCCTTTCAGTTTGATTGGTCAAGCATTACAAAAGTTGATAGAGGACCAGGGAGAGATGATCCTGGTGGCTCCTCTTTTGACAACACAGCGCTGGTACACAAAAGTGATGAAAATGTTGATAGAAATACCTTACATTGTATAGGTTATGCCAGATACTTAAACATTGGCACAGAAAGACAAAATTCATCCACTAGTAGGCCAACTGCATCTGATGGTATGTCGTTTGTCAGGGAAGTGTTAGAAAACAGAAATATTTCGAGAAAATCTGTCAATATCATCATGTCATCATGGAGAAACTACCAAAAAACAATACTCCTCATATATCAATGAATGGGTGGAGTTCTGTTATAAAAGCAAGATTGATAAATTTCAAGTTAATGTTGATAGTATCATTGAAGTTTTGACTGAATTATTTGATTCAGGTTACAAGTATGATGTACTGAATACAGTAAGAAGTGCTGTATCTTCACTATGTATCACTTAGGATGGATTTACTGCTGGTTCACATCCTATAATTGTGAAATTTATGACAGGTGCTTTCAACTTACTTCCTCCTAAATGTAAATGCAATGATACATGGGACATATCAAAGGTACTGTGTTATCTTAAGACACCAGATCATGTTATATGACAAACAAAATCTTTTGGAAAATCACTTTAATAATACAATAATTTCACATTTTCTCCAAATATCACCAACTGTAATTTGGCCATTTATTTTACCAAATCCGCTGTAAAATTGTGACAAAAACACACGTACACTTAACTAAAAGATGATTAATTCATTTCAATCAAAATTGCACTTTCTATAAGTGAACTTTAAGGCCACTCATTGGATACAGTAATTATACTTTTTCTCCGAATATAATCAATTTTCAACTGTACATTTATTTTAACAAAACCTGAGTACACAACTAATAGATAATTATTTCATTTTTTAATCAAAAGCGCATTTGAGTGCATTTCTATTAGCATGCTTTATAGCCACTAACACCATATTGGGTACAATAATTATACTTTTTCTCTGAATATCACCAATTTTCAACTGCGCATTTGGCCATTTATTTTACAAAATTTGTTTTTTAAATTGTGACAAGACTTGCGAACACATCTTAAATAATAGATGATCATTTCATTTTATCATCAAAAACGCACCTGAATGATTTCTATGAGCGAACTTTAAAGCCACCAACACGATATTGGGTACAATAATAATATCACCCCTTTTTAACTGAGAATTTAGCCATTAATTTTACAAACTGTACTTCTTTAAAGTGTGACAAAAACCCGTGTCCACATCTACAAAATGATTACATTGTTCATTTGAAAAAAATGTATTTGAATGCATTTCTAATAGCAAACTTCAAAGTCACCCACACAAGAATTGCTCATTTTCTCTAATCTGTAAGCATCGACACATAAACTTTTATAGCCTTTTTTACACAGATGTTAAAAATGTTGTAACTTGAAAACAACTAAAGCGAAAATTTCAAATTTATATATGCCAAAAGCGATTGTGTCAGTATTAAAGTATAATATTATTGTAAAATAATTGCGTGAAAAAAAGACACTGATTTTACTGAAAGCATCTTTGATTCGAAGTCAGTGTGCATGCGTGGCAAAAACAACGACAACTTATTTCAGACCAATTGTTTCCAATCCCAGTGTATAATTGTCCCAGATTGTATGTAATTATGAAAAACATATCAGTAGTCAACTGCATCTGACTGAAACAAGGCATTAAAGTGGCACATTTTTTATGGTCAAACCTATGAATAAAGGCCACCATTGACTGTTGGCTTTATTTGGAGGTCAGTTTGTTCTAAATAATCAGAGATGGTTTTCAAAGAATGGCCTGTATTCACAGGGTGGTCCTCATTGGAGGTGGCCTCAGACTCAGGTTTGACTGTAATTTGTTCAGTATGGTTTCATTTTTTTTTATCTCACCTGAGCAGTGATTGGATCTTCACCAAACCTTGTCAAAATGATTGTCTTAATGATATCTTGGACAGGTTCGAACATGGGTTATCTGGGGTGTAAAAGTAGGTCACCAGGTCAAACCATTGAAAAACCTTGTTAACCCTCTTGTGGCCACAGTTTTGATTGGATCTTTCTTTGAACATTGATCATCTGGGGTCACAAACTCGGTCAATAGGTCAAATCATAGAAAAACCTTGTTAACACTCTAGGGATCAGAATGTTTGTATTTATGATATCATGAACAGGTTTGAACACGGGTCACCTTGGGTTAAAAACTGGGTCACCAGGTCAAGTCACAGGTAAACCATAGATGTTGCAATCTCGGGTGAGCAAAAGAGGGCCATCTTGGCCTTCTTGTTCATAAGAAGTGGTTTTTACTTGGCAAGCTTCTTAAGTCTCTGGAATTTTAAAAGATTAACACCCCATTTGTGATATAAGGTGTAATGAATAAGTAAAAAAATTATTTTGTAAAATTATGCATGTTATTATATTTAGTTGCACTTAATTAATCATTTTTCTTTTTATTGACAAAATTATTGAATCAGGTAAGCAGTCTCATTGACAGTTTAAAATTAGTCTTTTATTGTTATAGGTATATGAGGGTTTTCGTGACGATCATGAAATCAGAGATTTTGTGTCTGGTGGGGCTGCCTCTGGGGTATCAGCAGCTTTTGGGGCTCCAGTTGGGGGCACTTTGTTTTCTGTTGAAGAAGCAGCTAGTTTTTGGAGCCAGTCATTAACCTGGCGAGTGGTATGTTATAGATGTGGTCAATTTTACTTATAATGTCAAATTCTTTTTCAACTTATTTTATTCCATGCAATACTTGCTTGTTTCAAAAATCAGTATATATTGGGACATACTATTTGGGACAGGGTTAGCAAAACAGTCTGCCCTCCCTAAATAATTGGATCACAGTAATCTTCATTTCACTTGGTCAAAATATTTATGGACATTATATCATGTTTCTGATGTTAAATTTATAACTAAATTAATCAAGGTATGTAGTAGTTACTCCTTACATTTCTTCAATTGACAATAGTGCATCATGTGTTTATCATTAAAAAAATCTGGTATTACTCATACTGAATAACAAAAACAAATTTATCGAAAACAACTGAAAACAAATTCAGATAACTGAAAAAAAATTAGATATTTTTATCATTTATTTCTGGTATATCAAACTTATTTGGCTAATGCTAGTTTACTACTACTGTTTATTACTCATGTATGGAACTCCCGAGTTAATACATTGATTTTAATAGAAGTTAGGATTATTTATAAAATAAGCAAATATGTGGTGTATTGTACAAGTTGCTTACTTTCGTACCAAAAACAAGTCAGACTGCTGGAATTAAGTGATACTTTTTACTATTAACTACACTCAAACAGTTATCAACTCTAGTACCTCAAGCCTTCTTGTTAGGTCAGTTAGTTGTCTAATAATTTTTTTCCTTTCAGTTTTTTTCAGCAATGATTGCTTGTTTCTTTACCAACTTTTTGCTCAGTGCATTTCATGGTACACCAAACCAGTTATCTGCACCAGGTCTAGTGAGGTTTGATGTCTTCCCGGTAAGAAAAGATTCATTTCCTACTTCAGTTAGGTAGGGCAGTTTTAAACTAGTTAATATTCTTTGCTTTAGGAGAGCTTGAAATTATTAAATATACTCAATTTTGCATACATACACAAAATTTTACTCAAAAATAAAAATTTGCCACATAAATCGAAATAAAAAACTGACAAATATCACTCCTGCCGAAAATATCAACGCGGTTACTTCCCTTAGTTTCTGACGTCATCGTTGATGTTGATCAATGCAACTACTAGCTATATATGTAATATAGCTTATCGTTAACACATCTGTCAACAATGTTGCGAGTGTTTTTTTTTACGAGTTTGAGCTATTTATTCGATGATTTATCATTTATAGAAGAACATTTCGTCGTACAACTGTACCATTATGAGCCTTTTGACAAATATAACAGCAATTTTGACATAACTAGACCCATACACGATTCAGAAGATGAGTGTAGACGGGACCTTTAAAATGATGCATGTTAAGACGAGATATTTATTTACTGGCATTTATTCAAACTATCGCAATAAAATGCACCATTTAGCAAATTACCAGAAAAATGTCATATATTATTCAAACTAATACTGTGGTATCATTTAATTTCACTGGCATGAAATTTCACGCAAGTGCGAAAAAAGAAAGATTTGCACGGTTTTTTGCTACAGCCCATTTCACACGTTGGACTATGTACATGTTAATTACAGCGGCACCCTTTGTTACCACGATTAATAAACAATATGACTGTTGTTACCGATAATTGCTTGTTAATTGTCACTTTATATAGATAAAGCTTGTCCGAGATCAAAGCATGGATTGGCATGTAAATTAGGAAAATTTTCGAAAAAAACTTAACTTCTCGCAAATCGGTAGTAACATAGCAGGAAGTAGATACACAACTTAAGTGACATAGTATTCGGACAATGAAAATTTCAGATGGTCACTTCTTGCTGGATTAGCGCGGCCTTAAATTCGCACAACAGAAGATTGCCGTAGTTTTCAAAGCAGTTTTCGATATTTAACTAGTATATCATTCAAAATTGTGTTTTCCATGATGGACCTAAAACAATTACCAAGTTTCAGCTGGCTCCATATCTACAATCAACATCTTTACAGTTTCAGTTAACTATTACATAATCTTACGTAACATGTCACACAATGTCATCAGGTTCTTATGGCACCAAAATATACAGGAAATTGACATGTTGGATCACAGCTTTCTCATAACATACACACAGACCCATAGCATGTGTAATGTGGAAAGTTCTCACATGATCAGACAATTGTTGACTTTCATTGATTGTTTGTTTTAATCATGTCCTTAAGCAGCAAAAACAAAGCTGATGCAATCAGTTTGTGTAAAATCTTGACCTAATTACTACTAGTGAGAAGAAATTATTTTTTAGAGTTTACTGTGTTAGAAATTAACTTGTATTGTTCGTAACACTTTATAAAGGTATTTTGCTGCTTAAGCTTAAATAGCAACTACACATTTTTTGCTTATAAGTTTCGTAAATGCTAATATTTATAAAGAAGTAAGTTTAGTGGTATAAAAATTGATTTTAATATTTTAATACGTGTTTTTAACTAGATTCTTTATTATTCGTATCTGGGAGGCTTTCGATAGTCTCATAAAGATTCGTATCTGAGCGGTAATGGGATAAAAGTTCAAGTTGGAATGAAAGTGTTGTATTGATTATGTCATTGAAATATCGAAACAATAATGTTCGTCTTACAGTATTAATATACTGACAATTTAGATATGCTCAGGGACTCTACATTACATGCAGAGATATGCTGTAGTTCTATAAATCAGGTCAAAATGGTATGAAACATAACTGACACAGGAATGGATAAATTTAATAATATGCAAACAATGCCAAGTTGTATGTATATATTGATTTACTAATTTGTACTTACGGAGCTCCTTGGAACCCCTAGATTGTTCGCATTGATATCAATAAGGGGTACAGTTTTTATCGTTATAAAATGCTATTTTGTACGTTCAGTCTGAATTTTTGGTGCATGGTATCAAAGTATAATATTTAATAACTGTTAAAAAAGCTTAAAATGCTTTTAACGTCTTTTTTACATATTTAGGCACTTACACTACATTAAGCTCCTCTGAATGTGTATATACTCTGTGTCAACTATGATGTCACAAATCAAGGGAAGCAACTCTCCCTGTTTTTTCTCTGAAATTAGCTACTTTGTTACAAATTTTTTTGTCCTTTAAATTCATTTTTACAGCCTTATTGTGGCACTCATGCTTACTACTGCTTGTAAACAATTAAATTAGCGACACTTAAATATAATTAAAGGGTACACAATTTCTGACAATCTGATGTAATGATTGCTTTATTTTGGTTTAGAATATTACCATTTTTATCATGTTATACATGCAAAACAAGGGAAACTCATGCAAACTGATTATGAACATCCTTCCACACCATTTTCTTCCAGATTAATATTTATAATATACACACAATTCAATTTCATCAGTTAGGTCCCACTTCTGCATCACTGTTGGAATGTTACTGTCCAGGAAATTTTGCTTCCAATCAATCAAGCAAATGGAATGTCGTCAGTATTGTTACTTTCAGTCAAAGAAATGTCTGGCTTGTCCTCCTATTCCCTGTTTGCCAATATAAAATTGAAGTCAACAGTCAGAAAACAAACTGAATGTTTGTATTAATGATATCATGAACAGGTTTGAACATGGGTCAACTCAGGTTAAAAACTAGGTCACCAGGTCAAATCAAAGGAAAACCATAAAAGTTGCAATCTTTACTCAGGTGAGCGAAAAAGGGCCATCTTGGCCCTCTTGTTTCTTATTGGTTTGAAATAATGATCCCATGTTTTGTCACCAGTAACAATGTTTGCAAATTGTTTTTGAATGAAGTTTGGAAACATTTTGAGCAATTGCTGAGCAGTTAGTACTTATATCCTTTTTTGGTCATCTGTCAATAGATGGGATATCCATCTGGCAGAAATCTTCTGTACATTTGAAATACTCTTCAAAATGAAATGCACTCACAATAGCAATATGCCAACAGGTTTAGCTATATCATGAATCATGTACCTGTCATCACTTTCAATCATTTCCCTGACTTTTGAGACATATGTCTTGCCTATTACAGTCACATGTTGGCCAGATTGTGCTGCATCTTTGACAGATTCTGTACCAGTGAGAAATTTCTTTATCCACCTATGAACTGTCTCATAAGATACCTTATCAAACCCCAATTAAGCAAAAGATCTTCTTTACCGAACAACCGAGTTTTGTGCAAACTTTTATATAAGCTCTTAATTTCTTCAATATTCTCAACCCGTTTTCCAACCATATTTACAACAGTGGTCAACGACTGGCTCTATTGAAATGAATATAAGTTTAAAACTGCAAAGAGCTGAAGGCTCGAGTTTATACTGCTGGAAAGTATTGAATAGAGCTATTCAGGTGTATCAAAATCCACAAAATCGTGCAAAGTGTTATTGTGCTGTTGTTCAATACACATTATATATCAAACCCTGTAACATATACTGGTAACTACATAATGAAAACTTTAATTGACCTATGAAAATATAGGTCAAAATTACTTCAAAATAAATGTTCACTTACATCTGAGTGGTATTACTATGATATTGTTTCATCATACTTCTCAACATTTATTGGCTTGTGATAGTGAATGTTCTGTCACTAGACCAGCCACTTTAAGTATTTCAGATATGGGACGTCACAAGTTTTGGCTTTAGATACAAAAGCACTATATTTACTGTATGATTTGAATTTCTCAATGACTATTCCAGCACAGAACATTTCACATTTTAGCCATCAACTCATAGTAAATGAAATAACAACTTTGTATGGTTCGATATAACTGATAAAAATGTCTTTTCTCCTTGCCACGTAAAGGATTAGTTCTCATAATATATTATTTCAAAACTCTGTACACACATATTTTCCTATATGGAGCATATTTCTTAAATGTTACAATAGGGTTTACATTACCCTTTCTAGTGTGTTTAAATAACCCACAATAAAACATAACAAATTGTACATAATCTTTCTGGATATTAGACTTAGTGACTAGACTGAGAACAACTTGTACAAATTAATGCCATCAACATGGCTAATTTAAGTGACAATATCTTAAATGAAATTTCTTCAGTTGGATACTACGAGTGTTTCAGGTAACTCAAAACAAGTATAAATATCTAGGTTTGGTAGGACGTAAATTAAAAACCCCAGTCATAAACTGCACAATTAATGGATGAGATCCAATGGGCATATTATAGTCTTTTAGATTACATACTGAAGATAATGCACTGCGAGCAGTGTTAACAGTTTCATAATTATATCCAGAATGAAATACTGGTAGTTCTGTTAAGAATTCAGTTCTACCATCAACATAGGTTTGAAAGGCATCAATTTTCCTTTTAACACCAAATGAAATCCATTTGTTAATGTAAGTGGAATATTGCTTCTTAGTTGACTGTCTCCAAGAGGATATGAGGATATCTGTAGATTTGTCCGGAAATTTTCTTATTTTGAAGCATCGCCTGATATGCGACATACCATTAGATGTAACTTGTCTGACAGTGGATGAATTTTCTGACAATGTGGAATTGTCAGTATGTTCTTCAGAACTTTGACCATCACAAGTCTTTCAGCATTTCTAGAACTGGTGGATATCAGTTTTGTGTTACCCAAAGTGGAGCAATCAATAATGGTTCTGCTTTGTCCTAATGAGCCTTCTGTACAAGTCGACCAATCAAACTGAAAGGTTGAAAAGCATAAAGATATATATCACTCCAACTAAATGTAAAAGCATCAACTATTTAAGCTTCTTGGTCTGGCTTCCAGTTTGTTAGCTTGACCTAGTAAGACAAGAGCATTGGTTCCACATTCAATGTCTGTGATGTCTTCACTGTATTTATCCAGGAGTTTGGTAATATTACAGCTAACTTTCACTATAAGATTTTGTATAGATTGCAATTTTGAGTCATCTGTTCGAGTATGAGGTTTGAGCAGTCTCCAAATACCCTGGTTCACTCTAGTTTTAACAAGAGATTGACAATTACTTGGTCTGAAAATATCTTTCAATATCTGTATCTGCTTTTCATCACTTATGCGTAAGAGAAAAGTGCTGTTGACTAGCAACCCCAAGTCATCATTAACCTCATTGTCTACAGACTCTGACTTAAAAATGTATTGTTCACAAGTTTTCTGCCTCATAGCAGGAGCTTCATTAGCACAATCAATGGCTCAGTGCATGTTTCACCAACACTAAATTCAGTGTTTTCATCATTTTCAACACAGTCATATTCACAATAATTCCAAGTGCACATTGAATCAATTTTTTTGTTAAAATCAGCAATATCGTCTTGCTGTTCAATACGCTTATTTTGCATGTTTAAATTTTGATTCAGTTCTTCTAAGAAAAGAATTACCTCCTTGTTTATGTTTTGTGAACTCAAAATTTGCAAAGTCGAAACTCAAAGTCAATGGTTTTGCTTTGCTTCCAGTCACACCGGAGTTTTTTGAGACAGATTTTCCTTCATTGTCTTTACCAGAAGAAACTTCATTTGCGGTTTAAAACAGAAGCAGCATTTGTTTTGCGGTAATGAATTTTAAGCAATTTTTTAATTGAGTAAATTTGGTTAACAGCCTTGCTGTGTTTATATATTATGCTTGGTAAATTTGCATATAAAAGTATGCTTATTACCCACAAATAAATAATGAAATACAGCCTTGCTGTATTAGCAATTTGTCTTTACAATAAAGTTTGTATCACGGTCATGTGATTTAAACCTGTCAAACAATCGCCCAATCGGTGCCAGATCTAGAAGTGCTCTGATTATCATGGTCATGCTCGGCACACATCTCATTTGAGAATGGAAGTTGTATGGCGTAAACTAATCTGATCTTTAGTCAGGATTCAGCCTGAAAGAGTTGAAAGTCAAATTATTCCAAAATTATAAAATTGGTTGACTATTGCAAAAATGATTATGTAACATGGTCGCTAATTTCTAATAAATGTTTGGGAGAGTGGCTTTCCTTGATGTGACATCATAGTTGACAGAATCTGTATACATATTAGTATACATTAGTGTGAACACTGTAGGGGACAGACCTGTAAGGGGCTCCGTAATTCAAATTAGTATCAATTGATATTTACATATAATCCCACAAATAAACAAGACTTACCTTAAGGTGAAGTTTGTTTGGGATTCTTTGTGGTCATAAATCACTGAAGTGATCAGATGGGATGTGCACCTGCCATGTGATTATAATCCTCAGTATTAACAGCCCAAATATTAATGCAGGAACTTTTAAATGCTCAATATTCAGGCCAGTCCCATTTATTATGAAAAGGGAAGGTACTTCATATATTATAAGTACATATTTACATATATATTTGCTATATATATATATATCAAAATGGGAGGGCATCTGATCATTTCAGTGTTCACCTTAGGGTAAGTTTTGTTTATTTGGGGGATTCTTTTATGTCATAACACTTGCGCTCAGATGGTTAGTGCGCATTGTCATTCCTCTACTGGTTGTTTTAAGATGTATTTAGTATGGTAATTTTGATTAATTCGGTGTTGCAAGGTCTTGTTTGACTAAACAATATTGACGTTTTTTGGAGGAAAAAGATTAAATATCTGCTTCATTGTTTGGAATTGGACAAAGTGCTTATTGGTTATGTGTAGTATAATGTATTAGCTATCTGTAGACACCAGTTATTAGAAATTTGAGCAATTTTTTAAAAAGTTACGTAGTTTTAAACAAACTTGGTGCAGAAACTGTCATTTCGGAAGTTGTAACTCTTGTATATGTATATATATGATATATGTGTTTTTGGTCTGTGTGGCATTTTTAGACCTAATACACCATTATACACCATCCCTTCAACATGCTAGCCCCCTATTCTTGAGACAGCATTAAATGGTTTTATGTAAATGATAAATAAATTTTTGACTTCAACCCTTTTTCTGCTGTTCCCTCTAAGTAAAGTTTTAACACAAAGTCTCCTGTCTGGAGTATAAGCTTTTAGTTCAGCCACAGGAATTTTTATTCCTTGTCTTTATTTCAATACATATTTTGAAGGTACCTTCTTCATATCATTAATAGTCAAAAGATGAATAGACACCTTAATGCCAATACTACCATGACCTGCATTACTAATGTAAATGTTAACCGTTTCAATGATAAATCACTACTTTGTGATGACTTTTTAGCTCACCAGGTTCAGGGTGAGCTGTTAGGATAGGTAGGTGGATGCTCTGGCGTCTGGCGTCAACAATGGTCTTCTCCTCAGAAACTACCAGTCGCATTTACTTCAAATTTGCTGTGCAGAGGCCTTTTGATGTTCTAATGGCAATTTGCTCATATTATACAAGTTGACCCCTTTTAGGGGTCACTAGAGCTAAAAATAGAAAAAGCTTTAATCATCTTCTTCTCATGAACCAATGGATGGATCATCACCAAACTTGGTCTGTAGCATCCTTAGATGGTCCTCTCTCAAGTTTGCTCAAGTAAATTTGGTCAGCCCCTTTTAGGGGCCTCTAGAGCTAAAAATAGAAATACCTTAAAATGACTTTTTCTCATGATTCTATGGATGGATTGTTACCAAACTTGGTTTTAGCATCTTTAGATAGTGTTCTATCAGATTTGCTGAAATAAAAATGGTTGGACCCAATTAGGGGCCGCTAGAGCTAAACATAGAAATACCTTAAAATGACTTATTTTCATGAACCAGTGGTTGGATCATCCCCAAATTTTGTCTGTGGCATCCTTCAATCATCACGAATATTCTTTTGTAGTATCCTTTGATGGTCCTTTATCAAGTTTATTATTGTTCCTCATTATTTGCCCACAAGTGCACATTTATTATCTTTTTAGTAACAAGTTAACCCTTTACCTCATAGCCCCTATTCCATTTGCCTACTACATACTGATGATAGATAAGATAAACTGATAACCAGTAACTAATACTGGCTCAGTACCAGTGATAGCCTTATCTTCATACAGTGATTTGGATCAGCTACTGTTTTTGATACAAGAGTTTTTTAACAGGCTGTAACTACATTAAATATTGATTTAATAAAAAAGGTGTGAATGTAAAAGATTTAGGAAATTAATTTCTCTTTCTAATGATGTATTGATTTTATTTGTAGGCAAGGTGTGAAGAAAGTTATTGCTAGTATAAGATGACCATGAAAATAAAAACACTTTGTTTAGGCATATTATCACTGTCATATCATTTTTTATGCATTGTTTTCAACAGACACTATGTACATAATTGGTGATTTAATCCTAGACAGCTGTAAAAACAATGTACATCCATAAAACAACGGGTGATATACATAAATATGCCAATGAGCAAGACCCCTTACTGTTTTTCTGGGGGTAATGTCTGTCATTAATTGTTATCAGTATGGATCGTGTCACCACGACTGTGTTTGTCACCCTGATTGTGATTTTGATTATAATAAGTCGCCGACATTTAGCCATAATTTCTGTCGTAGAATGGACTATATGAACATCAAAGACGCACCCGACTGTTTTCCGGTTGAGCGGATAATTTTTGTTTTTTTTTATATGAATTATAACGCTGCCAACGTGAAAAAATCGTGATAATGCAAGTACATTAATGAAAAAAGTACAGCGAAATCTCGCATTTATACGAAATATTTACGCCAATATATTTAGCAACAAGTTAATCATATTGATATATGTCAATTCATCAACATTAATGAACATATGCAAACAGAACAATAATTGTACGTACGTATAAAACACGGAATTATCGAATTTACTGACGTGATACTGTGCGACAACTACTTCAATTTATTTAATTCCTTCAGTTTTCGTAATTTTCATGACGCACGATTAAAACAATTCATTCATTATTATTTAACAAAATGTGTTGAAATTCAGTCCCAAATATGTTGCATATGCTTAAATCGACCGTTATTTGCACCTGTTAGCACTCTCAGTTTCAGAGGCACGCGACAAATTACGTCACGTCGCATTTGAATGTGTCAATTTTGAGGCACTCGACGGGTATTTTAATGTCAGTTCAAGGTTAATTGGTGGCTTGACTTTTTACGCAACTTACACGTTTTCTTAGTTTAAACATAATTGACACTTGAAATCGGGTGGTGAACGAAAAAAACATGATGTATGTTGGATCGGTATTTGTGAAAATAACTTTAAATAGGAACAACATTTTTTACATATATTGTGCGTAAAATGTTAAATTCATCAAAAACAAGACTAATTAAACATGATTTCCACGAAAATCACGATTTATCAGTGGTTGACAGTCTTAAATTGTGCTAGAAATAGTGCTTAAATACGTGTATAAAACTTGATATTTAATGGAAATCGGATGAGAAACGAACAAACACGACATAGGTAAGTTTGATCGGTATTTTCGAGAAAACTTTAAATAGGAACAATATTTTTTGTTTACATATTTTGTATGTTAAATGTTAGATGCATCATATGCAAGAATAAAAAAACACGGTTTCAGCGAAAAATACAATTTATCGACGGTTTAATTTCGAGGACGCACTTCGCGTCTATATGAGGTAAAGGGTCTGGACGCACTTCGCGTCTATATGAGGGAAAGGGTCTGGACGCACTTCGCGTCTATATGAGGGAAAGGGTCTGGACGCACTTCGCGTCTATATGAGGGAAAGGGTCTGGACGCACTTCGCGTCTATATGAGGTAAAGGGTTAATTAATATTTATTCTGGTGAGCGATGCAGGGCCATCATAAATATTCTAAAACCATTGAAACATCTCAGGTTTCACAATATTTTGACTGTGGTGGTTTAAGGTTGAAGATACCTCTCATGAAGTTGATTACTAATGGGTGTGAACCAACTGCATAACCATCTCTTACTAGACCCAATGCAGTCAACGCTGATCTAGCAGAATTAATTGCATTGTAACTTAAGTCTGCTTCGTAAAGTTTAGCTAAAAAATCCAAAATGTCATTTATGGATGCCTGAAGATTATCAATTTTCTTTTAACAAAAGTATTTAAACCATTTTTCACTTCACCATCAGTCGAGATATTACACTGAAAGGAAGAAAGGCATAAAAATATAAGTTATTCCAATTCATAGCAAAGCCATCAATGAATTCCACCTCTGGATCTGCCTTCCAGGATACAAAGCTTTCTAATTGTTTGTTCAACCTAGAGGCAAACATATCTACATGAGGTTTCCCCCTACTAGAAAATATTTTGCTCACGATGTGAGGATCTAACCTCCTATCTATATTATCATAAGGGTTATGTGACTCATAGCTTCATTCTGAGCAGATGGAACATGGGCCACAGTAATCAAAATATTCTTACTAATTGCCCTTAACCACAAGCTTTTAGCGAGTTTATTACAAGCAGCTGACTTAGTACGACCAAAATGTTCGAAATATGACAATGCACATGTGTTATCTCCTTTTATTTGTATATGAGTATCCACAATGCCTAACAGTTCCAAAAAATCGATATGATTTTTTGCTCCATCTGGGTCCATCTTCCTCCAATTCTTTGATCTCTACAAACAGCACCCCAGCCAGACATACTAGCATCAGTCACTATTGTAACCTGGGGTATACCATACGATATTTTCCTATATGCTTTTGGTAAATTTTCTATCTACCAAGATAACTCTTCATGCATATCATATGTCAAGAACATTTTAATTAAAATTGCCCTGATTCAATGATAAAGCTTCTGATTTTCCAATTTCTAATTTTCTATAGAAAAGTGGTCCATATTCAACCACAGAGACGATGCAACCATGAGTCTAACTACTCGAGCCACTTCCCTACAGCTATATTTTTGTTTCTGAGCTTTTTGCACTCAGTTAAAAACACATTTTGTCTTTCTTCTGTTAGATATATAATCATTCTCAGAGAAACAATGTGATTACTTAGAAATATGATATTTTGAACAGGCGTAAGCACTGATTTCTTATTATGGATGATAAAACCCAAATCTGTCATAACTGCTACTGTGTCATTGACACTATCCACACACTGGCTTTTAGTGTCACCAAAAAGCATAGAATCATCAATATAGCTAGAATTAGAGTGGCCCATTTGCCTGTGTGTTGCTTACACAGGTTTTAGAAGTTTGGTAAATTATCTAGGAGCCAAAACAGTACCATTTGGTAGACATGTATATTCATACAACTGATTTTTCCATACAAATCTATTAAAGGTAATTTCTATGCGGTCTATACATATTTACAGAGTAATAAACATGGCAGAGATCTATAGAGGCCGTAAAACAATTTTATTTACTAGTTTCAAAGCTGATTAAAAAGTATCCATCTTAAAATGATGGTACTCGATTGATTGATTGATTGATTGATTGATTGATTGATTGATTGATTGATTGATTGATTCAACTCTTTTAAAAGTAAGTATCATTCTATATTCACCATCTTTTTTCGTTGTAATGAAAACTGGAGAAACATATTGACCTTCTACATAACTAACTTTTTCAATTACATTCATGTTTGATAGTTTTTCAATATCTGAGCTCATTATTTTTTTTGCTCCTAGGAATCAAAATGTTGATTTGGGTATATGTTTTTTTGGGTATATCTTTATCAAATTCTATTTCACTGTTTGATACTATTTCTAAAACACTCTCATCTGAAGTAAAGTTTCTCCAATTTTCTACAAATTTTCTGAGTCTACCTGCTTCGAAACCTACTGTATCAATTACAGTTTTTTGGTCTCCGCCTTCTTGGCATTTTTTGGTTGTTTCCACCTTGTTCTATAAGGACCACTAGCTGGTTTTCTGTAGCCATGAGGACTAGTCATTCTTCTGTAACCTCTAATGGATCCTAGCACCACCCCCAGAATTTCTTCTATTGTTGAACATGTATCTACTACTTGATACATTCTGGCCAATTTTATTCATTTCTTGGATATCTTTGATATCCTTGACAATACTATCACCATGCAGGGGATCTGTAAATGATGTAGATGATGAACACAAATAATGTAATTTAGAATCTATGTCCTTTCTGTGGACATCTTTTCTGCAACAGTTATCCACTTATTAGCCTGACCAAGTAGTCCAATGGCATTCATACCCAATGACAGGTCTTATTTGCCAAATTTTTCAGCATTTGAATTTATTATCTTCACTAAATTACGTGTGGCTTTTATCAGACAATTTTGTATTCCTCTCATTTTGGAGTCCTCCATTTGAGTACTCTGCTTTAATACTGACCACACTTTAGGGTTCACTTTCGTCTCTATCAAAGAGTCACAGTTTTCTAGCGCTTTTCTTCTGACATCCCCATTTTAAATGCTTCATTGACCAATGATGACAATTCTGAGTCGACTGCTTTATCAGTTGCATCATTTTTAGGAAACGTTTTTGAGAATTTACCAAATATACTGTTTTGGCTTATATTTTGTTCAGAGTCTCATTTTGACAAAAGTCTTTATTGTAGGCATCATCAAAGTACTCATCTCAACCACTTTCATACAAATAATCAACTCTCTGAGTAAGCTTTTCTACTTTTATTATTTGTTCTCATGACATTAGCGTTCATTTCTCTCAAGATGGATAACGCTTCTACATTGAATGGCTCCTCCATTGACGACAAGGTGCTGGTGTTAATGGTGGGGTATACATGTCCAATTCATTTGAACTTGATGGTTTAGGAGCGTTCAACTGAATCGCTGAGCTAGGCTTTTTACCTTTGTTCATATTTTCCCATTTCTCTATCTTGTCTTGGTCAACTCCCTGTTCAGAGTTATTTTCTTCAGTTTTGGCATTTCGGCTTGGCAGCAGCCATATTGTATTACTACAAATATGCGGGCTTTTGACTATGTGACTGGTTTGTGTGTACAATGTTTTGTAGTTCCAGACGAACTACTTTACGACACAAATTATTTATAACTGAATGGGATCTCCAAGTCAGAAAATACCCAATAGATTAAAATTTTTTTTGAAAAGTTATTATCAAACCAAAGGATTAAATAAGTAAAGTGAATTTATATCTAAGTATCGACTTTACAAAGGATTAAATAAGTAAAGGGAATTTATATCTAAGTATCGACTTTACAAAGGATTAAATAAGTAAAGGGAATTTATATCTAAGTATCGACTTTACAAAGGGTTAAATAAGTAAAGTGAATTTATATCTAAGTATCGACTTTACAAAGGATTAAATAAGTAAAGTGAATTTATATCTAAGTATCGACTTTACAAAGGGTTAAATAAGTAAAGTGAATTTATATCTAAGTATCGACTTTACAAAGGATTAAATACAAACTCAACACTGAACAAAAACATGTCTGTTTGGTGTGAAAATCACTGGCACACTGAGGATTTAATTATATGGCGCACATCTCATCTGAGCACAAAAGTGTTATGATATAAACGAACTTGGTATGGCTTGCATAATTTTGACCTTAGTTATGTTTAGTTAAATTTATCTATTCCAGTGTCAATTATGTTTCACATATATATTTACACAATTTGAAGAACTACAGTATATCTAAATTGTCATTATTTATAATACTATAAGACTTTAGTAAATTATTACAATTTCGTCATTTTATTGACATATCAGTAAAACAGTTTCAACATGAACTTTTAATCAAACAAACATGCAGTGAAAACTACATCAAACACACAATAGTGGAGAAAGTATGGTAACTTCTTTGTTGTTATTTAGTCATGACAAGTTTCACCAGTTTTTAGATTCAAAAGTTAAACAACAATGTTATGCATGATTAAACCCATTATACAGAGTCTGTTATGAGAGATGTGAAACTAATATGATATTTAGGTGGTCATCTATAAACCCATATAGCATGTAATTTACACATATTTAGCTCACCTGAACCAAAGGTTCTATGTGAGCTGTTAAGATGGGTGGGTGTATATCACGTCTTCTCCTCTGAAACTACTAGTTAGATATACTTCAAATTTGCTGTGTAGAATCCTTTAGATGTTCTTTCTGCAATTTGCTCATATTATACCAGTTAGCCCCTTTTAGAAATAGGAAAACCTTTAAACATCTTCTTCTCATGAACCAATGGATGGATCATCACCAAACTTGGTCTGTAACATTCTTATCACATTTGCTCAAATAAAAATGGTTGGCCCCTATAAGAGGTGGCTAGAGCTAATAATAGAAATACCTTTAAATATCTTCTCATGAACCAATGCATCATCCCTAAACTTGGTCTGTAGTATCCCTAGACGGTCCTCTGTCAAGTTTGCTCAAATAGATTTGGCCAGCCACTTTTAGGGGCCAATAGGGCTAAAAATAGAAATACCTTAAAATGACTTTTTCTCATGATTCTTTTTTACCAAACTTAGTTTGTAGCATCCCTAGATGGTCATCTATCAGGTATGCTCAAATAAAAATGGTCGGCCCCTTTTAGGGGTCACTGGAGCTAAAAATAGAAATGCCTTTTAAACACCTTCGCATGAACCAATGGATGTATTGTCTCTATAATTGGTTTGTAGTTCTTTCAAATATGCTTGAATGAATTGGTTGGCCCCTTTTAGGGGCCACCAGACCAAAAATAGAAATACCTTAAAATGACTTCTTTTCATGAATCAATGGTTCAGTCATCACTAAATTTGGTCTGTAGTATCCTCCAATCATCACAAATATTCCTTTGTAGTATCCTTTGATTGTCCTTTATCAAGTTCATTATTATTCCCCATTATCTGCCCAGAAGTGTACCATAATTACCTTTTTAGTAACGAGTTAACTTATATTTATTCTGGTGAGTGATGCAGGGCCATCATGGCCCTCTTGTCTTGTTATCCTGGGCATTCAGCTGGAAATGTGCCTTGTCTGAGAACCAGATGTTATCCAATTAGTAGATGACATTCTACTTGTAATGTCAGTAGGTTTTAAATGTTGCATGATAGAAATAGTATTAGCCAAGAGAAATTGCAAAAGTGGCTGGTTAAAGCAGGTGACTGCTTAATCCAAGTAAAGCTAACTGGCCAATCATGTCACTTTGTTATTAATTGCTTTCTCTTGATTTGGTACTTTGGTGCATTGCATACTTATATGTATTATATGTGGGCAATGAAACCAAACCTTAGTATTCATTGATTATCCAATCAATGAAGTATTGATTTTGTTAAGACCACTGGTCAGTTTTACTAGACAAATGATTTAACTCCTTTTTTTTCTGTTCAGCCCAACATTTTAAGGCCAAACTCTGAGTAATTTATTGTAAAAGGGACTAAATTTCTTTGATATCTGTTGGTGAGAAAAAATTTCTCAACACTTATTGTTTAACATTCATTAATTGTTCAAAGATCATTGATCACCATGTTTACTCTGTACAAGTGCAAATCCTCCTTTATTTTCTCAAGGGATTTTGATTAAACTTTCACCAAAATATTGTCAGCAAGTACCACAGCACATATTGTTGGGGTTTAGTGATTCAATCATTTTTGGTGGAATTATGGCCCTTTGTTTATTTTGCTCATGTAATATTCTGTAAACAACTCCTCCTACATTTCTCAAGGGAATTCGATCAAACTTTCACTGAACTATCGTCATTAAATTCCCCAGCATCTGTTGTTGGGATTTTGTGATTTAATCATTTTTGGCCCCTTTTTGATTTATAGCCCCTTGTTTATCTTGCTTTTATGCAATATATAGAGAAATACTGAACATCATATATTTTTCTTATTATTGAAAAAGAAAAATCATTGAGGGATGGTGAACCTGTTATGATTTTCTTATTTCATTAATGTTTGTTCTGACTTTTTAGCTCACCAGAACTGAAGGTATAGGGTGTGCTGTTAGCAGTCTGCGAAAAATGCGTATAGTCCGAGCCCGAGGCTATAAAAATCTGGCCCGGACTATAAACTTTTGTTGTGAGTGTAGTCCGATCGGACTATAGATTTTTGGGAAATCGTAAATATGGGTTTTTTCCATGTTACTATAAATATTCGCACGCAATGACGTTTGGGAAAATCATATCAGAATTTTTACAATCAAAACTCTGCTTTTTCATAAGTGCACACAACTTGTCTTCCATTTCTGCTTACATGCCATTAGGGTCACGGACTTGGTATCTGAGGACAGTACTTAGTCTTTCACACAACTCAGATTATGCGCCAGAGTCTGACTTAGATGATGGTGAAGAAGAATTAATTGAGAACTTTTTAGAAAAGCTTCGTCGCCTCACTGTTACCACAAAATAAATGAATAAACATTCAAACCGCTGACATCACACGAGTACTGTTTCTCGGCTTTCTTCGCTAATAGACATCGAAAGCGATATATTAAATGGGTACCAATATTGTTTTGGTTCCGTTTTTCTATTTTATGAATCAGTGCAATATGTACACCCAGGTCACATGCTACGTTTTTGAAATGAAATATAATTGCTGATGAGGTAACGCACAGAATTAATGACGCATTTCTTGGTCACATGACTACTATATTCTCACATGCCTCTCAGTACAGTTACTTCGCTTCCCAGAATTAATAGATTGGTCTACATGTAAAGGAGATTTTAATGTCCAGGCATTTTTTTTGGCTCGGGCTTGGACAATTGGTTTAAATTCGCAGACTTAAGTTTTGTGAAAACATTTTCTTGTTAAAGCTTTTGCAAAATCGATCTGTGTAGTGTTTATTGACCCTTTAGTTGTACTTATTTCGGACATGAAGTGAATTCGGATATGCTTTGTGTACAAGACTATTAGTACATAGATATGTTATCAGACAAATTCTTATAATTCTGTTTATATAATAATGACATATGTGTTACTCAGGTTAAATTTTTATATTACTTAAGAGTTTGGTTTATATGAGCTGTGCTTTTATGAAACAGGCTTGTTTTCTTTGCAATGTAAGTTATGATGAATCCGTTTGCTGCATATTCATATAATATCTGGGCTACCAGAAAAAAATAATAGCCACTGGTCTACTAGAAAAAAAAATTGGTCGCCCACTAGGCTACCACATGCTAAATAAATTTGTAAGACATTGAGCTTGAATCAATCGCTAATTATAGAATGGAATCAGTAAATGTTTGTCGGATATTATGAATTTTCTATGGTTTCTCGAAGGCGCAAAGCCTGGTAAATCAGTTAACATTGATATGAAAAAAATTTATCAATATTGGGTTTTCTATCTGGGTGAGTAATTTTGTTTTCGGGCGATTAATTTCTGTAAAGTCACTGGCCCGACTGGTGAGTAAATTCAAAATGCTTAATCCAAAGATTGCCAATTGGTATAAAACATTGCAATACATCTGAAATTCAGATGTACATGAAATGGAACAAATTCAATAATTCAGATTCTGAATTATTGAATTTGTTCCATTTCATGTAACAATAATATTGCCATGTTGCACATCTATAGTTTAATTGAATGCAGCCATGAAAGCTTAGAGAGTAGAATTTTGGTCTAATGCTGAAAAAAGAATTGACTTAAATGGCCAATTGTTAAAAAATGATATTAAATAGCATATTCTAGACATTCAAGATGAATACCAGGATAATGATTTATGTAGGATAGATGTCCCTAAGTAATTTAACAAATATTCTACGACACGATTCAAACAAGCTCAGACTATAACAAATCTATGAGAAATATAACTTTTGTCACAAGGTATAGTCCTGAGGACTATAGTAAAAAAATATTTACCGAGAAGACTGTGTTAGGATGGGAAAGGGGATGCCCTGGCATCCATAGTTTGTTGTCCAGTGTTCTGTGTCAACAATGGTCTTCTCCTGTGAAACTACTGGTCGGATTCACTTCAAATTTGTGTACAATTCTTCTGACCTTCTGACTGCTGTTTGCTCATATTATACCCTAGAAATAATATCTTTTCATGAACCAATTGATGAATCATCATCAAACTTGGTCGGTAGCATTCTTAGATAATCTTCTATCAGATGTGTACCTTTATTACCTTTTTAGTAACCAAAAAAATTCTGGTGAGCAATGCACGGCCATCATGGCCCTTTTGTTACATTTATAAGTCTTTTTTACATTTCCGAGATCCTGAAATCAATTCAAAACTTATGGAATCAGCAGCACTGACAAAATTATCACTATGGGAAGTTATTTCTTACAGTTTAGTATCTGTGCGATAAATGCTTTTGGTACATTCAAAATGCTTTTCCTCTGTAGATGGGCCTAAATTTGACCTTAGATTCAGTAGTCCATAAAATAGTCCTGAAGTTGTTTTTTGGATTAATCATTTCAGACTCATTTTGTTATTTAAAAAAAAACACAAAATTAATAATATATATTTCAAGATTAGCTACTGATTAAAGAAACAAACCTACTATAAGCAAGTAACAAGTTTGTTTGGGTACCATGGAACCAAGGTCTTATTTACCTTGCCCTAAACATTATAACTGAATTGATATTTATGTTGCAGAATGTTTTTGTTAAATCATGTATTTTTCCTTTCAGAATTTAAAGTTTGATTTAATAGAAATTCCAGTTTTCCTTGTAATGGCTGTTGTTGGTAAGTTCTAAATTGTTAGAGATTAAGAAGTACCTGAGATGTTTTGTTTCATTATCACATTATGATGAGATTACAGGACATTTCAAACCATAAGTCAAGGTTTTGGTCCCTTATGTCTGACTGTCTCTAAGGGTGTATAAGTGTTTCCACTTGTTAACTGACATTTGTGAAGTATCTTATGGGTAAGTGAGTTTCCACTTGTAAATTGACATCTGCTAAGTCTCTCACGGGTACTGTATATCACTTTATATTTGTATGATCTTTATTTCTCAAAATTTCCCCCCCTGAATTAATTTGCATATTAATGGCAGGGTCAGAAATTAAAATTTGTGAAGGTTCTATATCTTATACTTGTGAAATACCAATTCCAGAGATTCTGATTACATATTCAAAATTTGATTTATTACATTTAATAGCTGTTAAAAGTTTGTTACAAACAACTCAGAAATAATTGTAACATACTTGTGTACAATACAAGTACAATAGTGAGATAAATTGTCTGCTATTCCCTATTGTTATCTAAACAAAATGTGCAAATAATGCAGGTTTGTAAAGAAGATAAAAAATGAGATGAATCTTCCCCTTAGCATCACACGTTCTGCTTGTTTTACATATACATAGTAAGTGCATCAAGGAGAAACTCTCTGTACCTGATCAAACATAATTTACATGTTGTATATATCCCTATACATACATCATACTACTGGTAGTAGTCTGCATTTTCATACAAATATCTTGTGAACTGGCACCTGATATTCATTGTTGAGCTTGACTGTATTTTGGACAATTATTTTTTGGATATTTCTGTGTGTTGTAGAAGTTAATTTTTGCAGATTTATGAATTCTTGATGCAATTGATTCGTAAAAAATAATGAAAATAAAAACACCACAAATAATACACAGGATATGAGTGGCTTCAACTCACATGGGAGTATGGGTGCTTCCACTTATTATTAACATCTGTGAAGTCTCACACAGGTGTAGGTGTGTATCCACATGTTGATTAACATTTGTTACAGTCTCTCTGTGTGCATATGTGTCCACTCCTTAAATGGTTTCAGCGATAGTTTGCCATGGGTGTAAATGTGTTTCCACTCCCTTATGATATGCTATGAATGTCTCATATTTGCTTGTTTGTATATCATCTACATTTGTTTCTGCATATCCAAGTATCCAAAATAGTTGTAATTCTGTATTCTAATGAAATGTAGTTAAACAATATTTGTATATTACAGGTGGACTTATTGGTGCTGCCTTTGTTGTGCTCAATTATAAGCTGACTGTGTTTAGAAATAGGTAAGTTACTGCATGTTTAATTGTATGTTTTATGTTTTTAGAAAAATATATGAATAATATCACTAATATATAATATATAATTTCATTATATTGATGGGTCTATGTCTGGCAATGTGCGGCGTCGGCATTCACCTTGTGAACACTCCAGAAGTCACATTTTTTGTCAGTGACTGTCTTAATGATATCTCAGAGGAGTTTGAAAAAGGGCTATGTGGGTTCATTTAACTAGGTCACTGGGTCAAATGGAAGTAAAACCTTGTGAACACTCTAGAAGCCACATTTTTCACCAAAGGGTCTTGAAAATTGGTTAGTGGCTTTGTCTTGATGATATCTCAGACAAATTTGAAAAAAGGGCTATATGAGGTCAAAAATTAGATCACCAGGTCAAATCACTAGAAAACCTTGTGAACACTCTATTGGTCACAGTTTTGATTGGATGTTCACCAAACTTTGTCAGAATGTTGGTCTTAATGATATCTTGGACAATTTTGAATATGGGTCATCTTGGGTCAAAAACTAGGTCACCGGGCCAAATCACTTGAAAACTTTTTAACATTCTAGTGGTCATAGTTTTGATTAAATATTTTCCAAACGTCGTCAGAATGTTTGTCTTAATGACATCTCGTACAAGTTTGAACATGAGTCATCTGGTTTCAAAAAAGTAGGTCATCAGGTCAAATCCTTACTCAGGTGAGCAAAAAAGGCCCATCTTGGCCCTCTTGTTATGTTATACCCACTCAAATGACTGGTATTGTTTTGGACAGATACTAATTAAACTTGATAGCTGTTTAGTGATGATCATCATTTGGCCTATCCTTTTTGCATTGTAAGACATGCAAAAAATACTTCTGTGTGTAAGCCCTGAAAACTGGACCACTTTCTGACTGATATATATATTACTATAAAAGTATTTAACCAAGTAAACAATATGATAGCTGATTTTATAACATCATCAGTACTTCCGTTCACAATAGAGATGCACTTGATTTAAAATTTTACTCTCATGAGGAATAGATAACTACATGTAGTAATAATTTGTTTGATATTGATAATACCTTCATGATATACTATATGTATTTATTAAATACCAGCACTAAAGAAAATTCTACACTGTAGAAAACGTTTTTAAAAAAATGTCGTAAACGCCAATATGCACTACTTTGTGGTAGTTGTGCAAAGCAGCATGGTAGAAAGCATGGTCAACCCTACTGGCAAGAATGCCTAGAAATACTGAAAAAAAGTCGATTAAATGAAGGTATTACAACAAGTGACGCTCCCCTGAAAAAAGAAATTTTGTCTATATCAATGGAAATATGATCCCACCAAAAGTCACATAAGGCTAAAATGGCAGAGATGGAAACAAAATTGTGTATGTTTCAACAAATGTATGAACATTTTAATGGCATAAGTGACTTTGAATATGACTATTCAAATTATGCCAACCTAGACTCTGAAGAATCTTCTGAACTTACTGCATCATGTCTTGATGAAAATCACATTTTAGTGTTTAAAGGCTTAGGGACAAAATACAACTTGCAAGAAAAGTTAGACATTGAAGTAGATAATGAATTAGCTTCACTCACAAATTCTGTCCTCTGAGAAGGTCTTACTGATGAAAAATTCAATGCATTGGTTACTGACATTGGTAGACCATCTAATTGTGAAGGTCTAACCAGAACAAGTGTTAACAACATGATATGGAATTTGCTGTCTCCTGAGATGCACTCTGCTGACACTAAGATGCAGCTTATACATGATAGTGTATTAAAGGCTTCAATACTGACAGTGAAACTTTTGAACATGGCCAGTGACCGACTGTCTTGTTCTGAACTAGAGATGCATATGGACTCCCTATGAACATTCTAACAAAATCATTAATAACTGTTACAAATCTTTGCACAAGAAAGAGTTTAATTAAGAGAATCATCAGTTTTGCTCACAAGCCAGAGGTTTCACTGGGTGGTATATTAAATTCAAATAAATGCCTGCATAAGATCAGACAAGACCAAACCAATTGCATAGTGATATGTCCATTTAGAAGAGAATTTTTTCAGTATTTGTCAACATTATCATCAGACCTTTGAGAATTTATTTAATAAACAGGATATAGTGCCTTAAATACAGCATGTAGTACATAATCTGCTATTAGTTTGGTGATAGATGGGTTTTCTGGGCAGTCATCCACTTGTGATAAGGTATATGAAAGGCATATATAATAGTTGTCTTGGGATGTCTGTAATGTGTTAAAATACATCAGAACTCGATCACCAACCAAAAAGTTAAGGTAAAAATTATTATCATATAAACTTGTAATGTTGATGTGTTCAACATTAGCTTGTAAAACACACAAACAATACTTTCACTGGACATAAGACATATGTTGAAATCCAAAGATGAATACCCTTTAATACATAGTGGGTTATTAAAACTTTCTAAACCAGGAAATGATAATTCTCCTGCCTTTTTATAGGCGTTTGTTCCAGATTGAAGGTTGTGTGTAATTTCTGTGTTCAAAGAAAACTTAAAACGTATATCTGAATTAAGGAAAGACATTACCAAACTAGTTATTAGTTGTGTAAAACAGTATGTAATATCTAGAATATCATGATGTCATGATTTTATAGGACGTGGACTGTAATATCTTTAAGCCACAAAGCATCATCAACATCATCGAAGGCTAAGGTTACTAAATTGATAAAATGCTTACCATGGCAGGATGGTCAAATGCTGAACTTTCGCAAAATTTCACTAGAAAACAGTTCAAACTGAAAGTTTTACTGCTGTTGTTGTGTTAAAATAAATATGTGGATGAAAACCATAGGCATGTAATTAGTATTACTTATCATTATGTTTAGTGACTAACTTTGTTGACCTAAACAAATCAGCTTTGGAGTCTCATTTGTGAGTTAAAGTATTGATGATGTAATGAATTCAAAAAGTAATACTAACCTTGGTAAAACTGAAGTTTGTTTGGAATTTTATGTTGTCCTCATAATACTGCAGGGATCAAATGCCCACCCTTATTAATTTCCCTCCCAATATTGCATTTACTTTTAGATGCAATTTATAGACTTATCATTAAAATGGGGGGGATATATGTCTATGATATATTTATTGTCTCTATGATCTATGAGTTATTTGATTCTATCATAAATTCATGATCCTCCGTGTGATATGCACTCGATTTGTTTAGTCCTACAGCTTTAAATACTGAAGTAAACATGGCAGTTCAGTCAAGTGCATTTCATTTGATCCTTCAGTAAATTATGATGACTACATAAAATTATGTTCAAACTTTATTTTTACCTAGTAAGTTTTAGTTATTTTTTGAATTATAAGACTTTTACATATTGAAAGCAGACATAGAATGGTTAAAAAATAAAAAAAAAATTATAACATCAATTTCAGTATAGAAGATTTTTTTCTTGGTCATTTCCAGTGATCCAATCCTAAAAATCATAATTAAACAACAGATATGTGCAAATTGTTTTTATAAAATTTTAAAATTGGTTCCAGTTGATGTTTGCTGTTATTTTGATATGTTTGTCATTAGTTTGTCAATACTAAATAATTGTATTTTAATACTTACCTATATGATAACACATAAGAAGATGTGACCATTGTATTTAAACTTCATAATTACACACTTTTCTACCTGATTGTTCAAGACAATATTTACTACAGCACCTGAAGTGCTTTTTGCAGCTTTACTTATTATATGTATGACTGCAAATTAGTAAACTAAGAATGTCAGTCAGATTATACAACTTGATAATACACAAAAACCTTGACACTTTATCCCAAAATATTATGTGTGTCCAATATTTGGGGGTGAAATATAACTTGATATCCATCAGCAGACAAAGAAAAATCATCCAGTTTCCAGAATTCTTAGGAGTTACAGGAAATTCACCCTTGAAAATTGTCCCCAAGGCAATATTTCCTAGGAAATCTTCCCTCTAGTTGTAGATTTGCCAAGGAATTTTCTCCCCCACCCTCGAAATTTTGCCCACACTACTTGCCTTACAACAATGTTACTGTTCACTAATAATTCAGCAGGCTGAGCATTTCTGCAGATTGGGTTTATACAGCATCATCATTTTTGGTGTTCAGACAATAATGTAGGTGGTTTTCAACAATCGTTTGGGAAATTTTTACTACATACCGAACAGCTTTCTCTAACCTTCTGACTGAGAAAATAGTGCAAAAAGTATTTTTAATATTACTCTTCAATGGCAATTTGCATTCAAGTCAAAATCAGATTGTTATGCAAAATCGTAATCGAGTAATTGGAACCATGTAATACAGCGGTAAAATATGCAAAGCATCAAGATCCACAAAATGGTGCATAAATATAGCTGAACTACTTCTGGTGATCCCAATGTGCCTAATATTGGAAGTTCAGTCAAAAATACTTTTATTCATAAACTATAGGAGAGATCGGCAATAACAATTTGTTACTAAAAATAGCACTGCTGTTATGCCAATTGACAGCTAACAGAACAGGTCAGACAAATGTTGTAGCCAATTTGATTGAAAATCATAGGGGACAATAAAGAAAATTTTGAAAGCAAACAAAGAAAATCATCTGGAGCTACTAGAATAAATCATCACAAATATTCTTTTGTGGTATCCTTTGATGGTCCTTTATCAAGTTTATTATTGTTCCCCATTATTTGCCCACACGTGTGCCTTTATAACCTTTTTAGTAACAAGTTAATTAATATTTATTCTGGTGAGCGATGCAGGGCCATCATGGCCCTCTTGTTAAATAATTTATCTAAATTCTTAAATCTGACTCTGACCTTAAGTGCTAGGGTCAAGGTCATATTTAAAGTTATTCATTATGAATGGATTTTGATGCTGTAAATTTGTGTCTTGGATATAACATCTCATATCCTTGAAAGATTTTTAAATTATTGTTTGTATTTGGTGCATACATTCTGTTCCAATATATCATTTGCAGCCGATGTTGGTCATACGAATGTCTATTTAGTGGGTTATGAGGAAGGTGTCATTGAAACAGATGCTAAAAATGTGTTGCAACTTTGGGGGCATATGTCACTTTCAGTGACAGTGCTTGTTTTAATTACTTTTATGATTTTGTTTTTATTAGGTTTATAAAGTTGAAATGGTTGAAGGTCGCTGAGGCTGGTCTTGTTGCAGCTATTACTGGACTTGCTTCATTTATTATGATAATCGGTTTGAACTCATGTACCAGTAAAACTCCTTATGATGAAAATTCTGTCGTTACTCAGGTAAATCTTTTTTTATCTTTTTAACATTTTTATCTCACCTGAGCACGTAATGCTCGGTGAACTGTAATCATCAGTCAGTCTACTCTGGCGTCCTTCATCCGTCATTCGGCGTCCACATCTGAGGTTGTTAATTCTCTAGTGGTCACACTTTTGAGCGAACCTTCATCAGACCTGGTCAGAATGTTTGTCTCAATGATATCTTGGACAAGTTAGAGCATGGGTCAAATAGAATGGAAATTTCGTTAACACTCTAGAAATCACATATTTGATTGGATCTTCATGAAAATTTGTCAGAATGTTTGTAAAGTCACCAGGTCAAATCCTAGAAAAACCTTAATGCTTATGGGTCACAGTTTTGATTGGATCTTCACCAAACCTTATCAATATTATGGTTTAAATGATACCTTGGTTAAGTTTGAACATGGGTCACAGTCTTCTCGGTTAATATTTTTTTACTTTAGTCCTCAGGACTATACCTTGTGACAAAAGTTATAGTCCTCATAGATTTTTCATAGTCCGAGCTTGTTTGAATCATGTCGTAGAATATTTGTTAAATTACTTAAGGACATCTATCCTACATGAATCATTATCCTGGTATTGGTCTTGAATGTCTAGAATATGCTATTTAATATCATTTTTTAACAATTAGCCATTTAAGTCAATTCTTTTTTCAGCATTAGACCAAAATTCTACTCTCTAAGCTTTCATGGCTGCATTCAATTAAAGTATAGATGTGAAACATGGCAATATTATTGTTACATAAAATGGAACAAATTCAATAATTCAGATGTATTGCAATGTTTTATACCAATTGGCAATCTTTGGATTAAGCATTTTGAATTTACTCACCAGTCGGGCCAGTGACTTTGCAGAAGTTAATCGCCCAAAAACAAAATTGCTCACCCAGATAGAATACCCAATATTGATAGATTTTCTTCATATTAATGTTAACAGATTTTCCAGGCTTTGCGCCTTCGACAAACCGTAGAAAATTCATAATATCTGACAAATATTTACTGATTCCATTCTATAATCAGTGGTTTATTCAAGCTCAGTGTCCGACAGATTTATTTAGCATGTGGTAGCCTATTGGGCTATCAAATTTTTTTCTAGTAGACCAGTGGCTATCATTTTTTTCTGGTTGTCCAGATATTATATAAATATGCAGCACGGATTCATCATAACTTACAGAAAGAAAACAAGCCAAATTCATAAAATCACAGTTGACATGAACCAAACTCTTAAGTAATATCAAAATTTAACCTGAGTAACACATATGTCATTATTATATTAGCAGAATTATAAGAATATGTCTGATAACATATCTATGTACTAATAGTCTTGTACACAAAGCATATCCGAATTCAGTTCATGTCCGAAATAAGTACAACTAAAGGGTCAGTAAACACTACACAGATCGATTTCGCCAAAGTTTTAACAAGAAAACGTTTTCACAAAATTTAAGTCTGCGAATTTAAACCAATAGTCCAAGCCCGAGCCAATAAAAATGGCCCGGACATTAATATCTCCTTTACATGAAGACCAATCTATTAATTCTGGGAAGCCAAGGAACTGTACTGAGAGGCATGTGAGAATATAGTAGTCGTGTGACCAAGAAATGCATCATTAATTCTTTGCATTACGTCATCAGCGGTTATATTTCATTTCAAAAAGTTACACTCAAGCTGAATGACACCCAGGAATGACGTCACAAATTGTGGAATGTGTCAATATCGTGCTTAGCTAACTCTAATAAGTGAGTAGCATGTGACCTGGGTGCACACATTGAACTGATTCATGAAATAGAAAAACGGAACCAAAACAATATTGGTACCCATTTAATATATCGCTTTCGACGTCTACTAGTGAAGAAAGCCGAGAAGCAGTACTCGTGTGACGTCAGCGGTTTGAATGTTTATTCATTTATTTTGTGATAACAGTGAAGCGACGGAGCTTTTCTAAAAAGTTCTCCGTTAATTCTTCTTCACCATCATCTAAGTCAGACTCTGGCGCGTAATCTGAGTCATGTGAAAGACTGCTGTCCTCAGATACCAAGTCCGTGACCCTAATGGCATGTAAGCAGAAATGGAAGGCACTTACGAAAAAGCAGTGTTTTGATTGGTTAAAATTATGATATGATTTTCCCAAACGCCATTGCATGAGAATATTTATAGTAACATGGAAAAACCCATATTTACGATTTCCCAAAAATCTATAGTCCTATCGGACTACACTCACGACGAAAGTTTATAGTCCGGGCCAGATTTTTATAGCCTCGGGCTCATACTATATGCATTTTTCGCAGACCGGGGTCATCTGGGGTAAAAAACTAGGTCACTAGGTCAAATCATAGAAAAACCTTGTTAACGCTCTAGGGGTCACCGTTTTGATTGGATCTTCACCAAACCATGTCAAAATGGTTGTCTTAATGATATCTTGGTTAGGTTCGAATATGGGTCTTCTGGGGTCAAAATCTAGGTCGCCAGGTCAAATCACTGGAATACTTTGTTAACCCTCTAGTGGCAACAGTTTTGATTGGATCTTCCTCAAACTTTGTCCCAATGTTTGTATTAATGATATCATGAACAGCTTTGAACATGGGTCAACTATGGTTAAAAACTAGGTCACTAGGTCAAATCACAGGAAAACCTTGGAAGTCGCAATTTTTACTCAGATGAGAGAAAAAGGGCTATCTTGGCCCTCTTGTTTATTTATATTTTTCTTATATTGTATATTTTTGTGATGCAGGCTTGCACACTTTGCTTAGTCATTTGTTTGCTGTGAAGACATCAAATCATTCATTCTGTTAGTATAGTATTTTATAGAGATTTGTACTCTGCACATTTATTACTTGCTTTGGATATTTTTTTATACACTTGATCAATTTTCTCAAAATTTGTGAAAAATGTTTTGGACAATGGTTGGTTAGCAGCACTGACAATCCTATTTTTTTATTAAACCATTTATTTATGTCTATTGAATATGTATGACTAGTAGAAATTTTCAACACCTGCAAATATTGGGACATAATTTTCTTTTAATGCAAATTAAGTTAGTGAACCTGAGTTATAAATCATTTTCATAATATGCACACTTTTCAATATCCTCACATTTCATAGCAGGAGCATTCGTTACCTATAGAAACATTTCTAGTTTCATTTGGTTTGGAAGAGCAGACGTCTTTTAGACGCACTTGCAAGTCTTATTTTGTCATTATTAGTTACTTTAATATCTTCAGTTGCATTTTTAGCTCAGCAGAACCGAAGGTGAGCTATTAGGATGGGTAGGTGGATGCTCCGGCGTCCATCATCCGTTGTCCGTCGTCTGGCGTCAACAATGGTCTTCTCCTCAGAAACTACCAGTGGGATTTACTTCAAATTTGCTGTGTAGAAGCCTTTTGACGTTCTAACTGCAATTTGCTCATATTATACCAGTTGGCCCCTTTTAGGGGTCAATAGAGCTAAAAATAGAAAAACCTTTAATCATCTTATTCTCATGAACCAATAGTTGGACCATCACCAAACTTGGGTTGTTGCATCCTTAGATGGTCCTCTCTTAAGTTTGCTCAAATAAATTTGGTCAGCCCCTTTTAGGGACCACTAGAGCTAAAAATAGTAATACCTTAAAATGATTTTTTTCTCATGATTCTACGGATGGATTATTACCAAACTTGGTTTTTAGCATTTTTAGATAGTGTTCTATCAGATGTGCTGAAATGAAAATGGTTGGCCCCTATTAGGAGCAGCTAGAGCTAAAAATAGAAATACCTTAAATGACTTGTTTTCATGAACCAGTTATTGGATCATCACCAACTTTGGTCTGTGGCTCTTTCAGTCATCATGAATATTCCTTTGTAATATCCTTTGATTGTCCTATATCAAGTTTATTATTGTTTCCCATTATTTGCCCTCAAGTGTACCTTTATTACCTTTTTAGTAACAAGTTAATTAACATTTATTCTGGTGAGCGATGCAGGGTCATCGTGGCCCTCTTGTTTCAATATTTATTGATAGAGATGTTTTTTATATGCCAACTATCATAATCCAACTTGATAATGCTACATTGTCCAAGTGCCTATTATTTTTACATTTATCAAGTATATTGTTCTCCAAAAACAGAGATTTAAAAGAAAGTAACCTGACATATTGTCAGAAGTTAACACGTTTCTTTTAAGATTGATTCTTTCCTATTATTATTATTTCTGGACTATTCCTGGAATCTTATTTAGCCAATCAGTCATTAACAAGGGTATATATGTGCATAGCAGGAACAGTAACTCTGGATGTATATTATCAAAATATTATCTACAAATAATGTTTATATTGTAGGGGTGTAATCGATTCCGCCGATATCGATATATCAACAATGTTTGTAATCCAATTCGATATCGATTCCAATTTTAAAATATCGAGTATTGAATCACATGAAAGTGATGCCAGTAGTTGTTACGCTGTTTAAAGTTTATAGAGAAGTTTCTAGTCATTAACTCATTTACACTTCAATTAATAATAAGAAACAAGTTATTCAGTTTCAACTGTTTATTTTTCCTTTATCTTTGATCATTGTTTTTACTATGCATATGATCAAATATAACTGTATTTTGTAGATGCCCTCTTGAAACAAAATGACCCATAAGCTGAAATTCTGAGGGTAAATGTAAGAGTTTTTTGCCACATATGCCTGTCAATCGATATATCACTGTTTCATTGATAATTCTCTACCGATATATTGATACAAAAATCCTTATCAGTGACACCTCTATTATATTGTACTGGAAGTGCCAATTACTGGATCCAGTTATCAGTGATGTCTGCTGTGGTAAACACCTGCTGATTGATATTAATTAATGTTATTAATGTACTCCTATCATTTGTGAGATTACAATAAAACTTACATAGATTCCAAGCAACAGATTTATTGTCAATAAGAGGTAATTCCCTCATGAAGACGATGATGATAATTCTTTCACAAGTTGTTTTGTATGATTATTACACAACAGTTGTAATGATAGCCTTGCTGTAAAACAAACTGAATTTTTTATTCATTATTTTAGATGCATTGTCCAGATAACCAACATCATTCCTTATCTACATTATTCCTAGCGACCCCAGAAGGTTGTTTAAAAGCATTACTACATAATCCATTTGGTAAATCATTTGTTATATAATTCTATGGACTTCAAATCTTTGTTATAATTCTGTAGACCATTGGCCTATTCAGCATTTAAGTTAACATGAATGTCAGTGAACAGGCATACAGCACTTCTTATCACATTTGTTAAGATGCAATCATGACGACTGTTTGTCTGTTAACTTTAATAGTTATTGTAAATTAGTAAAGTATGCAATGATGTGATACCATCAGTCAATAAAATAAACAATATATTTCTTTTGTATTAAAATTATGTAACACTGTGATTTTATTTAAAGGATGCACTCATATGAAAAATATATGGTTCAGAACCTAAAATCAATCTCTCATACTTTTCTACTGATTATAGTTATAAGTAATTTTTCCTAATAATGATCATCTGTTGATTACTAGCTTGTTTCTGTTCACTAGAGGCTACAGTTAAATTATAATGAGTTATTTTATGGATGATAATTTTTCCTATTGTGTGATGTACTGTAATGAAAATATTTTATCTTATCTATTCACATTTAGCTAATGATATATTTATTTTAGGTTCATTCGGTGCGTTGACCTTGGTGATGTTTGTCATCGTATTTTTTTTCCTTGCTGTGTGGACATATGGTCTCAGTGTTTCAAGTGGTGTGTTTATACCTTCTCTTGTCATTGGCGCAACCTGGGGACGATTGTTTGGTATCGCTGTTGTAAACCTCTTTCCTGGAGACCGTGAACACTATGTGAGTAGTATACGAGGGTTGTGGATATTTCAAAAGCATTCAACCCAAATAGTGAAATGAACATCCCTTCAGAGTATTCTCTGCTATTTGAAATACATAATCTCAATCTCTGAATCCATTTCTGAAATGCATCACTGTATGCTGATTTAGGTATACCTCTTAAACACTGACTGATGGCTGAGCTAAGGGCCTGTCCGGACTTGACTTGACCAGATAAGAACTTTTTAATGTTTGGAAAAAGGAAAGTCGCATGGGGCTAGATCTGGAGAATAGTGTGACCAGATGGTAACCTTCTCCAACTACAAAAATTGCTTCACAAGCTCAGATTTATGTGATGGGGCATTATCATGTAGTAGACAAACCTGGAGCATTATCATGTAGTAGACGAGCATGTCTAAATTCTGACACAGGTGTCATTTCTGATAATATTTCTTGAGTTTTTTTAGTATATCATCTCAGTAATACCGACCTGTAATACTTTTGCCCTTTGGCACCGGACTTTGTACAGCTATGACATCACAAGAGAAGAACATGCAATAAAGCACCTTCTTTGTGCTCATGGTCCTTTTGGCAACTACAGGCCTTCTTCCATGTTTGGTGAGCCATATTTTGTTTCCAATTTTTCTTACTGGTTCGAAATAGTGAACCCATGTTTCGTCACCAGCAACAATGTTTGTAAATTGTTTTTGATTGAAGTTTGGAAACATTTTGAGCAAATGCTTAGAGGTTTGTACTTGTATCCTTTTTTGGTCATTTGTCAATATATGGGGTATCCATCTGGCAGAAATTTTCCGTACTTTTTAAATACGCTTCAAAATGAAATGAACCCATGATAGTGATATGCCAATAGCTTTAGCAATAACATGAATCATGTACATGCCATCACTTTCAATCATTTCCCTGACTTTTGAGACATTTGTCTTGCCTATTATCATCACAGGTTGGCCAGATTTTGCTACATCTATGACAGACACTGTGCCAATGAGAAATTTGTTTCTCCACCTACAAACTGTCTCATAAAATACCTTATCACACCCATAAATTTCCCCCAATTCAGTAAAAATCTGCTTTACCGAACGACCGAGTTTTGTGCAAACTTTTATGTAAGCTCTAATTTCTTCAATATTCTCAACCTGTTTCCAAACCATTTTTACAACAGTGGTCAATGACTGGCTCTATTGAAATGACTATAAGTTTAAAATTGCGAAGAGCTGAAGGCTGGAGTTTATACCATTGGAAAGGTATTGAATAGAGCTATTCAGATGTATCAAAATTCATGAAATCCTGCAAAGCATTATTGCACTGTGCTTCAATACACATTACATAAATATAAATAAATGCAAATACAAAACTAGAAATTTTCCTATCTAATAACTTAAGATTTAAAAAACTTACCTGTTCACTTGAGTCTTGTTGGAGTATTTAAAGTGGTGTATCTGGTTTAAGATGTAAAAAAAAACATAAAAAAAATATTTTAAGTTTTTAAGTTATTTACAAAGATTAAATATTATACTTTCATATTATGCAGCAAAAAAATCTTAACAGTACATGCAAAAATAGCGTTTTATTGCAATAAACACTGTACCCTATTATCAGCTTCACTTTATTAGTGAGAATTATCTGGGAAACAGTGCTGTAGGGGGCTCCGTAAGGTACAAATCGGTATCATTTGATACTTTACTTAGTATCGCTAGTATAATATCAACTTAAGAAATACAGCATATTTAAATTGCCAGTATACTAATATTGTTAAATTTAGTAAATGAATATCATTGTTTAATATTTCATCGACATAATCAATATACCAATTTTATTTTAATGTAACCTTTAATTTTAAAAAAATCTGCACTTAGGTGATAAAGTATTTACACCAAACAAGCTATAGTGTAAAAAATATGGTAGCTTCTTACGGACATTAGATTAGCATAATTTTCAAGATTATGTTATTTCATTACGTACAGTCAAACCTTTGCACAAAGGCCATCCTTGGGAAAGACAAAATGTTGCCTTTATTGACAGATGGCCTTCATTCGGAGGTCACTTTATTTTAAATAATCAGTTGCAGTTTTTCAAGAAATGGCTTTTACTCACAAGGTGGTTTTTATTTGGAGGTAGCCGCAAACAGGTGGATTGTAAATCCTTTTGTGCATATATAAGTCTATTTTTAGCTCACCTGAGCTAGTTCTCAGAATGTTCGTCTCAATGATATCTTAGACAATCTCAAACATGGGTCATCTGGGGTCAAAAACTAGGTCACCAGGTCAAATCATAGAAAAAAACTTGTTAGCACTCTAGGAGTCACAGTTCTGATTGTAGGTTTACCAATCGTAGTCAAAATGCTTGTCTCAATGATATCTTGGACAGGTTTGAATATGGGTCATCAGGGGTCAAAAAATAGGTCACCAGGTCAAATCATTGGAAAACCTTGTTAACTTTCTAGAGGTCACAGTTTTGATTTGATCTTTGTTTAACTGTGTCAGAATGTTTGTATTAATGATATCATGAACAGGTTTGAACATGGGTCAATTCAGGTTAAAAACTAGTTCACCAGGTCAAATCACAGGAAAACCATTAATTTGCAATCTTTACTCAGGTGAGCAAAAACGGGCCATCTTGGCCCTCTTGTTAATTTACTACATTAACAATGCAAACATACTTCTTACTAGCCAAATATGATTTAGTCTTATTTTCATTACAAATACATTGCTACTACTTATTTAACTAATGGCTGAATTTTTGAACTTGATTTCCCAATTGGCAATTTTACTCATAGAGAGCCCCTCTGTTAAGCATAATAATATCATCTGATGTGTTGTGTTTGACGTTGGTACGATATGATACTATTTTGACGATAATTTGTAGATAAAACTTATAAGACATCAAAAATGAGGTGATTTCAACATTTGAACCGTAAATGATTTATGACCTTGATTGGCTGTCAAAATTAAATGGGTTGCATTAATCAATCAAATAATTATTGATTACATGTGAAGATAATGATCTGAAAGTTTTTTTTTGTTAATTGCTTGCTTAGAAAAAAATGCAGTAGGTGTTATTAGCTCACCAGAACCAAAGTTTCAGGATGAGCTGTTAGGATGGGTAGGTGGTTACTCTGATGTCTGGCGTCTGACATCAACAGTAGTCTTCACTGAAACTACTGGTCCGATCAACTTCAAATTTGCTGTGTAGAATCCTTTTGACGTTCTAAGTGCAATTTGCTCATATTATACCAGTTCACCCCTTGAAGGGGTCACCAAAGCTAAAAATAGAAAAACCTTTAACATCTTTTTCTCATGGACCAATGGATGGATCGTCACCAAACTTTGTCTATAGCATTCTATGATAATCTTCTATCAGCTTTGCTCAAATAAAAATGGTTGGCCCCTATTAGGGGCCACAAGTGCATAAAATAGAAATACCTTTAGATATCTTCTTCACATGAACCAATGGATGGATCATCCCTAAACTTGGTTTGTTGCATCCATGGATGGTCATCTGTCAAGATTGTACCGATAAATTTGGTCAGCCCCTTTTAGAGGCTGCTAGAGCTAAAAGTAGAAATACATTAAAATGACTTTTTCTCATGATTCTATGGATGAATGATTGCTAAAGTTGGTTTTTAGCATCCTTAAATAGTGTTCGATCAGATGTACTCAAATGAAAGTGGTTGCCCCCTTTTAGCTAGGGCTAAAAATAGATACCTTTAAACATCTTCTCATGAACCAGTGGATGATGTATCATCACTATACGTGGTTTGTAGCATTCTTAGATGAACCTCTTTCAAGTTTGCTTGAATAAATTTGGTTGGCCCCTTTTAGCGGCTGCTAGAGTTAAAAAAAAGGAATACCTTAAAATAACTTCTTTTCAGTCATCACCAATATTCCTTAGCAGTATACTTTGTTGGTCCTTGATCAATTTTATTATTCAATCTTGTCATTTTCAGCACCTCAATATTAGTGACAAATGTCAATGTTGGTACTTCATATTTTTGCAAAACATGTGTAAAGTGTTTATTGTGACAATGGTATTGAATTGCTTTTTAGAAGAAAATTCTTTTTATTTAATTTGAAATTAAACATAGACTTATCCTATTTTTAGCTCACCTGATCACAAAGTGCTCAGAGTGAGCTATACTGATGGGTCTTTGTCTGGCATCATGCAGCATCAGCATTCACCTTGTGAACACTCTAGAGGTCACATTTTTGGTCAAAGGTCTTGAAAAAAATGGTCAGTGGCTTAGTCTTGTTGATGTCTTGAATGAGTTCGAAAAATGGCTATGTGGGGTCAAATCACGGGAAAACTTTGTTAACACTTTATTGGTCACAGTGTCAATTGGATGTTCACAAACCTTGTCAGAATGATTGTCTTAAGAATATCTAGAAAAATTTTTAACATGGGTCATCTTGGGTCAAAAACTAGGTCACCAGGCTAAATCACTGGAAAACCTTTTTAACATTGAAGTGGTCATAATTTTGATTAGATATTTACCAAACCTTCTCAGAATGTGTGTCGTAATGACACCTTGGACAAGTTTGAACATGGGTCAACTGGGGGGTCAAAAAGAATAGGTCATCAGGTTAAATCAGTTGCAATCTTTACTCAGGTGAGCAAAAAAGGGCCATCTTGGCCCTCTTGTTTAAGTGAACCTTGAATCATTTTTATCATTTACAGGAATTAGACGTAGGGAAGTATGCATTAATAGGAGCTGCTTCACAACTAGGTGGAGTATTACGTACTACTATCAGTCTTACTGTGATCATTGTTGAATGTACCGGAGAAGTTTCATTTGGTCTGCCAATTATGATTGTACTCATGATATCTAAATGGGTCGGTGATTTTATATCAACTGTAAGTATTAAAAACTTGTTTGTTATGTTGATCATTCTTGACATCTAGCTGTTTGCCAATCCTATCTTGACAAGTTCAGCAATTGGCTAATGTAACCTTTCAGGGAGAGGCTTTTGTTAACTGTATATTTCTCTCTTAAAATTGGACTTGGTGTGCATACTACACTGAAGAGCTCATATGCAGTCTTTTCTGATATTTTGATAGATCAGCTTAATGCAATTTATGTTGGTAACTTTATTAGGTCATCATACTTTGGCCTACATTTGACTGATGTTGTAAAATATATGTTAAACTTGCTATTAAAATTTCAGGGTTTATATGATATGAATATTGAGGTTCTAGGTTTACCATTGTTACCCTGGGATCCTCCTGCTCTCTGTGATACCATTAAGGCAAGGTAAGGTGTAAATTTATCATATTGTATTAAATTCATCCACATGAATGTCCATAGTAATATATAGAACAGATTTGTTTGCAGTATCTCAAGCCACAACATGAAATGGTTAATGAACCAAATGATTTTGTTTGTTATAGCAAATATAGTCTTACTGATGTTTATGTTGGAGATAAATTTTTCATGATTTTCATCCTTCTCAGTCCATCTGTTTTCTGCATTTTCAAGTGAGGAAAAATCATAAGTTGAAACTGTTTAGCATGATAACTACAACACCTGAACAACAAATTGTATAGCTTGTACCTTAAAAACATGCCTGTGATTTCATTTCAACCATGGAATTTCTAACATTCCTTTATTACAGCAGCATTCATGTTTTGTTTATTGGCACTTTTTTAGCTCACCTGAGCTATAGTGATCAGTCAGTCTTCTCTGGTGTCCACATGATATCTTGGTTAGGTTGAAACATGGCTCTTCTGGGGTCAAAAACTCAGTCACCAGGTCAAATCACTGGAAAACCTTGTTAACCCTCTAGTGGCCACGTTTTTTTAGCTCACCAGAACTGAAGGTTCAGGGTGAGCTGTTAGGATGGGTAGGTGGATGCTCCGGTGTCAACAATGGTCTTCTCCTCAGAAACCACCAGTCGGATTTACTTCAAATTTGCTGTGCAGGAGCCTTTTGACGTTCTAACTGCAATTTGCTCATATTGTACCGGTTGACCCATTTTAGGGGTCACTAGAGCTAAAAATAGAAAAACCTTAAAATGACCTTCTCATGTTTCTATTGATGGATTATTACCAAACTTGGTTTTTAGCATCTTTAGATAGTGTTCTATCAGATTTGCTCTAATAAGAATGGTTGGCCCCTTTTAAGGGGCCGCTAGAGCTAAAAATAGAAATACTTTTAAACAGCTTCTTCTCATGAACCAATAGATGGATCATCAGCAAACTTGGTCTGTAGTATCATTAGATGGTCCTCTCTTAAGTTTGCTCAATAAATATGGTTGGCTCCTTTTAGGGGCCACCAGAGCTAAAAATAGAAATACCTTAAAATGACTTTTTCTCATGTTTCTATTGATGGATTATTACCAAACTTGGTTTTTAGCATCTTTAGATAGTGTTCTATCATATTTGCTGAAATAAAAATGGTTGGCCCCAATTAGGGGCCGCTAGAGCTAAACATAGAAATACCTTAAAATGACTTCTATTTATGAACCAGTGGTTGGATCATCACCAAATTTGTCTGTGGCTTCCTTCAGTCATCACGAATATTCTTTTGTAGTATCCTTTGATGGTCCTTTATCAAGTTTATTATTGTTTCCCAATTATTTGCCCACAAGTGTACCTTTATTACCTTTTTAGTAACAAGTTAATTAATATTCATTCTGGTGAGCGATGCATGGCCATCATGGCCCTCTTGGTTTAAAATAGTGTCATACAATAGGGTATTGTGCATAACAAAGACATTGTCTAGCGGATAGATTATGGCAAACAAAAGAATGCTCATTAACATGTTTTTTTCCCACAGTTTTACAAAGTTTTACTTTGCATTAATTGAGAGCGTGATCTTTTCATCTTTCAGTAACGTTATACAGCCTAGCGTTTCATCGTTAGCGACAATAAGCATTTTAACATCTGATCAGAGTTATTATTTGCTTAACAAACTACATAAACATTAAACAATTTTAATTCATGAAAAATCTTGGAAAACATAATTACTAGATAAACATTTCAATTCTTTATTAAGACGTACTTATTTAAAGCGTACAGTTATTATTATAATAAATATTATAATAAGAGCTTATGAAATCACTAGAACATGTACATGAATTGTTTTGCAGAAGAAATTATTTGTGTAGAAATATTTGCTCTTATGAAGAATTTGCGGATCCAACGCCACTGCGAAAACCGTGAAAATTGGAAGCCCGCGAATATTTCTACACTTACAGTATTAAGTGGTCATTGTCCTCAGGTGGTCGCTACCAGCAGATGGTAGTCAACACAAGTTTGATTATATACTTGTATGACTGCAATAATGTATCATTTTGCTTGATATGTTCTGTAAGCAGCCTGTTTCCATATCTGCTGGCATATTGTCAATTACTTAGAATCAAAATGGTATGAATATGGAAAGACTATGGTGATAAACTGGTAACACCCTGACAAAATGCTAGTTTTCAAAAGGACCATAATCCCTCTAATAAAACAATGAAGTCATGCCAGCGTCAAACAAACATTTGCTATTTGTACTTAGGTAGTTCAGACAGTACATTAATGCTGAAAATGAATAAATGAATTTTTTCCTTGCCCCACTTTGTTCTTTCAAATATGACGCTAAAAGAAGTGTAATTTATCAGCTTGTCAGTTGTTTTCATTGACCAGTGATACATGATTTTTAATGTTTTTGTTGGTTTTTATGTGACTTATTGTCACCGCGGTTTAACACCGTTATTCAACAATTCTTCAGTTATATACGGCCACCGATTCACCTAACCAGTTTTCATGGACTATATACTAACCAGTACTAACTTACCCTTCCACAAGGAGCCGGCAACTTTTCCACATGTGGAGAAATAGAAAGGTATGACCGACCGCGGCCGTGATTCAAACCTGGATTTTGATTTTTAATATTTCTAAAAATGTTTATCTATATTTAGTACCTATGTAATAGTTTTGATGTGTTTTTATTATGCAGTAGTCAGTTAATCATGAAGTAGTCAGTTTATCATGCAGTAGTCAGTTTCTTTGGTTTAGTTGAGATACTTTCACACTTTCCATGTTGAATGCTGAATCTGTCGTATTATTTAAATGGTTAATCATGTTTTAAAACAATGCATTTCTACAATTAAACATGAACTTTTCATAATTTGTTTTATGTATTCAAGACTTTACACATTCTGCCATTAAAGGCTACTGTATTTATGTACAAATGTCTGAGTACTTTTAAAATATTGGGATATTTATCAAAATAGTTGGCATAGAAAATTTTTAAAGATTATTTGTGTATTCAGAAAACATAATGCCTTTGGCTATTTAAAAATGTATACAGTCAGGGTAAAAACACACTTAATACAACCAAAAATACAAGTATGATAAACATAGCAATAACATTGCTTAAGGTATCCAACATAGATATAGCAAATTTATCATGTATAGCAATATTTGTCAATTTTAACTTTTTATTTGAGGACATAATGAACTAACTTACTAATGTTTGATCATGATACAGACTACTCCACTTATAACAAGAGCAGTACCTTATTGTAACTGGGTCTCATGCAATATGGGGCCATAGTTTACACCATAAAAGGGTTAGATAGTGGCAAGAAGTAATCTGTAGTGAAACTGATAACAACTTGCTGGTTGTTCAATTTACTCCAAACTGAAGAGTATTAATTATCCACAAGGTCACAATATAAAATGAAGAGTATTAATAATGATTGTAAAAGTATCTCACTAAAGCACACATACAACTGCTAGTAATTAATGTTCATTTATCTTTTTACAACATAAAAACATGCGGCTTGCAATGGTTATAGTTACATGTTATACCGTATAGCAGGTTATTTCTATGATAAAAAAAGTCTGTGTTTTTGGCAGAAAATATGGAGGGAATATTGTCTACAGTTTTTATTTTTGTGGATACAAACTCACAAGTGATAAATTTCTACATTGCCAGTTCTACTACAGACATATCCTTATTTTTCTAGAAACCATATGATGCTCATAATGCTACTATGTTTGTACTATTTATGATATACATGTATATAGGTGACACGAAGGTGTGAATAAGAAAAACAATGTCACTAAAATTAACTCAGATTATTTATTTTGTACTACAAACTTGCAAATAATTAACTGTTGTACAAGTTTGAATAAACATCACCTTCAAACCACATTAAGCCAAGCCATTGCGCCAGTGGCCCCCTCGAATACTTCTTGGCGCATTTCCACACTTTCTGTGGGACCCTCGGGCGTGCTTCTCATATATTTAGAAAATTACTCTTTCTGCTTAAAAATGTCTTTTTGTTAATTACTGCTCTTTTCAGTACTTATAGACTGTGTCCATGGTAAAACAGCAATGTCATTATTTCCCCTGCAAAATATCAATAACCCTTCTGTGCAACCTGTCTTATTAATCAGCTGTTCCTTATCGAAACACTAAAAATAAAACAAAATTTTGATTTCTTCGTGCCTGAAGCGGTCGAAATCAAAAACAAACAAGGCTGAAACTATTGAAGCAGTGTCACCACAAGCTTCATTTTGTGAAAAGGTGACTGTTTTTAAGAAATGCGAGTTCCAGCGTAAATGGCTTACTTACAATTGTTACAAGACTTTTTGATGAGGAAAAGTTAACCATGAAATGTTCCTTGTGTATTTCCAGTCTTCTCGGTTAATATTTTTTTACTATAGTCCTCAGGACTATACCTTGTGACAAAAGTAATAGTCCTCATAGATTTTTTATAGTCCGAGCTTGTTTGAATCGTGTCGTAGAATATTTGTTAAATTACTTAGGGACATCTATCCTACATAAATCATTATCCTGGTATTCATCTTGAATGTCTAGAATATGCTATTTAATATCATTTTTTAACAATTCGCCATTTAAGTCCATTCTTTTTTCAGCATTAGACCAAAATTCTACTCTCTAAGCTTTCATGGCTGCATTCAATTAAGCTATAGATGTGAAACATGGCAATATGATTGTTACATAGAATGGAACAAATGCAATAATTCAGATGTATTGCAATGTTTTATACCTATTGGCAATCTTTGGATTAAGCATTTTGAATTTACTCACCAGTCGGGCCAGTCACTTTACAGAAGTTAATCGCCCAAAAACAAAATTATCATTTTTTTCTGGTAGCCCAAATATAAAAATATGCAGCAAACGGATTCATCATAACTCAAGGAAAACAAGCCTGGTTCATAAAAGCACAGTTCACATAAACCAAACTCTTAAGTAATATCGAAATTAAACTTGAGTAACACTTATGTCATTATTATATTAACAGAATTATAAGAATTTGTCTGATAACATATCTATGTACTAATAGTATTGTACACAAAGCATATCCGAATTCACTTCATGTCCGAAATAAGTACACATATTGGGTCAGTAAACACTACACAGATTGATTTCGCAAAGGCTTTAGCAAGAAAATGTTTTCACAAAACTTAAGTCTGCGAATTTAAACCAATAGTCCAAGCCCGAGCCAATAAAAATAGCCCGGACAATAAAATCTCCTTTACATGTAGACCAATCTATTAATTCTGGGAAGCCAAGGAACTGTACTGAGAGGCATGTGAGAATATAGTAGTCATGTGACCAAGAAATGCGTCATTAATTCCTTGCGTTACGTCATCAGCGATTATATTTCATTTTAAAAAGTTACACTCGAGCTGAATGACACGCAGGAATGACGTCACAAATTGTGGAATGTGTCAATATCGTGCTTAGCTAACACTAATTAGTGAGTAGCATGTGACCTGGGTGCACACATTGCACTGATTCATGAAATAAAAAAACGGAACCAAAACAATATTGGTACCCATTTAATATATCGCTTTCGACGTCTACTAGTGAAGAAAGCCGAGAAACAGTACTCATGTGACGTCAGCGGTTTGAATGTTTATTCATTTATTTTGTGGTAACAGTGAAGCGATGGAGCTTTTCTAAAAAGTTCTCAATTAATTCTTCTTCACCATCATCTAAGCCGGACTCTGGCGCGTAATCTGAGTAGTGAAAGACTAAGTACTGTCCTCAGATACCAAGTCCGTGACCCTAATGGCATGTTAGCGGAAACGGAAATCAAATTGTGTGCAGTTACGAAAAAGCTGAGTTTTGATTGTAAAAATTCTGATATGATTTTACCGAACGTCATTGTGTGTGAATATTTATAGTAACATGGAAAAACCCATAATTACGATTTCCCAAAAATCTATATTTTTGTATTTTTCTTTGGTTCTGATGGTGCGTCAGTCATGACAGTGTGTAAATTTGGAGTGGCTGCTGGAAGCCCTGAAGATCAACCTTTTGTAATAAATTGCCGGCAGCATGATGAAAAGGGTCCTTATGACATTACACTGTATAATCCATAAACAGGACTTAAAAATAGGCAAAAATCGGACACTTCTGATATTCTGATTATTGTTGACACCTGTTTAGATAAGGGATGATATTTTCTTGCAACATGAAAGAAAAATTCAAATATTAGCCAATTTCGTCAAAAATTTCTTTTAAAAATTGGTGAAAAAGTCACATTTTTGTCTTTCTTTTTTCATAAGATTTATGATGAAAAAACTCTGATTTGACTTTATGGTAGTAAATTAAATACTTGATAACTTTAATATTCAATGTTTTATTTGTGTTATTTAATTGATAAATATAGTCTTTTCATCGCTGTATATCTAAAATTTGTCAGTGACATGCATGCCTTATGAGTAAGATTATGAACAAAATTATGATGTTGGTGACGTCATTTTTCATATAAAATGACTTGATTGTGTATTGTTTTGGAATAAATGTAACTTGTGGGGTAGAAAAGACACAAAAATGCAGAAAATTTATTTAGAAAATAGAAATCCCATGCTTTACAATGCTATAAAACTTGTAAAAATGAAAATTTTGTCATAAGAACCCTTTTGTCACGCTGCTGGCCAAACATCCATTGCATGGCACACAAAACTGCACTCTGCACTAGCCAGGCAGCAGACAATGTTACTTTCTTGCAGAAGTACAAAGACATTTTGACCAATCTTTTTTTATTATTAAGCATTCTTCACTGCATGCTGCAAATTTGTCAAAAATTGCTGATGTCCTTGAAGACAAAAAGATGAAAATGAAAGAGGTGCATTCTGTCAGATGGTTTGCATTTTACAGTGCATTGGAAGCAGTTTTTCTCAGCTGGAGCTCATTCGTAATTTATTTCGAGCTAGACAGGCTGGAAGTGGGGTACTGCAAAAGGAATCTATGCACAGTTAACTCAGTATGAATTTTTAACAGTCACATACCTTTTAATGGACATTATGCCAGTACTTACTAAACTTAGTCTTTCCTTCCAAAAGAAAAACATTGACATTGCGGGTGGTCCAGCCCTTGGTTCAGTCTACAATTACTCAGCTAGAGTATCTTTCAGAAAACGATAGTCACCACATGAAAATATTTGAATCTGCTACTTCTTCAAGTCATAATCTTGATATTAAGGGACACAAAATTTCAATAACAAAAAAACAAAAGATACACTTCAACAATATTTGAGAAGAATTTATGCAACAGGTCGTAGGTTTCCTCAGCAGGACACAAATGTAATCAATGCTCTGGCAGTGTTAGGACTGAGAGGTATCTCATTTGTAGAAAAGGACAAATTGCTTATTCATGGTAAGGATGAAATTCAGTTACTATGTGATACATACGGCTGCCAGAAAGGTAACCAAATGCCTTATGTTGATGAAAACAAGTCAAACTGGAATGGGAGATACTCAAACCTTTGGTGATTCAACAGAAATACCCAACAGACAATATCTGCAACCTGTAGAAAATTATTTACATATATCACAAGGATTTAGTTCCAAATATTATTAAGCTAGCAGAGTTAGCTCTCATAGCTCCACTACAGACCTCAGACTGTGAGAGAGGCTTCTCAACAGAGAATGATATTAAAACATCTGATATGAACAGACTGTCTGCTGATAAACTAAATAAACTGATGAGAATTTGTTTGAGCAGTGCTAGTGTTGAAGACTTTGACTATGAAAGGACTGTTCACGTTTGGAAAATGTCCAAGAGCAGGAGAGCATTTACTAGCAACAAGAGACTCTAAAATCATGTGGGGAAAGGCTTTGCAAGCTGTAAATTAAAAAGTTAAGTGTTTTCTGTACTGAATTTTTTTTACCCCATTTTTTCAAGTTAGGCGCCCTGTCTTAAACCACTTTGGCCCAAATGACCCCTTTGTACAAAAGCAAGATTGAGTACTGGGTGAAAGAGTATACATATTGAAACAAGTGTTGTAAAAGTGGCGATTTTTTTTGCGATTTAAATTTTTCTGCGGTTTTAATCAGAGACCACAGAATAGCAGAAATATCACCTCATCATAATAACCCGCTATACAGTAGTCTACTACAAACTGCTAAAATACAACATAATTTTTAGTGCGTTGTTTAGCGTTCTTGGTTTTACGATCACAAATAAACAGTTCATGTCCAATGCATGAGTGTATCCTCTGATACATTTTCATGCTTAAATCTACATGTTATTAGCAACAATTTCTTACAGAAAAGGCCACTCTTATTTGTGGTACATACACAAAAGTGGTAAAATTTTATGCCTTATTGTGATGAGCAATAGGACACTTTCAATATTGCATTCAACCGGGTTCATTGTCGCTACTTCCGGCCATCATATGTCACCATAGAGGGGTGTGAAAAATGGTAAAATTATCAATGATCTCATTATACTTGTGTAAAATTTGTCGTTGCAGATAAATAGACCTTGCTATGGCCAATATTCTCGCTATAGATATCTTTTTGTATTAATGGAAATAACTTGTAGACATAGAAGGAGAATGGCTTGGACTGACTTAAAAACACCTTGTTGTATGCTGCATCTCGCTAAAACAGATCTTGTTCTAAGTGGAGTGGACTTTATAATTATGTCCTAAGTACATATTTCTAATTTCTGTATATTCACAGCTCCAAAAATGGAGTTCTCTTTTGACTGCATTTTTGTTACATAGTTTTCAAACTCAGTGTTGCTATATCGTCCACTTTAATTTGCAAGTTATGTTTACCAAATCTCAATGTAGTTAACCAATGTCTCAAATTGTAGAAAAATAAACATCCGATATTTTTCTAATACATGATCTATTTTGAATTTACAATAGTAGTTTTGACATGTTATTAATGGAATTATTCTAATTTTGTATGTGTTGATCATGTATTATTGTTTCAATACTTGAAACGTAATTTAATATTCTTATTAAATTGAATCAAGTGTCCAGATCTTAGATGGTCTGTTGTAGAATATATATTTTATTAGTTCACCTGAGCACATAGTGATCAGTCAATCTCTGGTGTCCGTCATCCACACCTGGGGGCTGTTAACACACTAGAGGTCACACTTTTGATTGAATCTTCATCAAACCTTATCAGAATGTTAGTCTTAATGATATCATGGACAAGTTCGAACGTGGGTCATTGGGGGTCAAAAATTAGGTCAACAAGTCAAATCACTGGAAAACCTTGCGAACATTTTGTAGGTCACATTTTTGATTGGATGTTCACAAATCTTGTCAGAACGTTTGCCTAAATGATATCTTGGACAAGATCAAACATGAGTTATCTGGAGTCAAAAACTAGGTCACATGCTCAAATCACTTGAAAGCCTTGTTAAGACTCTGTAGGTCACAGTTTTGATTGGATGTTTACCCTTTTTTTTAATCAAATCTTTGCCTTAATTATATCTTGGACCAGTTTGAACATTGGTCATCTGGGTCAAGAACTAGGTCACTTGGTTAAATCACTGGAAAACCTTGTTAACACTCTAGTGGTCATAGTTTTGATTGGATATTCACCAAACCTTGTTAGAATGTTTGTCTTAATGATATCTTGAAAAAGTTTGAACATGGGTCATCTGGGGTCAAAAAGTAAGACATCAGGTCAAATCTGTTGCAATCTTTACTCAGGTGAGTGAAAAAGGGCCATCATGGCCCTCTTGTTTAAAGAATGGATTTTTTTCCTTCTTTGTTTAATGCCCCTATTGTCCAATAATGGGACCACCCTGCTATTAGATTCTTTGGACTCGTTTCAGACTGCCAAATATTATTACTCTTTGTTTTATCCCCACAATCTGACCATGCTAATCCAATAAACAACTTGACACCATTGTCTAATTCACCTACAGGGACAGTGATCAGTGTGATTAGGCAATGTTTGATTATTGAGGGAACATAAATTAGTCTTTTTGTCAAGGCGGGCATTCACCAAAATGGAGAGTTGTACACCTTATATTAGTTTATATAACAGAAAATGGAAAACCATTGTCGAATTCATCGACAGGGACAGTAATCAGCATGATTAGGCATTGTTTTATTATTGAGGGCTCATAAAGTAGTCTTTTTATCTGTACACCTATTAGTTTATATAACAGTTGAACAGGGACAAATTTAGTAAAAGTTTTTTTTCATTTAAGGTAATATTGGGTTAAATTATGATGTTTTATGAAGAATTTATTGCATTTTTACCATGATAATGCCTGTGTATTCATAGTGTATATTTATATATTCCAGTGATTTAATGAATGCTCCAGCCCTCACATTGAATAAGATTGAAAAGGTTGGTCACATTGTTGAAATACTCAGGAATGAAACATTTTGTGGATTCCCAGTTGTAAATGCCAAAGGCAGGGTATGAATTTTTCAGTACTCACTACCATAGCAATGTGTGTTAAATATTTTCAGGTTCTACTATTAGAATGCATGCTTTAATAGGTATTGTACAGATTAAAAGTGAAAATGAATATTGCAGCTGTAGATCGCAGGGCATGTGCTGATCTAATCTGATCCACTTGTCAGGGTCAAAATGATTCAGGTTGAACCACAAATACTGTAATCACTTGTGTGTAAGACGCATGTTTTTATATTTATAGATGGTCCAACAATCAGGATCTTATAGGTGTTGAGTTCAACCCCATTTTTCCAGTGCTCAAAGTCAGTGAAAAAACTATGGGAAATAAAATTATCATAATGTTTCTTACAGTTCCTTACTTTTCCTAGATTTCATACAGGAGTTTGAAAATCAACAAATGTTTGCCAGTCATGCCATTAATTACAGTGTTCAGAAGGCAAATTAAGGATGTATATTCTACAAGTCATAATCACGTTTAGTGATACTTGAGTAACACTAAAACAAACAAAGTTGTGGGGTGTATACTGGTGTCAGCTTGTCGGTCCGTCTGTCTGTAGACGAAATCTTGTGTGCATTTCTTCTCCAAAACGACTTGTTGGATTTGATAAAACATTACCAACACATTAGGCATTAGGTCTACTTGTTCATATAATAAAAAAATGTATTCGGATTTATTTTCACGGAGTTATGCCAAATTTTTAGCTCACATGAGCACGTAGTGCTCGGTGAGCTATGGTATTTGGTTAGTAAACTCCGATGTCCACACCTGGGGGTTGTTAATGCTCTAGCGGTCACGTTTTTGAGCGAATCTTCATCAGACCTGGTCAGAATGTTTGTCTCAATGATATCTTGGACAAGGTCGAACATGGGTCATCTTGGGTCAAAAACTATGTCACCTGGACAAATCATTGGAAAACCTTGATAACCCATTATTAGCTCACCAGAACCGAAGGTTCAGGGTGAGCCATTAGAATAGGTACGTGGATGCTCTGTTGTCTGGCGTCAACAATGGTCATCTCCTAAGAAACTGCCAGACAGATTTACTTCAAAATTGCTGCGTAGAAGCCTTTTGACATTCTAACTGCAATTTGCTCATATTATACCAGTTAGCCCCTTTTAGGGTCACTAGAGCTAAAAATTGAAAAACCTTTAATCATCTTCTTATGAGCCAATGGATGGATCATCACCAAACTTGGTCTGTAGCATCCTTAGATAGACTTTTATCAGATTTGCTCAAATAAAAATGGTTGGCCCCTTTTAGGGGCCGCTAGAGCTAAAAATAGAAATACCTTTTAATGCCTTCTTCTCATGAACGAATGGATGGATCATCACCAAAATTTGTTTGTAGCATCCTTAGATGGTCCTCTCTCAAGTTTGTTCAAATAAATTTGGTTGGCCCCCTTTAAGGGGCCACTAGAGCTAAAAATTGAAAAACCTTTAATCATCTTCTTATGAACCAATGGATGGATCATCACCAAACTTGGTCTGTAGCATCCTTAGATAGACTTTTATCAGATTTGCTCAAATAAAAATGGTTGGCCCCAATTAGGGGCTGCTGGAGCTAAAAATAGAAATACGTTAAAATGAACCAATGGTTGGATCATTACCAAATTTGGTCTGTGGCATCCTTCAGTCATCACAAATATTCCTTTGTAGTATCCTTTGATGGTCCTTTATCGAGTTTATTATTGTTCCCATTTATTTGCCCACAAGTGTACCTTTATTACCTTTTTAGTAACAAGTTAATTAACATTTATTCTGGTGAGCAATGCGGGGCATCATGGCCCTCTTGTAGGTCCACCAAACCTCGTCAAAATGATTGTCTTAATGATATCTTGGACAAGCTTGAACATGGGTCATCTGGGGTCGAAGACCAGGTCACCGGGTCAAATCTTAGAAAAGCCTTGTTAACACTCTAGGGGTCAGAATGTTTGTATTTATGATATCATGAACATGGGTCGACTAGGTAACCAGGTAAAATCACAAGTTGACCATAGATGTTGAAATCTTTACTCAGGTGAGTGAAAAAGTGCCATTTTTGCCCTTTTGTTATATTTTGACTGCAAATTCTTGCGTGGACAACTACTCTTTCATTACTTGACCTATTTTCGTCAAAATCTCACAGATGATAACTATTGACATCTACTTGTACGTAAAGGGGAGATAATTTAAATTGCTGTATTTTTACTGAGTTATTCACTATTCTACTTTTACAGCAAACTGTTGGGTTCAAACAATCTCATCCAGGATGATAGGGTAGTGCAGTTTTGCTAATTCCACTCTGCTGCAATGTTCTATGCTGTTACTGAAAAAATAAACTATGAATTGTAGTAAACATTGGTGTCTACTTTTGTGGAAAAACAATGTTAAACAGATGGCTGATTTTTATTATCTTAGTAATTGCCCGTTCAATATTTTAGCAAATTCTTGTGCAATCCCCTCATTTATTTGATCAAATATCTTTCAACTATTTTATCTTTCAATCATTGGGGGTTAATTTGAACTTTCACAACAATCACAAGGTGTCTTGGTTGTGCAGGAATGGGCCTAACGTATCATCATAGTACGTCATGGGGGTACTCATGTTAACACAGCCTTCAGGCATATTTTGCCCTACTCAGAAGAGCTCTTGTTAAGTATATGCACAATGAAGAAACTGAAAATTTGAAAATCTAAACAATTGACTTAATTCACCCATTAGATGGTAGAATTCAAGAATGTTAGTGTGGTCACAGACACATGTGGGAAGAAAACAGTTGCTTTCAAAATTAGGGGAATTAGGTTAGTACTGGTAGATTACTCATGACCGCTGGCTAAGTAAACCAATGCCATACAAAAAAACAAATATTAGGGAATTAATCTAAAATATAAGATAAACACAAAGTAACATATGCTTTTCAGGATCACAGTAAACCATCCAAAGTGCGGGGTCTTATACTTAGATCACAGTTATTGGTTCTTTTAAAACACAAGGTAAGTATTTCATGTTTTACATACTTTGATATATTAATATTTGTTGTATGGATGTACAGTGTGATGGTCTCTCTAATCTGTGTTATGATGATTCTCTAGAGTTGTGACCCTCAACTTGCCATACCTGGTCACAGTGTGAATTAATGTAATATCTCAGTCTGGTTTGATAAACAACTCTACAGATACTATGAAAAAGAGTTGCAACTGTTTGAAGCATATAATATGTCGCATCAACAACTAAGGTCATTTGGCGACTTTCCAATTTTCAAGGAGGAAGGTCCCAGGCTCACATCTGGGTAGAACCATCAACCTTCTGGAAACTCGCTGGACAGCTTCCTCACTTGTGGAATGTTGTTCCTTGTAGGATTTGAACTCACAGCTGTGAGGGACTAGTGATCTCAAGTCAGTTTTTTATGTGACGTATTGTCACTTGGGTTTAACACCATTTTTCAACAATGTTTCATTTATATACAGCAACCGGTTCACCTAACCAGTTTTCCTGGACTGTATACTGACCAGTACTAACTTGCCCTTCCGGCAACTTCTCCACATATGGTGGAAAATCGACATTTTTGTCAAATTTTCATAGAAAGGGCGTGACCTGCCGCGACCGGGATTTTAAACAGGATCTCCGGGTTACAAGTCCAGCGCACTAACTACTGGACCACAGCCTCATGTCAGAGGCTATAACCACTAAACCTGAGATACCCTGAAGCATATTATAGGCTACTTGCTAAGACAAATGAGTAGCCTTATTTATTTACACTGGTATTATGAAATATCTCAACTGTGTACAAGGTATCAGATGATAAAACAATTTTTCTGTTGACAATGTGTAAGTCAAGCTAAACATTCTATCAGTATGAGATTTATACACTAAAAATTCAAATTACATGTTCTTATGTCATGAGTTCTGTGTAAAATTCAGTCATTTTCTTCTCTTACCTAACTATAAGTTAACCCAAAGCCAGTCTCAAATTCTTGTTTTAATAACTTCAGATGCTCACTTTCCATATATTCAGGTAAATACTATGTATTGGTATTGCAAGTAATTAGAGCAAGGTTGAAACAGTGTTAGAATTGTTTGTAAATTGTTTTGCAACTTTAGTCAGTTTAGGTAGTTTGTTTTGTTGATTAGTCCTCTGCCACAGATGAAGGGAAGTAGGGTCAGCAACGTTTGTGTGCCAATTATATCTAAATGATTTATGGATAGATTTTGTTTGCTTGGAGCAATGTGTATCTTTTTTATGAATGTTTTCCAAGTTTGCTGATGAATGTACTGATGTTACCTCTGTTTAATTGACTCTAATTGACAGTTTTTCTGTGGGGAGCTAATTATTCAGATCATTTTATGCTAAAAATTTCATCATAAATGTAAAAGATTTTGCAAAGTAACACCATGTATACCTTTGTTAACATGTTACAAATCAGCTTACATATGATATGATAAGATGTGTGGTGAACAAAACAACAAAAATGTAGAAGATAGTAGACTTCAATAATGATAATTATATTTTTAGCTCTTTTATCAAATTTGCTCAAATAAAAATGGTTGTGTAACAGTGTTGTATATATATGTGTTTTTATAGTAGTTTGTATGTCCGTCAGCCCGATTAGCTCAGTTGGTTGAGCAGCTGACTTGCAAGTAGAAGGTCGCGGGTTTGAGCCCTGCATCGGGAAGTTTATTTTCTGCCTCCTATTACATTGGTGCCGTGAGTGTGTGGCTAGCCTTGGAATCTTAGAACTAGGGTGAAGCAAAAGCTGGGTTAGCTTAAAGAACCTGTGGTTGTCGCTTAATATTTGATTAAAAGGAAGGAGGAATGTAACAGTGTTGTATATATATGTGTATTTATAGTAGTTTGTATGCCTGTCTGCCCAATAAGCTCAGTTGGTAGAGCAGCTGACTTGCAAGCAGAAGGTCGCGGGTTTGAGCCCCACATCGGGAACCTGGGGGGGGGCACTAGAGCTAAAAATAGGAATACCTTTAAGCATCTTCTTATGGATGGATCATCCCTAAACTTGGTTTGTAGCATCTTCTTATGGATGGATCATCCCTAAACTTGGTTTGTAGCATCTTCTTATGGATGGATCATCCCTAAACTTGGTTTGTAGCATCTTCTTATGGATGGATTATCCCTAAACTTGGTTTGTAGCATCTTCTTATGGATGGATCATCCCTAAACTTGGTTTGTAGCATCTTCTTATGGATGGATCATCCCTAAACTTGGTTTGTGGCATCTTCTTATGGATGGATCATCCCTAAACTTGGTTTGTAGCATCTTCTTATGGATGGATCATCCCTAAACTTGGTTTGTAGCATCTTCTTATGGATGGATCATCCCTAAACTTGGTTTGTGGCATCTTCTTATGGATGGATCATCCCTAAACTTGGTTTGTAGCATCTTCTTATGGATGGATCATCCCTAAACTTGGTTTGTAGCATCTTCTTATGGATGGATCATCCCTAAACTTGGTTTGTAGCATCTTTAAATGGTCTTCTCTTAAGTTTTTTTTTAAATGACTTTTTCTGATGATTCTATGGATGAATTATTACCAAACTTGGTTTTTAGCATCCTTAGATAGTGTTCTATTAGATTTGCTAAAATAAAAATTGTTGGCCCCTAGTAGTGGCTGATGGAGCTAAAAATAGAAATACCTTAAACATCTTCCAATGGATGGATCATACCTATACTTTGTTTGTAGCATCCTTAGTTGGTCCTCTGTCCAGTTTGCTAAAAAAAATTGTTCAGCCCCCTTTTGGGCCACTAGAGCTAAAAATCGAATTACCTTAAAAAACATTTTCACATGAATGGATGGATTAGCATCAAACTTGATTTGTAGCATTCTTACATGATCATCTATCAGGTATGCTCAAATAAAAATGGTTGGCCCCTTTTAGGGGTCACTAGAGCTAAAAATAAAAATACTTTTAAACATGTTTTTTGCATGAACCAATGGATGTATCATCACTATACTTGGTTTTTTGCATCCTTTGATGGTCCTCTTTCAAGTTTGCTTGAATAAATTGGTTAGCCCCTTTTAGGGGGCACTAGACTAAAAATAGAAATACCTTAAAATGATGTCTTTTCACTTGATTAGATCATCACCAAATTTGGTATCCTGTCATCACGAATATTTGTTTGTAGTATCCTTGATTGTGATTGTCCTTTATCAAGTTTATTATTGTTCTCCATTTTCTCCCCAGAAGTGTATCTTTATTACCTTTTTGTAATAAGTTAATTTACATTTATTCTGGTTAGCGATGCAGCACCATCATGGCCCTCTTGTTTATTGTTTATAGGTTCAAAAATAGGTTTTAATTTACAACACTCTATATGAAAGGTAAAAATTGAAATTAGATGAACAATTATGTAGATTTTGGTATTTTTAAAATTAACCGTTTATGAATTGGTGTCACCATAACAGAATATTACTAGTTACAAGGCAATTACCAAATTTAATCCATTAATAAACAGTAAAACTTCATTATCTCAAGGAGTCATCTGAACAGATGAAATGCTCGAAATAAACTGGGTGCTCATAATAATGAGGTTTTTGTTTGTCGGTTGAAAAATAAATTGTTCATCATGCCTATAAATGGTCTTATTTACAACAATAACCCAAAATTCTTACCTAAGTTGTACTTAATGATGTCTATGATGAATATACATATTTGTTGATTGCTGACATATATGTTGATTGATTAAATAAAGTTCTTTATCTGTGAATGTATCTGTGTTTACGATTGTACAATGTCATGTCTGAAAATTGTGTTATTGACATGCAGTGAAACGTCATAATGACAGATCATGAAAGTTAAATATGCTATGTCTGTAGCAAAAAAAAAACAACAAGAAAATGACATTATTTCCAAAAAAGGCAGCAATCATGACAAAAAATGCTCAGAAATACATATATCCATTTCATTAGCAGAGTTAATGATCATCAACTTTTAAAACATTAGCCTTTGATCTTCAAATTTCACTCCAACTTGCAAGAAACAAATATATGTTTCATTGTCATTTTAAGTCACAACATGTGAAGTACTCTATTAAGATTTGTTGTGTTATTGTGTATCTTTAACGACATGTGAAAAACAAAGTATTCAGTTAAGATTTCAAAGTGCATGTTCAAATGATATCCAAAATGTCACCCCTCGAGATAATAACGAGATGATGATAATGGTAATAAACATGGAAAATTATGTACAACTAAGAACAAAAACTGACAGGACTTCAAGATCTCCTCGAGATAAGCCTAGAGCTTGTGATATCTATGCCCACAATGATGAGGTTTTACTGTATTATTACAAGCTATGCTTTAGAATGTTGAACATTATACCAAAGAAAGTGACCCCCACAAGAAATATTCTTATCTTTCCGTAGTTTCTTGTTATGATAAAACAAGAATAATGAGAGTGAAGGTAGATTATTACAATCTTGACCAAACTATTGGTCATGAAGAAATATTGTAAGTGCCTTACAATGATATTTCTTCCACATTTGTAAAAGATTAATTAAACTTAATTTCACCTTTCAAATAAACATTTTGTTAGATTAAACAATGTTTGATGATGTGAGTAGAAAATGTATCCATAGGTGTGCCTGGATTTTTAGCTCACTTGAGCATGTAGTGCTCTGTAAGCTATAGCCATTAGTCACTCTCTGTCATCCATTGTCTGGTGTCCACACCTGGTGGTTGTTAACACTCTAGAGGTCACACTATTATTGGATCTACATTAAACCTTGAAAGAATGTTTGTCTTACTGATGTCTTTGATAACTTAAAACATGGGTCATCTTGGGTCAAAAACTAGGTCACCAGGTCACATATCTGGAAAACCTTGTTAACACTATAGATGTCACAGTTTTGATTGGATCTTCATCAAACTTTGTCAGAATATTTGTATATATGATATCTTAAAAATGTGCTAAAATGGGTCATCTCCATTGAAAAACTAGGTCGCCAGATCAACACACTGGAAAACTTTGTTAACACTCTTGAGGTCATAGTTTTGAATGAATCTTCACCAAACCTTGTCAGAGTGTTTGCCTTAATAATATCTTGAACAAGTTCAAACATGGGTCTTCTGGGGGTCAAATCTCTGGAAAACCTTGTTAATACACCAGGTCACAGTTATGATTGGATCTTCCTCGAACTTTGTCAGAATGTTTGTATTAGTGGTATCATGAACAGGTTTGAACATGGGTCAACTCATGTCAAAAAATTATGTCACTAGGTCAGATCACAGGAAAACTTTAGAGGTTGCAATCTTTACTCAGGTGAGCAAAAAAGGCTGTCATGACCCTCTTGTTTACCGTTAGTTCATTTTTGAACTTGCTTATATTCTTTGCATCACTAATAGAAACTGAAGTATTCTGTATCTGTGTCACAAGTACAGTTTCCTGAGGTATTTTACATTTATGTCACAAATTCAGTTTCTTAAAATATTGTACATCTGTGTCACAAATATAGTTTCCTGAGGTATTCTGCACCTGTGTCACAAATATAGTTTCCTGAAGTATTTTATATCTGTGTCACAAATTCCGTTTCCTAAAGTATTCTACATCTGTATCACAAATATAGTTTCCTGAGGTATTCTACATCTGTATCACAAATATAGTTTCCTGAGGTATTCTACATCTGTGTCACAAATATAGTTTCCTAAAGTATTCTACACCTGTGTCTCAAATATAGTTTCCTGAGGTATTCTACACCTGTGTCTCATTGTCAGTTTCCTATATGTCTGTCTTAAATCCTGAAGTATGCTTTCGTTGAATGAATGTTTTCATATTTTTAGAGCATTCCTGATCCAAAGATGATTTAGTTCTTTGACAGTTTATGCAATTACATATTATCATAATTGTTTGAAAATTCAAATAGTGTAAGCAACAAATTCACAGGGCTTACAATGTCTCACGTCACTACAGTAACCACTGCCATCACACATCTACATGTGACCATAGTTGGATTATGTATAAAAATGGCAAATATGCCTAGAAAGAGGCTTCAAGAAAACTGTTTAATCTGTAAGAAAGGGAGACATTATAATTTAAGCTCAGGCAGAAAATTAAGTGACACTATTTGCATGATATCTTTTCTTATTAATAAGGACTTTCATACTATTGTTGACTGTTACAAAGATATTTTTGATGGCAGATCACTGCATTGGAAATCAGTTTGTTTATATGTGCTTATATGTGTTTATATGCTGCATCAGTTGCATGCTTCAATTTTTTGTCATTATCCTCCTCCAATGAAATTGGAGGGGGATATTGTTTTGGTGTTGTTGGATGTCCATTCATTCGTCCATCTGTCATTCCATTTGTCCAAATTTCATTTCCGCACTATTTCTCGGCAACTACTAATTGGATTTCAACGAAACTTGGTGAGGACCTTCAGTACAAAGTGGAGATGTGCATGTCATCGTCATGTCTTGGTCCAACAATTTAACACTGAGTTATGGCTCATGATTACTATTGTACTATGTATATAAAGTAAAATTTATTTCCATGCTATTTCTTGGCAACTACTTATTGGATTTCAATGAAACTTGGTGAGAACCTTCAGTACCAAGTGGAGATGAAATGGTGCTTAACAACAGAAATCATGGACAGGCAATACTGGTTAAAGGAGATCTTCCACATAGAAATTTGGACTTTAAAGACTCTGATATTGTAATTCTTAGAATAGCACTACCTTATAATTATGTGACATACCACAAAGTAGTTGCTTACAAGCCACCAACTTCCCAAGTCAGAACATTTCTCCAGCATTTACAGACTCACATAAACTACCTCTAGAATTTGGTCATCCTTGGAGATTTTAATCAAATGGGCAACACTGAGATATTTAACAGTTTCCTTAGAGAAAATAACTCAATCCAGTATATACAGACACCAACCCAAAGCCTAGGTGATACATTGGACTTTATCATAAGCCAGATTCCAAACCTACTGACAATTACAAAGTCAGTCCCTTACACAGACCATCATTTCATTGCTGTGAAGCTGTGTGAAAAACACGCACAGACAGATACACAGTCATAGTGACCAGTAACACAGGTATTAATAAGTTCTCATTTAATATGGTGCTAGTGCATAGAAGATTTTACATTGTGTCCTTATAACATGTTGGATAAAATAATAAATTCTATGGCACAGCTAAACTTTTTATCATATGTTCACTTTTTTGTACAATCACAGGTTGTCATTCTTTGTCTGTCTGAGACATGGTATATTCAGCCTAATTGTATATGCTTAAAAAAGAAAATGAAGTCGAAAGTGTTTTTTCACTACAATATAATTAAAAATACACATTGCCTTTATTTCATTCCCTTCATGTTTGATAAATCATTGCTTCCAATAGCTTTACCAAACAATCCAATAGTTTTGTCACTGTTCACACTCTATCTCATGCTATATATACATGCTATATGTAGCACTTAATTCAGTTTGTGTTTGGTGGGGGTATAAATTCAATGAATTTGCTTGTTTTTCTACTTTTTGACTTATAAACCCTTTATATATTTGAAATACAACCATCCTGATAGGTGTATGTGAAAACAAATGTAGAAATGAATAAAACATCATTCCAAAAAAAGCTTGTGATCTTGTAAAGGGAGATCACTCCATTAGAAGTTGTGTAAATGATATTTGCAGCATTTTCTTAACTAGAGACTGATAAACTTACAATGGTTAAATTAACAAGTTATTATGTAATTAATTGATGATTTTTGCTTTCATTACTTGCTATGCTAAACTTTGTTTGTGACAGAAAATATAATTAAATTATTGCAGTCAAAATTTAATATTTACATGGTGATCAGCATTGACTTAATTTTAAAAAAAAGGTGTTTCTCCTACAATTTGTGTTACATGAATTACATGTACTTGCATTTCAGTAAGATTGGCTTGAAAATTAGCTTTAAACAAATCCACTTAATGCATGAATAGGTAACAGAGTGGAATGCTCAAATGCATGTATTCCTTGACAAAATAAATGTGTTTTTTTCTGATCATTTTTGTATTTCAAACATAGGTTACATACAAATTATACTAAGGATTGATTGTACTGTTCAACTATCATCAGAATGTTCTTAAGTAAAAAAACTTGAGTCGTATTATGTTATATTATCTAGCTAAAAATGTAAGCGTGCAGCTACAGAACAAAAACAATAACATGTGTAATCAGTTTTGAATGCCTTTCAATGATAACAAATTTTGTGTTTACAGATATTCAGTCCAGAATCCCTGATGCAACCTAACACCGTCAGATTGAAAGATTTCAGAAAATATTACCTGCAGTACCTTAAAATTGAGGTAAATGCTTTTCACAATATTTCACTGATGAAGATGAGTAATGTTTGTAACATTGACACCAAGTTGTAAGAGTTTCATTGCGGTTGTCTGTTAGTTCAATATCTATTACCTTTGTTTTGCTTCACTGGCTTGTTGGCAATCTTTTAAAAGCTGATATGAATATAAGAAACAATTTTCTTGCATGAGGATATACATGTAATGCAGTAATTTGTTACCTAATATTCCCTATTTAATATTCCCACACCATTTAACCCCACGCTTTTCAACACCCACACCCTATTTAACACCTCACCCTATTTAACATTCCTGCACTATTTAACACACCCCACTTTATTAAACATTCCTGCACTATTTAACACCTCCCACTCTATTTAACATTCCCACACTATCTAACACCCTTACTTTATTAGCTCACCAGAAACTACTGGTCCAATTTACTTCAAATTTGCTCTGTAGAAGCCTTTTGACATTATAACTGCAATTTGCTCATATTATACCAGTTGGCGCCTTTAAGGGGTCACTAGAGCTAAAAATAGAAATACCTTTAAATGTCTTCTTCTCATGAACCAATGGATGGATTATCACCAAACTTGGTGTGTAGCATACTTAGATGGTCCTCTCTCAAGTTTGCTCAAATAAATTTGGTCGGCCGCTAAAAATAGAAATACCGTAAACGACTTTTTCTCATGATTCTGTGGATGGATTATTAGGGGCTGCTGGAGCTAAAAATAGAAATACGTTAAAATGAACCTATGGATGGATCATCACCAAACTTGGTTTGTAGCATCCTTCAGTCATCATTAATATTCCTTGGTAGTATCCTTTGATGGTCCTTTATCGAGTTTGTTATTGTTCCCCATTATTTGCCCACAAGTGTACCTTTATTACCTTTTTAGTAACAATTAACATTTATTCTGGTGAGCAATGCAGGGTCATCATGGCCCTCTTGTTTAGATGAATGTGTCAAAATTATGACTGATGTAAACATCATGCTTTAGTCATGATTGTTATGTTATTTATGGGAAACAGGACTTTTGATTAAATGTCAAATTTTATTTAATTATTGTAGCCCCCCCCCTCTCTTTCATAATGTTATACTCTGTACCCTATTTGTTAATATGTAGATGTACAAACTATATACTCCTATCTGAAATTGTTTACTAAACTCTGAAGTTGTAATTGTAAAATTGGTTATCAAAACAACTAAATTTGATTTACTAGATATTTGTTTTACAGAATATTGAGATAACAGAAGAAGAGATGGATTATATGATGGATCTTAGACCATATATTACACCAAATCCATATACTGTAGAACCTGTAGGTATATGAAAATATAATAAATAGTAAAGTCTAAGTGCATTATGATGTAGTGATACACTAACAATCATGTTACAACTACCAATCATTAACATTTAACTGGCAGTCACATCCTATTCAAGTCACTATTTTGTTACATATGACTTTTGCTTCTAGCAGCATGTCGTAAATTTCAAAATTTTGAGAATTGCACTGTATAATGAAGAGACTTTGACAATATGTGAAATGATATACAGTGTAACTGCTGAATACTGAACGCCTGTAGAAACAGTCATATGTTTGGTACTTGGAAGTTTCCACTTACTCCAAGTTTTCAGTGTATGGAGAAGTGCATGTGTTAATATTTTAGTTTTTATTATTATTATAGTTATTGTTATTATTGACCTGTGTAACAATCCATACATTGTAAACTGCCTTAGATTTACCAAATTAGTATCTAATGTAAACTGCCTAAGATTAACTAAATATCAGTTCTATGCATGTCGTATGATATGGATATTTAAAATAATCACACTGGTTGGGCAAAACAAAATGACTCCGGATTTACGCAGTAGCACCAGCTATTTTAATGTGCATACGTGCAAAAACATGGTGGACATAAACAAAAACACACACATGAGTATAGAAAATTCCCATTTTTACCACATTAATCGATAAATTTGAAACAATCATTGGTCTTACAGAATGTCTGTAGTATTCCTGAATTCTGTTGTGGACTTGAATACCACATTAAAATGTTATTTTAAAATTAGAAATATTATTATTTGAGATAAAAAATATTTTTAGTAACTGCACATCATGCATATAACTATATTTTTGGGCATATTAATGAGGGTCATGCACAGGACTGTGCTCTGTGCAGTTTTTGATACCAGTCAGATGTGAAGGATCACGTGACCTGTAAATATACAATGTGTCAGAAGTATTTACTACTATTACTGGTACATGTATATACATAAGTCAGGATTCGGGTATGTTTTACTTATACCTATATCCTGTATGGATGTTCCAACATTTTGAAATCTTACTAACGGATTAAAACAGTATTAAAGAGATCTATATCTATCAAGTTTGATTCTATATAGCTGTATTGGTGTTGGATTGGTTGTACATAGATCTTTGCTATAATGTATATTATTTATAGATAAGTGACATACTGATATTTGAAGAATTCACCCACCGACTGTTAAATGTCTGGTAAAATTGTATTTGTAGCTTCATCAAAATTGTGACCTGTAACTTGGAATTTGTGTGTCAAATTTTGTCAAATTATCAATATACAGTCAACTCTCGTTATGTCGATTTTTTCGGGCCCGAAAAAATACTTGTCTTAATGAAAATTCAACAAATATGTCGGACGAACACCGGTATTGTATTAGACATTTTGGCCATGGTTAGAATCACTAACTCATGATAATTTGTGTGTGTGTGTTGTAAGAATTACTGATTTTTGATATTTCATTTTTTTTACTAGTAAATAAATAAATAAATGATATTTACTTCATGTATGATGATTTGTATAAAAATATACTAAACTAAAAATATTGCTTATTATGACATGTTTTACAACTTCCAACATTTTGTCTGCTATTAAGTTACATATGATGATATGTCTGCATTTAAGAGTAAACAATAATAATCTCCCTATTGTTATTGACTAAGAATTAAATTGAACTCATTGTACGCTTAGCGAGGTGTGAAAAATATCAGGGCAAGTGCATAATATTGTCTGACTTTGTAATAAACAACAAAAGTTAGGTGTGAAATAGTTCATTTGGACTTCAAAATAAGTTCGACATATTGAAAAAATTCGAGAGCAAAATTCGTCTTAAGCGACAGAATTCGATATACTTTTAGAAGGAAAAAATTGGGACTTAAAAAATACTTCGCCTTAACGGAAAATTCATGTTAACCGACTTCGCCATAACGAGAGTCGACTGTAAATGAAAATGAAATTATTTAGTTATGCAGTTTTATACAATCTTTAACAATAGACCACACATTAACCTAGACTTAATTTTACTAACACATACGCTATCATCATAAATTTGCACATGTCTGCAGTGACATATCAGTAGTGAAAAATGATCTGGAACACTAACGTTGTAGCGTTTACAGGAGCAGGTTCATTGAATCACAAAATCGCACATATCTCAACACTTTATTATTATTATTATTTTAATAAACTTTTACAATAACATTTTAATGTGGCATTCAAGTCCATAACAGAATTCAGACATTTTGTAAGACCATTGATTGTTTCAAATTTACAGATTAATGTGGTAAAAATGGTAATTTTTTATACTCACGTGCGTGTTTTTGTGTATGTGAACCATGTTTTTGCAGGAGTATGCACGTTACGATAGCTGGTGCTAATTTCGTTTTGCCTAACCAGTGTTAATAATAATGTGATGATAATCTTTGTATATATTTGATCTGTTCACAAAACATAAGCTGCTTGTTTATCATTTCGTTGTAAAATACCTCTAATTGTTTAATTACTGTGTCCACTCATAGCTTTTTATTGTGTTTTAATATATCTATCTTTGATTAATGCACTGTGTGTGTCAAAATAAAGATTCAGTGTTAAGGTGAAACAATGACACCTCGCCTCATAGTGGCATTGTTTGGTTTTCAAAAGTAAATTTACGCCTGAAAGGTCATCATACAACTGTTCAAAGACCATAATTAACAAGTTATGGAATTCAGAGCACAGACTCTGTAGAAATTAGAATGAATCTGAATCAAGAAACTTGCCTGTTTATCAGAAGGTTCAGCATTCTTACATTACACTGTATTTAGCATTTTTTTATATAAATTGCAAACAATGATTTTACATAATACTTATTCTTACATTTATGTGATGTTTTGTGAATTTTAAAAATATTTAGAATGATTGCTGATAGCCTTAAAGAGAGAAATGAAAAGCCTTGTCAGAATGTTTGTCTGAATGATATCTTGAATAAATTTGAACATAGGTCATCTGGGGTTAAAAAAGTAGGTAATCAGGTCAAATTAGTTACAATCTTTACTCAAGTGAGTGAAAAAGGGCCTTCTTGTTTGTTATTTTCTGCCCTGAATAATTGACTTATTCTGATGAAGGAAATACATGTATGTCTGTTTTATTTGTTTGTATTTTCAGACATTTTCTCTTCCAAGACTGTTTCGTTTGTTTCGTGGTTTGGGGTTACGTCATCTAATTGTGGTCAACGATTGTAATGAGGTAAGTGTACATTAATTAAACATATATTCAGTTTTTCTTTTGTCTTTTTGTATATTCCTTAAGTTTTTTCATACACAAAATGTGCCAAATTCCAAACACTAAAAATAGCATTGTTAACAGAAAGTATGACATTCTTGTTTTGTATGACAAATCTGTTTTACAGGAGCAGTAACAATTTCGAAGATAAAAGACTATGAATAGCAAAACATCTAATTGCTTCTGTCAAAGAAGACATACTGCTGTATCAGTTTTCTTATTATGTCTTGCCTTCAACAAAAGGGAACATACTATTTTTGTCTGTTTTCTTCTTACTTGTATTTGTTACAAATATTGTCTGTGCTTAAGGATGTTTACCAGGCAAAACAAAATCTGAACTGACTCAGAATAAAAAAATCTCAGTTTTTATACTCGGTAGTAGTAGCAACTACCAAGAATTGGTAGAAATACCAACAATTGGTTGGACTGACCAAAAACTGGTAGCGCATCTCTGCCATAAATATTGGAAGCTACCAAAAATAATGGTTGTGACCCAAACTTGGCAAGTTCTAGAATGCTTAACATTATGGCCACTTAAAGAAAAAAATACATTATGAAATGAAACAATTTACAAAGCTTACAACTAGGTACCCTAGCCCTTTTAAATAACTTTGTGTACGCAAGTTAAAAATAGAAGCGGTCCACTCAAGCGTTAATGCTATACCATGATGCAATTGTAAACAATGCATATGTCTGTCACTGCTGTTTTAGTCTAATTGATGGATATAAAAAAGGATTTACGTCGGAAATGTGTCCGCCACACTGGCTTTGTAACAATGAAAATGTAACATGAAGTGTACATGAATTTGCAAAGTTATGTACTTGTGAAGAAAAAATATTATCATAATAACGGAAAACGCATGACACAACTTTAACGTTTGGTCAAGAAAGAAGTTGAGACTTGTTACTTAGACTTATCAATAGACATGTCAAAACTATATGTAAGTGTCTGTGGACATTCATAAGACTGAAGCCCAGGGTGGTACAATATTTTTGTCAAATTTTCATAGAAGCGTAAGTGTATGACCTGCTGCGACCAGGATTTGAACCCAATCAACAATGTCTTCTCCTCTGAAACTACTGGTCAGATTTACTTCAAATTTGCTGTGTAGAATCCTTTTGACATTCTGACTGCAATCTGATCATATTATTCTAAATGTCAGGTGCCACTACTGCTAAAATAGAAATACCTTTAAACATCTTCTTCTCTTGAACCAGTGGATGGATCATTCCTAAACTTGTTTCATGGCATCCTCTGACAAGTTTGCTCAAATAAATTTGGTCAGCCCAATTTATGTGCTACCAGAGCTCATGATTCAATGGATGGATTATCACAAAATTGGTTTTAAGCATTTTTAGATAGTGTTCTGTCAGGTTTGCTCAAAAAAAAAATTTTGGCCTTTAATGGGCCGCTACAGCTAAAAAAAGAAATACCTTTAATGTAGCGTAAGTGGCTACGAACGTAAAAATAAGCGAAAATGACATTTTAAGTTATTAACAATAATTAAATATCATACTATCTTACCATGCAACAAAAAAATCGATCCGAACATGCAAAAATAGTGTTTTATCGCGATAAAAACTGCACCCCCATATCGACTCCACTTTATCAGCGAGAACGATCTAGGAGGCGGCGTTGTAAGGGGCTCCTTAAGGGCAAATTTGTATCAATCGATATTAAATTTGGTATCGCTTGCCATATGTTAACACAAGTATTTGAAATTTGACAGACTATCAACATCAAGCGAATTAAAATGGGAAATAAGAAAATTAAGGCTAAGCAAGGTGTTAGAGTGTTCTCAAAAAGTGAAAAATGTAGTTAGAAATCTCTTTCTCGCGGAAGTTGGTTTACGAATGCTAAAGATACCGAACTGCATAAATCTATATCCCGTAAAAAACTTGACCATAGTGACGTGACATATTGTGAAAATGGAAACTTTATGGTGGAAAATTTCGTAATAAATATGTAACTGCAACAATCATTTGATGTGCAAGAAAGATGTGAATTCATTGACACCTTGGTCGATTGGGCTACTAGCATCTAATGTACTTTTAATATAAAATATATGATGAAATAACTGATCCGGAACGGTGGTCTTATTGAAGTGTGATATCGATATCATACTCTAACGCCTTGCTAATTATACTATCAATATGGGTCAATTTAGACCTTATATATGTCGCATCACACATTTCTTTATGTTTTGGCGGGAGATATAATAAACAGCAATATGGTATGCAGACACTTCATGCACCTTGCAATAAAACGCACACGATAAGAAAACGAGCTGTCAAAGATATTTACCCCGTTAATGTCATGACGTACCATTTTTACAAGTTTAATCAAATTTATATGTTCCAGAGTCAGGTTTCAAACATAATTAAAGTTATAAAACTACAATATATTTAAATTGCCAGTAAATTAATACAGGGAGACTGAGTCAACGAAAATGATTATTTTCACTATTTCATTGACGTAATCAATACAATAAAGTTATTTCAACGTGCACTTTTATTAAGCAACTCTGTACATTTTGGTAAAATATTGAAAGCTATCAAACAAACAATAGGATGAAAAACAGTAACATCTTATGGACCTCGGACGTGCATGTTTTTCGAGAATCTTATCTTATTCTGTTATATATCCAATTACCTATATATATTAGTATGTTTTTAAATCATTACACTAACAGACATAAAACATAGACACTTTTCTACAAATCCATCACATCTTAAGTTCTTATTTTTACACTAAATGCATGGCTACCTTTCATTTAACTTATATAGCGGTTTCCCCAGCCATCTTCAACTCGATTTCCCTATCAGCCGTTTTCCCCGTTGAGAGCCTCTCGGTTGACGAGAAATCTGATGTACTGTGTATTGCATCGGTACGATATGATACTATTTTGACAAATAATTCGTCATTAAACTCTTTAGAGTCATCAAAAATGGTGGGCGGTTTCACTAATTGATCCGCTAACGATGAACGAATTTCATTGGTTATCAAATTTTAGTTGGCTGTATTAATTTATGGAATAATTGTTGATTACACAAGGTGATAATGATCTGACACTTTTATTGTTAATTTCTCGCTTAGAAAAAAACGCAGTGGGTGCTATTTTTGAACAAAGATTGCCGCCTTATTTGAAGATGGATTCTAAAGCGGTTTTCGGTATTTTGTAGCGGAAATGCTTATCTAGGGAACTGTGTCACATAATTTTGATATTTATTTTTGTTTTTTTATCTATGACGTATTACGTAATTGTCAGCGGGGTTCAGGCTACGGAATTTCTTTAAAGTCAAATATCTATTGAATGGAGGACGTTATCAAAAATCTGTGACACGGTTCCCTGCATGATACCATGATTGTTATTTTAAGTCTAATTGTTGTAATATATCCTTATATACAGAGTAGTGATCTTTATTCAAAAATATGAAAATTACGTGCGATATTGGTTTATAGAAGACAGACCAAGTAAAATATTTGTTTCAAATCGCTTGCAATAGACTCTGTATAGTGGGTTTATTAATGAATGAACCAATGAATGTATCATTACAAAACTTGGTTTGTAGCATCCTTAGATGGTCCTTTGTCAAGTTTGCTAAAATAAATTTGATTTGCCCCTTTTAGGGGCCACCAGGGCTAAAAATAGAAATACCTTTTAATGACTTTTTCTCATGAATCAATGGATGGATTATTACCAAACTTGGTTTCTAGCATCCTTAGATGGTCCTCTATCAGGCTTACTGAAGGGAAAGTGGTTGGCCTCTTTAGGGACTCTAGAGCTAAAAATAAAAATACCTTTAAACATACCATGAACCTATGGATGTATCATTACAATTCTTGGGTTGTAGCATCCTTAGAGGGTCCTCTTTCAAGTTTACTGAAATAAAATGGTTGGTCCCTTTTAGGGGCCCCTAGAGCTCAAATAGAAATGCCTTTAAACATCCTATGAACCAATGGATGTATCATCACTATACTTGGTTTGTAGCATCCTTCGGTAGTCTTTTTTCAGGTTTGCTGGAATAAATTTGGTCAGCACCTTTTAAAAGTAGAAATACATTAAAATGGCTTCTTTTCATGAACCAGTGGTTGGATCATCACCAAATGTGGTCTGTAGCATCCTCCAGTCATCACCAGTATTCTATTAAATATCCTTTGATTGCCCTTTATCAAGTTTATTATTGTTCCCCTTTGTCTGCCCAAAAGTGTATTCACCTGTTTAGCTCACCTGAGCACGTAGTTTCGCAGTTTTGATTGGTGGTTCAGCAAACCTTGTCAAAATGCTTGTCTTAATGATATCTTGCTTAAGTTCAAACATAGGTCATCTGGGTACAAAATCTAGGTCACCAGGTCAAATCATAGAAAAACCTGGTTAATACTCCAGGAGTCACAGTTTTGATTGGAGGTTCAACAATCTTTGTCAAAACCTTTTTCTTAATAATATCTTGGACAGGCTCGAATATGGGTCATCTAGGGTAAAAAACTAGGTCACCAGGTCAAATCTTTAGAAAACCTTCTTAACCCTCTATAGGTCACAGTTTTGATTGGAGGTTCACCAAACCTTGTCAAAATGATTGTCTTAATGATATCTTGGATAAGTTAGATCATGGGTCATTCGAGATCAAAAACTAGGTCACCAGTTCAAACACTGGAAAACCTTGTTAACCTTCTTTATGTCACAGTTTTGATTGGATCTTCCTCAAACTTTGTTAGAATGTTTGTATTAATGATATCATGAACAGGTTTGAACATGGGTCAACTCAGGTTAAAAACTAGGTCACCAGGTCAAATCACAGGAAAACCATAGAAGTTACAATCTTTATTCAGGTGAGCGAAAAAGGGCCATCTTGGCCCTCTTGTTTAGATGTAATACTGGGTATGTAATAGTGTAAATATGTATCATATTTGTTATATTCTAGATTAAGGATGAATTTTACTGTTCGCTCTTGTTTCAACTGAACAATTTTTATTTATATTTTTATTTCTGAACTGTCATTTCATTTCCCTTCAAATTTCTTGGTTTGTATTAACTCTAAATACAGACCATTTAACAATTGTTTGAGTGTTAATATAATCATTATTCATTTACTGATTGTGCCACTTTTAATGTTGCCGTCAACCCTAGAACACGGCGGCAACATTATAGATGGTATGATCAGGATTCTGTACTTTAATGGAGAAAAAATTGCCATTAACACCATGAACTCCTTTAATGACAGATTATTATTGAGTTTTTCACAATAATTTAAATTGAATTTATCACATTCTCCAGCCAGGATTGAGCTGTCAAGTTAATTACAGCAAAAATATTTCCTTCTTTATTAATTTACATTTAGAATACCTTCTTTTGCAAATATAAAAAATGCTAAAATTTTCTGTACTGGAAAATTATATACATGATGTACATGTAATTATAAAATTTAACAAAATTAATCTGTAAAATTGCTCATCAGTTATAGTTCAATCAATTTTTACACTAAATATGTTACTTATTAAAATTCCATTTTATTCATAAATATGTGATTCCAAACGTATTAATACTAAATACATGTATCCTTCATTAAAGTAACATTTACAAACTATGGTTACGTAATGACGAGAAATGACAGATTTCGAAATGACATGGTTACAAAATGTACCCTCATCCAAGCTTATTTAGATAAAGCCAGAAGCTGAGCATGTATACACAGCATTTCATTCTGGACGTATGTTACCTGAGCCGCACTTTAAACTAAAAAAATTTAGTTTCCTCCAACCTACGCGTGTGCAGTAATTCACCTCTATGCTACCAGAAATTAAACTTGTCAAATCTTCAGTCTTTATAAACAACAATTGGGAAAGGGGAAAACTCAATCATCCATCACTAAAGTTTGGATGAGGGCACATTATTTTTCATAAAGCCTTTGCTCTCACATGTAAAATCAGCATCTTTAAAAGGCAACAAAAACTGCAGTATAAATTATTCCAAAAAACTTTACTTTATAGACGAAAATCATAAACCATGTAAATTATGATTATTTACTGAACGGTGCATCTGTAAAAGTAGACTTGTTTTTAAAGAATGTCTGTAATAATACTTTTTAAAAGTTCTTGTCTGAACTCCAATCAGCTGTATTTAGAATTGTTTTTAAGGAACAACCTTTATTAAAAGCTGCAGATGTAGCTGCAATTCTATAAGAAACTCAGTATCAATACCCGATAACTCCAGTACCAACTTAAGCCATCTAGCGATAGTACTACTACAAATACTTTTATAAGTTTGATAAGATATGAACACAAAATCTGATAACCTATAAGCTTCAGTGGCCTTAAGGTAAGCAAATAAAGTATGCATAGCACATAATGATTCATTTCTAAAATGTTCGATCTTCAAAGCAAAAGATGAATGTCCTTCTCTTGAGGTTTTTGAAAATATCACTAAAAAGAAAAATTACAGCATCTTTTCTTTCACCAAACCTTGTCAAAATGATTGTCTTAATGATATCTTGGTTAAGTTTGATCATGGGTCATCTGGGATGAAAAACAAGGTCACAAGTTCAAATCCCTACAAAACCTTGTTAACCTTCTTGAGGTCGCAGTTTTGATTTGATCTTCCTCAGACTTTGTCAAAATGTTTGTATTAATGATATCAAGAACAGGTTTGAAAATGGGTCAACTCAGGTTAAAAAACTAAGTCACCAGGTCAAATCACAGGAAAACCATAAAAGTTGCAATCTTTATTCAGGTGAGCGAAAAAGGGTCATTTTGGCCCACTTGTTTGTCTGTTGACAAAGTCTTGTGTGCACTTCTTCTCCTAAATAGCTTGTTCCAATTTATTAAGCCTTTAAAAAAGGGGGCTCTGAGGGGGGTATTTAATCACCTTCAGTGATAGTTCCAGTTGCACCAATTGTTTCCCAAAAAAGGTGAAGTTGGAAGGAGCATAGCTTTATGTGTATTAATTACTGAGTAAGATCTTCCACATTTGATTAGATAATATAAATATTGAGTTACAATCTCTTCAGATGTACAAAGGGCATTTGTAAATCTGAGATTGTGCCAAGTACACCAATGTTTCCAGGCATATTGATACTGCTTACGTGTTCCAGTTGACTAGGATAGTAAAATGAATTCTGCAAGTGCCTGTGAAAAGCCTCGATATTCTAACATTTGCTGGATACAGTTGCTGTGATGAGTCTTATATGTTTACCCAAAGGATGTGCCTGGTTGTGTGCGAGTGTCAATAAATCCCTGTGTCAAGGTAACCTTACGGGAAAAGAACATAAATTTTCTATTATTATGGGAAACCAATTCTGTGATCTCCATTCAGCAAATACACAAATAGCCTGATCCATTTCGTCAGACACGATTTTGTTTAGAACCTTCCCAAATAAGTTAAAAGGTGGAAAAATGTATGGAAGCAAGACATATTGTATGCAATAACAAAATTTGCTCCTGGTTCTGGGTACCAAGAAATAAAATTGTCCAATCTCCTATTTAGTCTATTAGTTAATAAATTTATACTTGGCAAAAAGAATTGTTTGCATAACCTGTTAAAAATGTTTCCTTTTAACATCCACTCCGTTGACTCAGAAAATTCTCTGGAAAAGAAATCTGCAGAATTTTTAATGCAAGAATATAAATTGCAGAAATTTGAATGTTTTGATTACTACATCAATTCCTAATTTTATTTGCTAAACAATCCATTGATATAGAACTCATACCACCAAATTCATTGATATAAGACACAGCAGTAGAGTTATCAGACTGAAATTCAATATGTGTATTACAAACACCATTATACAAAGCTTGAAGTGAACAAAAAAACAGTATCTAGCAGTTCTAAATAATTTATGCAATTATCAGATTCTTGACAATTCCTTCTACCATTAACATGCTTATCTGAATTTAAATAAATTCCTCCAAAACCGTTAAGGGAAGCATCTGCACCACATTTGATTCCTACAGGAATTGGTCTAAATAATTTGCCATTCTTTATTATTAAATTCTGACTCCACCAATGTAGTTCTTGTATACTTGAGGGTGATAAAACCACTTCTCTATCAAAATTAACAGTACCATTTTAACCAAGAACTTTGTTTCTTTCTAAATTACGGAAGTGAAGTTTTGCTTCAAAAACAGCATAAAATGCATTAATGATTAACCCAATAAAAGAAGCAAGTTCTCCAATGACTGCTTCATTAAAATTGGAGCATTTGTCAATATTTTCTTCACCTTGTCCTCAATTAAGAAAACCTTAAATTTGATTGAATCAATCAAAAAACCAAAGAAAACAATTCTCTTACAAGGTATTATAACTGACTTTGACTCATTAACAGAAAAACCTAAAGATTTTATTGTGCTATGCATAATTTCAGAATTCTGAGCGCAAGTAATTTTGCTTTGATTCATGTTTAAAGAATCATTAATGTATAGGAACAACGGATGTTCTGTTGCCTAAACCAAGCATAAATTGGTTTAAAATTTAAAAAAAAGTAAGGTGCAATTGCTAAACCAAATGGTAAACAAACAAATTTGTTCAGAAAACCATTTCAAGTATTTTGTATCTTGTTCATCTATTGAAACTGAAAATAAGCATCTGAAAGATTTATTTTGTACGAAAGTCATTCTTCTGAATTAAACCTAAAACTACATTAACAGTTTCTTGTTTAAAATCATTGTAGCTGACAAATTCATTAAGATATTTCAGATTTATCACAGGCCTAAACTTCCCCCTTTAGCCAACAAAAGATTGAACCTCAGCATCTATGAGTTCCCATTGCTCACCTTTAAATGAAATTTCATTGGGAAGTTGGCTTTGGGAAGGTTTCTCATTTAAATCAATTTTATAGCCCAAGACTGCAGTTAAGATCCAAGGATCTTTATGAATTTTTCCTATTGTTTGATAAAAAAATTTAAATTTGCTACACGACTTACTATTCCTTATCGTTTGGAGTTGTAGATGTTGTTGAACTTTTCTTAGGAGGCCTACCATAACCTTGCTTGAAAGTTTGTTGACCCCTCTGTGGGTATGGTTGGTGTCTGATCCCCATTTGGTATGAACTATATCATTGTGTAAAATTTGCATTGTCTTTTCCAAGGGATAGTACTGCTTCACAGTTTTTAACTTCTTTAGAAATATCATCACCAAACATGTTTGTGGTGATAGGTACTGAGACCTGACATAATCCAAAGTATTTCTTTTTTAAGCAAGGCCTAATCATATAATGATGAGGAATGGTCAAAATATATGATAAAAGAGTCTTAGTCTCCGTAGAGATATGCGATTTTAATAACTCAGCCAACTGAATAACTGAAGCAAAACTAAGTATCCTGCTGCAAACTTCAATTTTAGCATTCTTTGATAGTGTTCTATCAGATTTGCTCAAATAAAAATAGTTGGCCCCTAGTGGCCGCTAGAGCTAAAGATAGAAATACAGTTGACTCTCATTGTGGCAAAGTCGGTTAATATGAATTTTCCGTCATGGCGAAGTATTATTTAAGTCCTGATTTTTTCCTTCTGTAAGTATATAAAATTCTGTTGGTTATGACGAATTTGCTCTCAAATTTTTTTGTTACGTCAAACCAATTTTGAAGTCCAAATGAACAATTCGCACCTAATTTGCGTTGTTTATTACGAAGTCAGACAATATTATTATGCACTTGTCCCCAATGTTTTTCCCACCTCGCTGAGCATACAACATTAGTTAAGATTTAATTTTTAGTCAATAACAATAGGGAGATTATTATTGTTTACTCTTAAATGCAGACATGTCATCATATGTAATGTTAATAGTGGACAAAACGCTTGGATTTGTAAAACATGTCATAATGGGCAATATTTTTAGTTTAGTATATTTTTATATAAATCATCATACATGAAGTAAATATCATTTATTTATTCATTTATTTATCTACTTGTAAAAAAAATGAAATATCACAAGTAAGTAATTCTTACAACACACCAGTTATCAGGAACTAGTGATACTAACAACCAAAATGTCTGATACAATACCGGTATTCGTCCAATGTTTAGGTCGAATTTTCGTTAAGACGAAGTATTTTTTGAGCCCGAAAAAATCGACATAACGAGTGTTGACTGTACCTTTAAATGTTTTCTTCTCATAAACCAACGGATGGATCATCCCTAAACTTGGCTTGTAGCATCCTTAGATGATCCTGTGTCAAGTTTGCTAAAAACAATTTGGTCAGTCCCTTTTAGGGGCTGCTAGAGCTAAAAATAGAAATACCTTAAAATGACTTTCTCATGATTCTATTGATGGATTATTACCAAACTTGGATTTTAGCATCCTTAATGTTCTATCAGTTTTGCTAAATAAATGGATCATCACTATACTTGGTTTGTTGCTTCCATTGATGGTCCTCTTTCAAGTTTGCTTGAATAAATTGGTTGGGCCCTGTTAGGGGCCACCTGACCGAAAATAGAAATACCTTAAAGTGACTTCTTTTCATGAACCAATGGTTGGATCATCACCAAATTTGGTCTGTGGCATCCTCTAGTCATCACGAATATTCCTTTGTAGTATCCTTTGATAGGTCTTGATCAAATTTATTATTGTTCCCCATTATCTGCCAAGAAATTTGCCTTAGTGATCAATCAATCTACTCTGGCATCCACACCTGGGGGTTGTTAATGCTCTAGTGGTCACACTTTTGAGCAAATCTTCATCAGACCTGGTCAGAAAGTTCGTCTTAATGATATCTTGGACAAGTTCGAAGATGGGTCATCTGGGGTCAAAAACTAGGTCACCAGGTCAAATAGAATGGAAATTTTGTTAACACTCTAGAAGTCACTGTTTTAATTGGATCTCCATGAAACTTTGTCAGAATGTTTGTATTAATGATCTTGTAAAATTGTGTGAATATGGGTCATCTCTGGTCAAAAACTAGTTCACTAGGTCAACACCCCAGAAAACCTTGTTAATGCTCTAGAAGTTGCAATTTTTATTGAATCTTCATCAAATTTGTCATAACGTTTGCTTTAATAATATCTAAGACAAGTTTGAACCTGGGTTATCTAGGGTCAAAAACTAGGTCACTAGGTCAAATCATAGAAAAACATTTTTAACACTCTAGGGATCACAGTTTTCATTGGATCTTCATGAGACCTTGTCAGAATAATTGTTTTAATGATATCTTGGTTAAGTTCGAACATGGGTCATCTGGGGTCGAAAACTAAGTCATCAGGTCAAATTATAGAAAAACCTTGTTTGCATTCTAGTCGTCATATTTCTGATTGGAAGTTCACCAAACCTTGTCAAAATGAATGTCTTAATAATATCTTGGACAGGTTCAAACATGCGTCATCTTGGGTCAAAAACTAGGTCACCAAGTCAAATCATTGAAAAACCTTGTTAACCTTCTAGAGGTCACAGTTTTGATAGGAGGTTCACCAAACTTTGTCAAAATGATTGTTGTAATGATATCTTGGATTTGTTTGAACATGGGTCTTCTGGGGTAAATAACTAGGTCACCAGGTCAAATCATTGCAATACCTTGTTATCCTTCTAGAGGTTGCAGTTTTGATCATCTTGGCCCTCTTGTTTCAGGTAATAATCTCCATTCTATTTGTCTAAGGTAAGGTGACTGCAAGTGTCAGGAGGTGAATCGAAATCCCGTTATCCGATTGGCCGCTAACTACCAGTCACATGTTTGTTTACATATTAATAGTGTTTATGATAAACTTATAGAAGAGAAATACAAATAAATTATGTTTTTCTGAAATGTTTTGAAAGTATTAATGACTATTTAGTTTTCTAAAACAAAATACTGTACAGAATGTATAACAATTCTTTTTTATGGACTTAAGATGAGATTTACTTACTTTTTTGTAAGACAATTGATCAAAAAAGGGTCATCTGCGTCCAATTGTATAAATGTTGGTTGACTTTAACCAAATGGTTAATTTAACCCAAGGTTAAATTTAACCATTTTGGTTTACTAACCATTAAAAAATCATTTAAACATTTAAAAAGGGCTGCCATTTCGGTACTGGTTACCGTTTATATTAAGATTAGCCAGAATTTTAGACTTGGGTTAGTTAAACTTAAACAAAATTTTCTACAACAGCTAACCAAACATTTAACCAAAACTTTGATTTAACCCAGTGGTTGAAGCTAACCAATGTTTGTACAATTGGGTGCTGGTGGTAAAACTTATTGACAAAGATCTTTACTGTAGTGGCTATATTGTCTGTCATGAGATACCAGATCTGTTAAGGCTATCTTGGTTATTTAAGGCCAAACCATCAGAGCCAGACTGTAAATTCTGTTATCAATGTTTTGTTTGCTCATTCATGTAAGAGATATGGAGTCACTTTGGTGTCAATTTCCTTGGTGATGGACCTGAAGTAATCAATCTGCTAAAAATATATCATTAAATTTGTTGTTTGTTTATTTTTTGTTGTTCTTTTTCAGCCAATTGGAATGATAACTAGAAAAGATCTTGCAAAGTTCCGTGTAGAATCCAAGAGAGGTTTAGTAAAAGTTGAACAGTTGAATATTGAAGATAAATAGAAGGATTACTTCACAGACATTTGTCTGTATATTTTTATTGCAATAAGGAATATGTGACACAGTTCAATACAGCTATATAATTATGTATACAATCATAAATTCTTTGTGCCACTTGTATTGTTAACAACGAAAACTTATTTGAAAATCTTTTTATGTGTCGGTCATTATTTCTAATACTGGCTGATTTTTTTATCCTATTTTTATGTTGTTAAATGTATGACCCAAATCTGTGACCTAGTGACCTAAGTGAGCTATATTGATCAGTCAGTCTACTCTGGCGTCCGGCATCCACACCTAGGGGTTGTTAACACTTGAGACAATCTTCATCAGACCAGATAATAATGTTCGACTGAATGATGTCTTGGACAAGTTCGAACATGGGCCATCTGGGGTCAAAAACTAGGTCACCAGGTCAAATCAAATGAAAATTTTGTTAACGCTCTAGAAGTCACAGTTTTGATTGGATCTTCATGAATCTTTGTCAGAATGTTTGTAATGCTGATTTTGAAAAATTGTGTGAATATGGGTCATCTCCAGGCAAGAACTAGGTCACTAGGTCAACACACCAGAAAACCTTGTTAACGCTCTAGAGGTTGGAATTTTAATAATTTTCATCAAACTTTGTTAGGAGGTTTGTTTTAATAATATCTTGGAACATCGGTTGTCTGGGGTCAAAAACTAGGTCACCCAGTCAAATCATTGGAAAACTTTGTTAACTCTCTAGATGTCACAGTTTTGATTAAATCTTCATGGAAACTTATCAGAATATTTGTCTTAATGATATCTTGGTTAAGTTAGAACATGGGTCATCTTGGGTCAAAAACTAGGTCACCAGGTCAAATTATTGAATAACCTTGTTAACCCTTTATATGCTACAATTTTGATTGGATCTTTGTAAAACTGTTGTGAAATGTTTGTTTTCATAATGGTATGGACAGGTTCAAAAATGGATCATATGGGGTCACAAACTAGGTCAATAGGTCAAATTTCCTGAAAACTTTGTTAACCTATAGAAGTCACAGTTTTGACTGGATCTTCCCCAAACTTTGTCAGAATGTTTGTGTTAATGATATTGTGATTAGGTTTGAACATGGGTCAACTGAGGTTCAAATTTAGGTCACCAGGTCAAATCACAGGAAAACCATAGATGTTGCAATCTTTACTTAGGTGAGCGAAAAAGGGCCATCTTGGCCCTCTTGTTTTTATTGAAAAGTATTTATTTTGAACACTTTCTTTATCGTCCACATTTGTTTGTTGATCTGTACAATTTATACCACATTCCTTCCTACAACTACAGAAGATTGTCAATCCTTCATACTGATAATGGTATGTTATCCCATACTGTGTATCATTTCATGCGTGTATTTTAATGACATCGTATAAATTTAGTTGTTAGCTACAAGATGTTTTTCATGCACAAGAACCAGGCCAGTACTATAAAAGTGCTGGTACCATTTTGTTTGTTGTTTTCCTCATGTTTTAGTTTTGTATCTTCTAAGAAATAGAATTAGATTTCAGGTTTGATATTTGGACATTTGTTTAGCGCTTCATATAGTTATAGTGCCATGTGAGCTAATTCCTAAATTTAAGTTATTTTTACTTTTCTTATTTCATTATTGGCTAAAACACAGTATTGTGTCATTTTAGGATTGTCTGTATGTTATGCCTTAATCCCAGAGCTTTTGATTGAAATTTTGTTAATGCAGTAATTGTAGTAGTATAAATGTATACATATGTATATGTGCTCTAGATGCAGGTGAAGTTTAAAGATAACAGAGAATGTTTTTTACTTATATGACAAAATGTTGCTGAAAAATGCCATTTTTAAGCATTTATGCAGTCTCTTCAAAAAACGGAGTTTTGACTTCAAATGTCACTAATTTCAAGTTGAGTTGTGAGTCTGAAATGATCTTTTACTGCAGGAAAATGTTCAAACAAAAAATATTTCAAAATTTAGTAATTTCCAATAAAAAATAGCAAAGTTTTGAATGAATAAGAGTGAAACAGGTACAATCTGTAGTGTCCAGAACCCAAATTAAAACCATGTCCTATTGATCATATCTTTCAAGAAAAGCAGCTGATAATTTTCTGTACTTCTGCCAATTTATGTGTAAAAGAATGTAATGATTGTGTTTGAACAGAACTCAATATTTGCTGTATATTTCTTCTGGTATGTAATATTTATGTTGTATAATCATAAAATAGGTTTCATATACAGAATGAACAAAAAAGGAAACTTCCGATAACTTTGATTGAATACAGGTTGTTGTAAACAAAAAAGAGCCTGATAGTGTTTTACATACATTTAAAGATGGTTTTTCATCCATTATTTGATTCTAGCGATACACCTGTTTGCGCTAATTTCAGAAATTTGAACTAATTGGAGTTGGGGTCCAAATCTATAATCACACATAATATCAGGTATGACCACCTCTTGAATTTGTGACCTCAGTGCATTGTTGGCACATAAAATTGATACTGCTTCAATATCTGCTTATGGGATAATTTCAATCCCTGAATAAATGCTTTGAATTCTGGAAAAGAGGAATGATGTGAGATGCATGGAAATGTTGGGCATTTACACTGCCACCAGTTTACATGTGGTGAATGATAACCACTGAAAGTGGCAGCTCAGACCACGACAGAACCCTCGCCCCCGAAACAATCTCATTCAATAAAACTATAAACAAAGCATTCTTTTCGGCTACATGTGTACCTTACCATCACCACAATGTAATGAAAATCAGTACTCATCCAAGAATATAATTGTATTACAGTGTCATAAGGTCCAACAATCATGGAAGCATGCCCAATTCAAATGATTTGGTCCATGACGTTGTGTTAGATCATAACCAGTGTATGGACATCATCAAAATAGACCATTCTCTTGCAGCCAATTACATGTATTAACAGTTTGCCCACTGATTCAGTTATCATGAAGCCCTGGGGTGTTGTCAGTAGTAGCCTTGGCAGTTTGGAATAGATTGTGTAAATATGTTATGAAGATATGCGGGTCTTAACCACGCATTGTAACACAGATATCCGTGACATGGTAAGTTGTCAGTACATCCTGTCATTCAAAATTCTATTCAAAGATTGCATATAGCTCATATAGAACTCGGAACAATTCTTGCAACTTCATCTGTGGACATGCCAACATCAAGGTTGCTGATTGCATGTTTTAGTAAATTTCTCGGAATTCTTGGCATATTAAAAATGCAACTGCTACAAAAAAGGGATTTCTCTTCACAATGTTCAAAGTGTTTTTTTTTCAAATGACAACACTCTTATAGCTACCTGTTCAAAAAACAAATCCATTTTTTTGACTTACTAGAAACATTATATTGAACTTATTAAAAAGAACAACAGTCAACTGACTCAGAATAGAAATAAATGAATAGAATAGAAAACTAACACTTCTGCAAGTCACTGTATCTTACACTAGAATACTAAACAACAATTTTAGAATTAAAAAGATCACAGTTTAAAATAAATGTCTACTTAAAATATGATTTTCAAACTACAGCCATTAATTCTGGAAACTATAGAATGCAATCAAGAAACCTTGTACTTGAATAAAATGGTGTTTTAATTGTCTGACAGAGCTCAAAGCCTAGGTACACGCGGATGCTTAAACAAAACTGAAACAGAATGACCTTACATGAAATACTAGGGCACGTTTAACCATGCATCCATTTGCAAATCGAATTTCATGTTATGATTTAACTAGTGCACACTCAAATGCTAAAATCATTGAATTCTTAACAGCTGTTACATGTTATGAAATGACAACTTTTAACACAACACTTATTCAGTATACAAATCAGAAGTTTCTTTTTTGTTTGCTTCTGTGTATGAATACATCTGAGTTTAGCCATTGAATTAGTTGACAAAAGAATAACGATGCACTTATCTATATCTAAATGCAAGCATGTTGAAATTTGTATGTTTGACATCTTAATTGAATCATGACAAAATGCAGTTTTAATTTTCAGTAGAACAAAATGAAAATCACCTTGCGTCAGTGAAAATAAACAATATACATTAACGAAGAGAAGAATGATACAAGACTATGCTCTCAAAGTAAAGAAATATAATGGTAATAGGACAAGATGCAAAACTAATGACTTTGACATGTAAAGAGGAACCAGAAGCTATGAGAAAGCAAATGCTAAAGAAATGGAAAATAGGGGTGCATATAGCTTAATACAATACTTGAGTAAGCATTAAATGATTTCACTGTCCTAAATTTTCACTTTTTGAAAACCTTTGCCTTTTAAATTTCTGGATTTTTCAATTATCTTTCAAAGTACTGATTTTTATTGGTTTACACTTAAGTATTGTCTTGCTGTTAAATCTAACAAAGTTTAATTCTTATTAAAAGATTTTCATTATAGTGTCTGTAATTTTCTACTACATACATATGTATGTTATATAAATCTAAAACAAAGATTTGTGCCAACTTCTCAGAAAAAAAAACAGACCAGTACATTAGAAATATGGAACTTTCATAAAATCAACTTCCATAAAAGGAATTGGACAGCTGATTTTGGTCACTCAAATTCTTTGTGGACAAATACTGTGTTTTAGCCGTATCTAAATGGCAATGAGATGAAGCTAGTAGTTTTAATGTAAACAATCACTACCCTATTATCAATGTATTCTTGCTGAGCAGTTGCATTGGCATGTACAGTAGCAGTAAGTTGGGTGATTGAAATTGTTAATTTATTACATTAACAAAGACAAGAAATAACCTTATGGAATGTTCTGCTTGTGTACATGACATGAAAGTAGGAAACAGTTCATAGTTTTGTACCAATGTATGGATTTTTTCTTATGAATGGACATTGTTTACTTACACTGCACTACCTATTATAGATTTATGTTTTATCATGCTTTTCATTAGCTCACTTGAGCATGAAGTGCTATATTGATGGGTCTATGTCTTGCATTGTGATTCGTGCGGCGTCGGCATTCACCTTGTGAACATTCTAGAGGTCACATTTTTGGTCGATGGATTATGAAAATTGGTCAGTGGCTTAGTCTTGATGATATTTCGGACAAGTTTGATAAAGGACTATGTGGGGTCAAAAGCTAGGTCAGCAGGTCAAAACACTGGAAAACCTTATGAATACTCTAAAGACCAAATTTTCCATCAAAGGGTCTTGAAAATTGCTGAGTGGCTTAGTCATTATGATATCTGGAACAAGTTTAAAAAAGGGCTATGTGGGGCTCAAAAACTTGGTCACCAGGTCAAACCCTGGGAAACCTTGTGAACACTCTGTTGGTCACAGTTTTGATCGGATCTTCATCAAACCTTGTGAGGATATTTGTCTCAATGATATATTGGACAAAATCGAACATGGGTCATCTTGTGTCAAAAACTAGGTCATCGGGCCGAATGATCGGAAAACTTTGTTAACATTCTAGTGGTCATAGTTTTTATTGGATATTTACAAAACTTCGTAAGAATGTTTGTCTTAATGACATCTTGGACAAGCTTGAACATGGGTCATCTTGGGTCAAAAATGTAGGTCATCAGGTCAAGCCTGGTAATTTTACTCAGGTGAGCAAAAAAGGACCATTTGGCCCTCTTGTTTACACCATAGTTTGTTGTAGTTTTCAATATATCACCAAAGGTGTACAGCTTTTTTAAATTAAAGGTTTAGTAAAAATAAAATTGGTTCATTGATTATATCAATGAAATATCGAAACAATAAATGATGCTGGAATAGATAAATTTCTGTATATACATCTAGTTAGTACAAATAGTAACAGTATATTGTAGTTTAGAATGGAGAGAACTCTTACAAACTATGATTTAGATGTATATATATGCCTTTGTTATATCCCACCTGAGAAGTCTTGTGTTTATTTTAGCCCTAACTCTGATCTGTAAGTGTTGGTTAAGGATATTCATCATTATAATGAAATAATAACTATATTCATTACAGGTGACTTAAGTTGGCGTGATTGGTTTTATTTACAAAGATTAAATAGTATACTTTCATGTTATACAACAAAAAATCTAAACGAAAGGGCAAAAATTGCATTTTGTTATCAGAGGACGACGCTGTAGGGGGCTCCGTAAGGTACAAATTGGTATCAATCGATACATTACATAGTATTGCTAGCATAATATTGGCCTAAGAGCTTAAATTGATAATTTATCCATTCCAGCAGTATTTATGCTTTTAAGTGCATTTTAATGCAATTTGTAGAACTACAGCATATTTAGATTGCCAGTTATTAATTATGTTAGGTTTAGTAAACGAATATCATTGTTTCGATATTTCATTGACATAATCAATAAACCAATTTTATTTTAACAAAACATTTAATTTAAGAAAAGCTGAGTATATTTAGTGATAAAGTGTAAACTACATCAAACAAACTATAATGTAGAAAATGCAGTATTTCTTAACAGACATTGGATGAGCATAATTTTCGAAATTACTTTATTTCATTATATAAATCATTAAAACTTTTTGTGCATGTATAAGTCTGTTTTTAAGTTACTACATTAAAGATGCAATCATGCTTCTTACCAATCACAATTTAAAGTTGTATTTTTATAACAAAAATTTTGCAACTACTTATTTAATTATTTACAGAGTTTTTGAACTTAATTTTCCAATCGGCAATTTTTCCCGTGGAGAACTTCTCTATTGGAGTAATATCTGATATTTTGTGTATGGTATTGGTACGATATGACACTATTTTGACAATAATTCGTAATTAAAACTCTTATTAGACAACAACAATTGGAGTGGTTTCAATAATTGGACCATAAACAATTAACAACTTTTATTGGCTATCAAAATTGAATGGGCTGTATTAATTAATTGAATAATCACTTTTATTGTTAATTTCTCGCTTAGAAAAAACACAGTAGGTGTAATTTTTTAATAAAGTTTGCCGCCTTATTTGAGGATGAATTTCAAAGCGGTTTTTTGGTATTTTGTTGTGGAAATGCTTATCAAGGGAACAGTATCTCAGAATTTTGAAATGTGTTTTCGTTTTTAATCTATTGAGTACTATGTAATTGTCAGTGGGGTTCAGGCTACCTACTGGACCACGTAACAAATATTACTTCGATCGTTTCGTTGATATGCCATGGGCTACAACGATACCTAAAAAATTGTGATTATGGTCACAAATTAGTTAATCTTTGTAAAACAAATTACGTATTATTACTGAATGGTAGGCTTGAAGTAGGTTGCTGCACCTTCAATTCTATTCATAAAAATAAACCTGTATCTAGCACTGTTGATTATGTAATCTCTAAGTCATGCTTCTATGATGTATGTTCGTGATATCACTGGATTTTCGGACCACTGTCCAATTTTATATAACTTGTCATATCAGCGATCCATTGAGGATGGTAATAAACGTTCTTATGATAGGATCATTTGGAATGCTGACAAGTTGATTCCTTTTTAAACGATTTAGAAAACCAGCACCAGGCTTTTGATAACATTGTAAAGAAACTGTCTTATGAAGACCCAGATATTAATTGTTGTATGAAGAGTTTTACAGATACTATTTTTAAGATTTCTTATTCTCATTTTGGAAAGACTTTCAAATCAGCATAACTCAAATAAACATAGAGCTTAATGGTTTAATGCCGAATGTAGGTCAGCCAAAGCTGAATTCTTAAATGCTAAACGAATTTTCAAAATCATCCCATCAGAAAGAAATAAATTAGTATTTTTAGAGATGCGCTCAATGTTTGCTAAAATTACACATAAATGTAAAAATGCCTTTTACTGAAAAGAAAAACCTAAAGTTTTGAAAAAAGCTCTTGTTAACCATATATATGATAAAGGTGTATATCCCGACAGTTGGTTTAAAGGGTTATTGTCCCCATTTACATGTATAAGAAAGGTGATCTGAAATTGTCCAGATAACAACCACGGAATAACTTCAATTAATGTAATTGCCAAAATATTTTCTTTTATTTTAAGGAATAGAATTAATAAGTGGTGTGAAGACGAAGCTATTCTTAACAATTCCCAATTTAGGTTATGCGACAATGAAGCAACTACCGACGCTAATAAGATTTGTGTCTTTGAAAAGCGTAAGCAAGTACACATGGAACGTTTTTTCATAAACAAAGAACTTATTGAAATCGTGGATAACTTTACATATCTTGGTATACTTTTTAGCAGTAACGGAAACCTAAAATGTGCAATTAAAATACTATCAGATCAAGCATGAAAAGCATACCATAATTTATTCACTGTTTTTGATTGAGTCAATTTAAGTATTAAATCCAAGCTGAATATGTTGGATTCCATGGTTGTGCCAAGTTAACTATACAGGTCAGAAATCTGGGGAAATTTTCAATATGAAGAAATTGATGAATTACATTACAAATTCTGCTGACAATTACTTTGTGTTCATGCAAGTACTCCAAACCTAGCAGTTCTTGGTGAATTAGGTAGGCTACCAATCTATGTCAAAGCTCTTGAAAGATCTATCAAATTCTGGATTAAAATAATGTCTTATCAAAATTCTATTACTTATCTATTATATAATGAACAATGTAAAGTAATTCAAGCCCATGGGCTTATAAAATGAGATTATTAATTGATGGAATTTGGATATAGTAATATATGATATAGTAATATATGATATAGTAATATATGATATAGTAATATATGTTTAAATTTTAACCAAAATTCCAGTTATCTCCCTTCCCTTAAACATAGATCGTATCAGTTTATCCTAGAGCAACTAGAAGTAACATGTCAAGACCAAACATTTCTAACAAAATTAAAAGTGATTTCATTTTCTCAAGTTATTTGCTTGCGATTGAAAATGACTCGTTATGATAACATTTGTTTGCGTATTTTGGAACAACTTATATTGACTCCTGTTTTGATACTATTAAAATGCTATTTTCATGTGTTGTATGTTTGTTAACTTGTACTTTAGTTGTATGCATGTATGAATGTATATGTTCGTAATTTATGCTCAACGTGATTATGTTTCTTTTTTATGGTTCTTTCTTCACATAATCTTTCAGAGATATTCCTGTTATCAAAGCATTGTTGAGAAACTTTTGCTTACAAATTGTCACATGTTGATGCATTAAAATAGTGTATGGTAGGGATTATTTCGTTCAAGGGCCCAGACATTCTGTGAGACTTGCTAGCTGCATATCCCTGTAATTAGAGTCCCTGGTTTTGATAACTTATGCTGAATACAAGATTAAAAAGACTGTCTAAAAGTTTTATTCACAAATCTGTTATATAGCATGCTTTAGTTACTAACATCTAATAATTTTTGGCCTTTAGCTTATATTGTAGCTAGTTTCCTTATCAGAGCGAGAGATTTAAGAAAAAAAACGATGATAGTGTTTATCCTAAGTTAGATACCTAGATTAAATATACCTGAATCTGTAGGCTACGTTTTTCGTTTATTTTTATGTCCAAATCATGTTTATCAGACTACTCAGATTGCATAGATTATCTGTTAGGTGTGGGATATATTGTTATTATATTATTTACCTAGGATTGATTGGTTTATTAATCAAGAATGTTTAAAGTGTGTAAGTTAAGTTTCTTCAGGAGCTTCTGATAACAACAATCTGTATAATAAACTTACACAATACCTTTTTTCTTATCTATTCATTTTTACCCATATTTCCATGCATAGGGGGTAGCACGTTGAAGGGATGGTGTATAATAGTGTATTGGACTTAAAATTACCACACGGACCAAAAACACATGTGTCATATATATACATATACAAGGGTTACAACTTCCGAAATGACAGTTTCTGCACTAAGTTTGTTTAACACTTCGTAACTTTTTCAGAAATAGCTCAATTTTCTAATAACTGGTGTCTACATATAGTTAATACATTATACTATACCTAACCATTAAACACTTTGTCCAATTCAAAACAATGAAGCAGGTATTTCATCTTTTTCCCCGAAAAATCGTCAATTTCGTTTAGTCGAACGCGACCTCCCAACACCAAATCAACCAGAATTACCATGCTAGATACACCTTAAAACAACAGGTAATGAACTGACAACGCTAGGGTTTTATTTTTATTTCGCTATCGATTTTAATAAAATGCATATCAAATGAAAGATGAAGCTCTCAGCTTTCAGAAAATGTAAATAAATTTATTGAATGTTTTCCGAAAATGTGTTTTTGAACATTGAAGTTCATCAAAATTGTCGTTTAATTTTGGGTCCGAATTTTACAGCCCTAGGGTCTATTTTTTTATTTTTCATTTTTTTTTATTTTTCTTGCATCATATTAAAGTTAAAGCTCTCAGCTTTCAGAAAATTGAAACTTTTTGCTTGAAAATTGATTCAGGGAAAAAAAATTGAGTACCTCAAAGTTGCACAAAGAATAAAAAAACAAAATGGAGATTTCCAACGGCAAAATAGAGATTTCATACGGCGAAATGGAGGTCTTATGCAGCACAGAAGAATTCTAGGATACTTCGTTTAAATGTGTCGTGGAAAATAAAACATATTAGAATGAAACAATATTAATATATACGGTATATATATATATATAATCATGCAAACTTGGCGAAATGGAGATTTCAGTTGGCAAAAATGGAGATTATCAATGGGGAAATGTATATGTTGCGAAGCACTTCATGGAAAATTTTTATTGGATAACAATCTGGCACTACAATGTTTACAATCAGGATAATTATAAATATCACTGATCATTTTTCGTATAGATTTCCATCGGCAAAATGAGATTTCTTTCGGCAAAATGGAGATTTCCATCGGCGTAATATTTTATGTAGCTTATCAGAGGATAATTTGTTAGAGCGTTCCTTAAGTTAGCTGGCTTCATAATTACGAAGGCTTGGCGAAATGGAGATTTCAAATGGCAAAATGGAGATTATGGATGGCAAAATGGAGATTTCCGATGGCGAAATGGAGATTTTGTGGAGTACATCACAGAAAATTTTAATTCAGTAATTTGCATAATAATCTTAAATAATAATATACCAATTGGAAAATCTAGTTTAAATCACATACTTTTTGTTATCAAAAGACTACATTTCATTACTTTTTGACAACTTATGCCTTAAAAAGCGATATATATGCTTCCATAATAAAAAATAATCTCCATTTGCCCATTTTGCCATAAAATCTCCATTGCGTATTTTAGTCATGCCCTTTTAAATGTGTTAAATTTTTACGTTAATAGACTGTAATTGGTCTTTAATTGTTAATTTCTGTGTAAACATATAATCAGTAAAATTTACACAAAATAACAAGAAAATTAATGATACAATAATACAATGATACTGTTTATTCATGATTCAGTACAAGACATACAGGATATAGAAAGCATGTACATAACAGAAACATAAATATAACTCTAAATTAGATTATTTTACCTTGATGTTGTATACTTAACAATTGGCACCTTAAAGCGCTATTAATGACATTTGTTATTAACGGATATACATTAACAATGGTATTTTCTGACAAAAGGTGAGAAGTACGTTTTTTGTTCTGTTTACACTATCTCGGTGAGAACACGTGGAAGCCTTTGATGTTCCGCAAGATGGGAAGTTTTATCCATTCGTAATTAAATAAAGGATGAATAATGTTATGCTGTGAAAATTAGTATTTGGTTCTTAAATTTGAAAGAAGTAAATTATTATTATTTTATAATGTAGAATCTAACCGCCTTTCTCTGCAAGTTGATATATTTTCTTTCTTCATTTACATCAGATGTCTAGTTTTGAAGTTAATCACCCCCCTTACGCAAAATACGGATTGCTAAGCTGACAGTGATGCATTTTTAGATCGCAATCTCAGTAATAACTGTAAAGTCAGTCCCGAGCACTTCACGTAATCGTAAATTTTTATTGGTTTATTATTTAAACGACCTAACTTTTGACTAGAAAGAAATCTATTGCGTTGAGATGACGTCGTGAACAAACGGTCTTCCCGTGGCGTGGTTTTACAAGGTCTGCATGATCTGGGTCGGTTTGCGACATTCTTGGTTTACTGAAATCTGTTCAGCAGTCGACTTATTCACACTGGTTAGGCAAAACGAAATGACTCCGGATTTACGCAGTAGCACCAGCTATCGTAACGCACATACTCCTGCAAAAACAGGACTAAAATCATTTGAATTCAACATTTTGAACAAAATATTCGTGATCTGAGCCTCTCTGATGGTCATATGCTAAATAAATACATCTATTATCAGAATATATCATTTAATATACCATTTGCCATATATGTGTTGAGATATATGCAATTTGTAATACAACAAATGTAGCTCGTTAAAACATAAGTGCTCCAGGCTATTTTTCACTACTGATATAAAACCGTAAATGCATGCAAATTCGTGACGATAGCATGCATGTTAATAAAGTAAAATTAAGTTAATTAGTTATAGGATTGTAAAAAACAGCATAACTAAATCATTTCATTTCAGTATATTGATAATTTAAGAAAATTCGACACACAAATCCCAAGTTACAGGTCACAAATTTGACGATGCTATATATAAATACATATGACAAAAACAAATCATTTCAAGCAATTTATTCCTGTTACGAGAGCCGTTTTCATCATCAGTGTTACAATAATTGTTTTTTCGCTTTATCAATTAACGTGTCTCTGTCTGAAGTCGGCATTTATTTTCTGTAACAATTGGTTTACTCTCAAATCCAAACATATCTACATCTCCAAATTCTGCATCTTATCCTTATGTCACCTTTTTACCATCAACACACATCATGAATACATTTGTATGCTTGTAATTTGTTATGGCCGTGATTGTTTGTGGCATCAAACCAAACGTGAGTTTTCTGATATTCATCTGCTATTGAAATCAAGGTGTTTCTACTGGGCACAGCAAAGTTTATTTCTATGAATTCATAGGCACCTGCGGGCATTTTATCATCATGTATCGGTTGATAACTTCCAAATTCTTGGGGTTCAAAATGTTGTTCTTGAGTCAATGTAACATGATGACAAGCGTCATTTTTTGTGGAATTTTTGTACGACGTTCTCTCTGGACTTCCTGACACATATTGCACTATACTTAGAGTCCTAGGTGGCCTTACTGATGCTTTTAGAGGATTCACCCTCCGTTTGGCTTGTTAAACCAACACAACACTTGTCTTTTTGTCTTTCTCATTGTCCACTGAAAACATAAACGTGTGTAAAGTTACTGGATAAAATTGATATACAGTACAGGAACATGCTAACGAATACAACAGACAAATAATTATCATAACTGGTGCTGATTTCAATGTTAGATCAAATATCTTAGCAATCTAATGTATGTTCTTTATAAGCTTTAACATAATGGACATACTCAAAGAAATAAACGCAATAAAATAACGAACCTGTTTCCTGTGTTTGTAATCGTTTCATTATCAAAAAATTGTGATTTAAGAACTGGAGCACTTTCGTTGTAATGTAAGCGGGAGCTACGCTCGTTGTATTACAAAATTGCATATATCTCAACACATTTATGACAAATGGTATATTAAATGATATATTCTGATAATAGATGTATTTATTTAGCATATGTCCATCAGACAGGCTCAGATTACGTATACATGTATTTTGTTCACAATATTGAATTCAAATGATTTTACGCGCAATTTTTGGTTCAACTGTCGACTTTATTTCTAATAAACTTTTACATTAATGATTTAATGTGACATTCAAATCCATTATGGTATTCAGTGATTCTATAGACATTCCGTAAGAACATTGATTACTTTAAATTTATCGGTTAATGCGGTAAAAATGGTAAAAATTTATACTCACGTGTGTGTTTTTGTTTATGTCAGCCATGTTTTTGCAGGAGTATGTGCGTTACGATAGCTGGTGCTACTGCGTAAATCCGGAGTCATTTCGTTTTGCCTAACCAGTGTGTTATTGTCGATTCGTGGCAATGGAAATGTCGAGCAACTGTCACCGGCCACATGTATTTGCGGTCTCGTGGGTTAAAAAAAAGAGAAGGTCAATGTCTTCAGTGTCAATTACATGTATTATGAAAATAATTCCATCGAACCAAAGAAAATGGAACATTTAGACAATTCATTCTGAAATAATAAAAATCATTTTATAGATACAATAATCAATGAATAAACAATAAGAAAAACGGACACGGACAACAAAAAATGACGGACAAAGACGAATCACTTCAGACACGGGATAATGTGCGTGTAGGCCTACGTGACCAACTTGAACAATATGAATTTAATAATTACAAAATACTGAGCACGTTTAAAAATACTTTTTAACAAATAAACCATAGATCCAGATAAACACAAGAAACTTGTAGAGTATAAAAAGATATTACCAATACAATCAGTTTACCTGCTGAAGTTTGGAATAAATTTCAACAATAAATTGGCAGATGTTTTCTCTATAACGTTGCAGTGAAGACTGGTGTAACGGGCGGTAAAATAATTCGTGCACAGGATAGTCACGTGATGTTTGTAGTTAGTCATGCGTTGATGTTAGGTTAAATGAAACTAAATGTAAATGTATAGACTACTAAATATTACTAGCTACTTTTAAAGCTACAGATGGAAAACTGAACCTACGACACACCCCCTGCTTCAGAAAATGTCGTCCCGACATATAGATACAATAGAGCAATGAAATAACTTACTTATAAACAAGTAAGTAATGAAATATGACCTGTCAAAATAGATCAAATATTTAACGAGTAAATTAAGCTAAAATCTCATACTGTAAATACGCAATTATTAATAGTATAGCACCCAAAGAAATGCATTTAAACACTGCACACGGCTAAACAAATCCTACTATTACATACAATATGTAATAAGAACATCCCCACACAATGGCGTAACATCATAAAATTGGAATGATACCTATTCCAATCAATGAATATATATATATATATATATATATACAGTAAAACTTCGTTATTACGAGCATCGATATCACGAGCTCTAGGCTTATCTCGAGGAGATCTTGAAGTCCCGTCATTTTTTGTTCTTAGTTGTATATAAATTTCCATGTTTATTACGAGCATCGTTATCTCGTTATCTCGAGCACAAATCATGGTCCCTTGACTTATTTTTAAGCGTTAATTACCTCGATTACCTCGAGGGGTGTCATTTTGGATATCGTTCGCACCTTCACGCCGGCGATCGCCGTGTTTTCTACACATCGTTAAAGTTACGCAACAAAAGAGCAAATCTTAATCGAGTACTTTGTTTTTCACACGTCGTTAAAGCTACACAATAAAAGAACGCATCTTAATCGGGTACTTTGTATTTCACATGTTGTGACCTAAAATGACAATGAAACATGTATACGTGTATTTGTGTGTTGTAAGTTTGCAGTAAAATTCTTAAGATCAAAGACTAATGTTATAAATGTTAATAATTATTGAGAATTTAATCACGAGACCTTAATTATGAGAACTTAATGACAAGTTTGAGAAGCAGATAATAATAAAAACAGAGACAAATCTTTTATTAGCATGCTTCTTTTTTGCTACAGACGTACATAACACATGTATCTTTCACGATGTGTCACTGTGACGTTTCACCGCATGTCAGTGACACGATATTCGGACATGACATTGTACAATTGAAAACACGAAAAAATCGTGGATAAAGTACTTAGAAAAAATGATCAATATATATTTCAGCAATCAACTATCATGTTTATTCACCTTAGACATCATAGAGAACAATTTACGTAAGCATTTCGTATTATTATCGTAAACACGCCCATTTATGCGCATGATGTACAGTTTATTTTCAGCCAACAAACAAAAACCTCGTTATTACGAGCACTCGGTTTATCTCGAGCATTTTGTCTGTTCCGATGACTCCTCGAGATAACGAAGTTTTACTGTATATATATATATATATATATGTATTAATAGTAATGAAATTAACTGGGATAAATATACAGATCTAAGCCAACACAGGCAATGTCTTAATGACATAGCAATATATAAACAGACTGGCAAATTTTAAGTCATTATACTCTCAAAATGATGTGTTAAAACATTCTACCAAATATCTATATCACAATTACATGACATAATTATGTATATTTAAAAAATGGTTTAAAGATGACTGTATTGCGACATACAAAACTGACAAAAGATAGAGTCATCCATGAAACACTTAATAATTATCAAAAGCAATTAAAATGACATTACTGATGTCTGACGCTGCATAAAAACGCATGTGAATACAATCAACCTCCATAGTAAGATACTTAATTAATCATTAATCATAGCATCTGAAATCATAAGTTGGCGAAACCAATCATTTTATAAATAATAAAACATAAGACAGATAAAAAACATATGATATTTTATTATACAAAAATCCACTCTGAACAATATGTATTTGCAATCTTCTTCAAGAAATCAAAGTACTGAAGTCGCATCGTCCATCTGCTTCTAGAAATCAAAGTACTGGAGTCACATTACCCAGTCACCAGAAGTTTGCCAAGCTGGTTGTCGTCTACGGCGTGTAGTAGATACTTGAGTATCGTCAACCAGTTTCCTTCTTTGAGGAATGATGTATCTAGGAGTATTCTCAGACTTGTACCCAAGTGGTAATAAAAGATTCCTATGAAGACGTCGAACCTTTCTGGCATCAGTACCATCTTTCCAGACATCAAAAACTGGCTGGTCTGGAAACGGTTTAGAAATTACCACATATGGGTCATGTTCCCACTTATCAGCCAGCTTTTGCTTACCCCTCAAAGATACATTACGTACCAGAACCAGGTCACCCGGTTCAACAACACTAGCAAAAGCTGATCTGTCATAATGTGATTTATGGGCTTGAGCTGACTTGGTAACACATGCCTTCGCCTTCTCATATGCATTTGATAATCTTTGTCTTAATTTTCTTACGTACTCATTTTGTGATTTTCCTTTTACATTATCAGGATTAATACCTAGTAGAGCATCGATTGCCAATTTAGGTTGTCTCCCAAACATTAAAAAATATGGGGAATATCCCGTACTTGGGTGTGGTGTTACATTGTAAGCATGTACAAGTGCACCAACATGTGACTTCCAATCTGCTTTTTGTTCACTTTCTAAGGTACCCAACATTTTTAATAATGTTTGATTAAATCTCTCGACCATCCCATTACCCATGGCATGGTAAGGAGTGGTACGAGATTTGACTACACCTGCCAGCTGACAAAGTTCCTTAATCAGTGAAGATTCAACATTAGCACCTTGATCACTATGTATTCTGGATGGAAATCCATAATGAACAAAAAAATTTTCAAACAATACTTTGGCTGTAGTTTTAGCTGTCTGATTACTTGTGGGAAATGCTTGGGCGTATCTTGAAAAATGATCAGTTAAAACAAGGATGTGTTCTTGGCCACCTTTAGACCTTTCAAGACTAAGAAAATCAATACATAAAAGATCCATTGGTGAATTTGAATGTATATTGACCAATGTATGCTTATTTTCTGGTGTTTTCCTACAAATACATCGTGGACAAGAGGCAACTCTTTCTTTAATAAAAGTATCCATTCCTGGCCAAAAGAATCTTTGCTTAAATAAGGCTAAAGTTCGATCTCGGCCCTGATGACCTAGGTCATTGTGGAGTGCTTGGAAAACATCCTCTCTGAGTTTCTGTGGTAAAATCAACTGATAATATTCCTTATTATTCACCGTACCCCGACGGTATATCACTCCATCGCGTAATTCCAATTTATCCCACTCACGTAAAAACTTTAATACTAAAGGATTAGAGTGCGAGTCTCGCTTAGCTGAGGGTCTCGTACCTTCCCTAAGGTGAGTATACAACTGGGATATAACTGGATCCTCCAACTGGGCACACTTCCAGTCTTTGGAACTGAGTGAAAAAGCATGAAGTATCTCCTGAGGGACTTCAACAGGATTGTCGATGACAGGAAGGGATTGTGGATTTACAACACTAAATGCTAGTGGTGTATCCTCAGAGGACGATGTGGCAACAGTAGCCAGAGCAGATAATACTGTTTCAGTATGCTTTTCAGGTAAAACAGGTACCTTAGACATACCATCTGCATCAGCACATGATTTTCCTGACCTGTATTTAGGAACAAAGTCATAATTTGCAAAAGCAGCAATCCAACGCTGGCCAGTGGCATCAAGTTTAGCTGTACTAGTTACATATGTTAATGGATTGTTATCAGTAATTACCTCAAATTTTGTACCATACAAATAATCATGGAATTTTTCAGTAATTGACCACTTTAGGGCTAAAAATTCAAGTTTATGAGACGGATAATTTTTCTCAGATGGTTTCAGCGACCTACTAGCATACGCAATAACCCTGTATTTCCCATCTTGTTTCTGATACAATACAGCTCCTAAACCTCTTGTAGATGCATCGCAATGCAAAGAAAAGGGTAAAGTATAATTAGCATACTCAAAAATAGGAGGAGCAATTAACTTCTGTTTAAGCTCAAGGAAAGCACAATGTTGCTGTTCACCCCAATGAAAAGGTACTCTTTTTGAGATGCTCTTTTTCAAAGACTTTTTAGTACTTCCAGTAGGATGACCGATTAATAAATCGTTTAAAGGTCTTGCAATATTGGAGAAACCTTTAATAAAGCGTCTGTAGTACCCAACAAAGCCTAGAAATTTTCTGATTTCTTTTACATTCTTTGGGATAGGCCAGTTGATGACAGCTTCTATTTTCTGGGGATCACATTCAATTCCATCTTTGGAAACTACATGACCAAGGTAAGTAATTTTTGGTTTAAAAAATTCACATTTCTTTAGATTCAACTTCAAGTTATACGACGATAATCTTTCAAAAACTTCATCCAACTTTTCAATATGACTATCAATATCTTCTGAAAATATTATGATATCATCAAGATAAATTAAGCAGTCTTGAAGATTCAAATCTCCCATGCATCTTTCCATTAAACGTTGAAATGTAGCAGGCGCATTACAAAGACCAAATGGCATCCTATTGCACTCATAGAAACCTACACCGCTGACATGAAAGGCAGTTTTTTCTCTATCTATCTCCTCTACTTCCACTTGCCAGTATCCTGATTTCAGATCTAGTTTAGAGAAGTATTTAGCTCCAGACAATGCATGGAGAGTATCATCTATTCTTGGAATAGCATAAGCGTCTTTTTTCGTTCTGGAGTTGAGTTTTCTGTAATCTATGCACATCCGTATTGTACCATCCTTCTTTCTTGCTACTACAACATTTGAACTCCATGGACTTTGTGACTCTCTTATTGTGCCGATATCTAACATCTCTTGGATATGATCTTTCACTTATTTATATATTGCTGGTGGTATTCGTCTATGTGTTTCTTTAAATGGATGATCATTGTCTAAATTAATTCTGTGTTTAATCTTATCTGTAGATCCTAAGTCTTTCGATGATTTCGGAAAAATGTTGCTCCATTTGTCAAAAACATCTTTGAGCTTTTGCTTTTGTTCGGAGGTGAAATCTTCGGTTTGTACATTCAAGTTAACACAAGTAGTTTGATTGTCAGTAGTTCCATTCCTTTCAGCTGGTATGATATTATTCTGGATTATTTTGACTTCTTGAAGTTGACATATAGGTTGTTTTGCTTTGATTTTAATTGGTCTAGCCGTTATGTTACAAATTTTTACTGGAATTCTAGCATTCTTGCCAATGTTTTTAACTTCAACAACTCTAGGGCATATAATTGCGCTATGTTTACAATTTTCGCTATATTCTGTAATAGCTGAATCACATGACTTCACTTTTCTAAGTAACCCTGTAACTGTTCTAGATTCCCCAGGTCGTATAGTGATATCTTGGGTGGCTTTAACTTTCCCAATATCTGTTGTCATTTGCAATAGAGCTGTTTTCCAAACATCAGGTATTTCTTCAATTGGTTTGTTAATTTCTCGAATAACATTCGTACCAATGATAATTGGAACATCATTTTGTGTGTCTAAAGTATTCGTGACAAGAATAAGAGTGTTAACAATGGTATTAACACATTCTATTTTTATTTCAGCTTCTATGAAACCACGGTAAGGGATTTCTCCACCGTTGGCGCAACGTACTTGAAGACCTTAATTATCAAGGGATTTTAAAGGTGGTCTATTGGTCATGTTCCAATAATATGTTTCATTTACTGTGGTAACTTGTGATCCACTATCAATTAGTGCAGGACAACTTATTCCATTGATCTTGATTGTAGTAGTATTTGAAGGTCCTATCAATTTGTCAATAATTTCATTTCCATCTTTATTGAGGCATTTATTTATTTCATTGCTCTCATCAGCCTCTGCGATCAGAGCTACTGGCTGTTTAAATCCTGATTATCTTCCTGTTGATTCTTATGTCCTGAGTAACCATGAAAATTCCAATTTCTTCTGTTATATCTTCCTCGTCCACGCCATCCTCGACCTGCGTTGTAATTTGGCTCCATAGATTTCTTTTCTAATTCCTTCATCTTCAGTTTCATAGCATTCAGTTGTTCTGTTAATTCCTTTATAAGTTTGGCTTGTTGTTCTACTTGTTGACTATTGATTGATGGTAATGACTCTGGTTTGGAAGACTTAACTCTATCTTTCCTACTTATTAGTTCTTGTTCTTCTTGTCTCACTTTCCTTCTAAGCTCTTCAAAATTATCACATGTCTCGAAGTATATCCTTGTAGAATTCCTCAATTCCTCGTCCCAGAGATATCTCCAAAATCTATTTCTTAGTAACTCTTCTCTCTGGCCTATCATTATCTGACCTTTCTCTATAGCTGACTGTAACAATCCTTCCAATCTTATTCCCCAATCCGAGATACTTTCACTTTTCTTTTGAGTCGATTGGTAAAATTCAGATATAACTGACTCTCCAGATCTAACATTCCCATATATATTGTCTAGCTTATTAATGATCTCCTCTGTTGAAGCCATAGGGTTTATGGTGAGTAGAATCTTTCTTGCACTTCCTGTTATGGAATTTCTAACAGCTTGTCTTAGTACTTCACTGTTATATATTTTCGTCGAAACTATAGATTCTATCTCTAGTTTCCATTCCTCATATGTGTTCTCAGTTAATTTTGGTATTATAGGTTTGATGTATGGATTCTGCGGCTTAGGTGTATCCATAATAGTTGATTCGTGATGAATAGATATATCATCTAAATTACTAATAGTATGTTCATGTTCAGCTAATCTTTTCTCCAATTCAAGTTTTTCTTTCTTCAATCTTTTTAATCTTTCCAATTTCATCTTGTTTCTTTCAAGTTGTTGACAATTTTGTTGCCTCTTCTTTTCCTCAACTATCTCAGATAATTTTCTCTCTCTTTCCTTCATTTTTCTGATTTGTTTTTCAAATTGATCTATACTTCTATCCTCCTCACTTTCAATTCTGTCCTCAGAATTATTAATTTCGTTACTGCTCCTGTCAATAAGTTTGTTCTCTAACCACAACAATTCTTTGTCTATATCTATTTCTCCTTTATCTTTCAAAGAATTTCCAAGCTCATCAGTAGATTCAATCTTATGGCTTCTTATTCTTTTTCTCATGGCTTTTTCCTCATTCCTTTTCCTTTCCATTTCTTTTATCTCCTCCTCCCTTTTCTGATTCTCTCTCATGAGTAATCTTAATTGTCTTTCAGATATATATTCAGCCATTATTAATAAAATAAATCAATATAATCTGACAATGTATGATGAAGTATTCAACTTCCAAGTCCAGTTGTTATTCAATTATAACAAACACCATACTACAATCAACAAACTTATGCTGATATGTCATCAAATTATTTCAAATACACAGTGATATTACAATCTCTATCACTCAAAATCTTCAAAGTCCTTCTGTGATGAATTCACATTTAAAATTCGTTCGGTTGATACTATAACTATATTTCAGTAATGTATAATTTGGATATCAACTGTATCACAAGTATTGATCAGTGCATTCACTAGTTGAGCAGTATCATCAATTCATTTCAATCATACTAATCAATCAACCAGTTTGATGACTTTTCACAACAACTCCAAACAAATCTCTTTGACCAACAACAACAACAACAAGAACACCAAATTCAAATAATGTCAGTGATCAAGAACCACAACTCTAAACAAATATTATTGATCAACATCAACAACGTCAGATAAGTATCAATGGATAAACACAATATTAAAGTTTATCAACCTTCAATTCAAATACCTTTGAATAAATCAAAACATCATTTGATATACATTTCTTCGTGTAAGTACAAGTCTCAATCTAAGTATTATTGTGTTTAATTTTAAAATTTATAACTAATAAACTGTATCAGTAACGTTTAGTTAACATACAGAAGCTAAATTATACTGAGTATATATATGAAATATTATCATTACAATAACTAATTTGATATATATATATTTTTTCAGAATACTTAAAATGTTACGTATTCATCATGTATGTTTGTATTTATATGTTTAATATTAGTGTACTCACTAAATTTTTATTTCTATTTATTTATTTATTTATTTATTTATTTATATTTATTTATTTATTTAATTATTTATTTATTGATATTTATTTATTTATTTATTTATTTATTTATTTATTTATTTATGCAATAACTAAAGTGCAGTATTGATATTTTGTTTCTATTTTCTTTCTAACTCACAATAGTTTATAAACTTCAACACTAACACTTTTATAGATCACTGAAGTTTACAATGCAGCAATATATAAACACCTTTTACAACAAATGTGATTTAAAGGGAAGACAACTTATTCACCTCACTATAGAAGGCTTTGGGTCGAAGGAAACAAAAAAATGCGCATGCGCGACTGTATTTCGTAATTATTTTGCGAAGCTTAATCCTTCCCAAAATAATCGCTAAAGACACCGTTTGCAATTGCTTTCCGCTAAATGAAAAAAACGACCGTTTAATTAAACTCTCTATTTGTTGTAAAAAAAACTGAAAACATTTTATATAGCACAAACATAAGATAAATAAAATGACACGATATCCTCGTGCTTGAATGACCAATCAATATAAACTTCACTATTGGTAATACACTAACTACATAAACAACCTCACTACTGCTACTGAAGGTTTTAAACGTTTAGTAATTATGATAGTTATTAGTGCAAAAGCTTTTAGTGATAAGAGATTTAGTGTGTATGTGTATCGGTCCAAAAATTGCCAGTACTAATCAAAACATTCACAGATATGAGGAAACGGACCACAGTTTTATAAAATAAACAATCAAACAATTTAATATTGTTCTAAATAATCAAAATTTCATGGAAAAAATATATACACACACAACAAATATGTCAATAATACAAAGAAAAAAAGCAATTTCAATTCAAAAATAGAAACTACTATAAATGTCTCAACATAAGGTCGATGAATTTATAATAATATAAAGTCTTGATCCAGCGACGAAATCACGGCGAATCAAACAATATGTTGAGTCACACAAGGCTAGCTAGCACAACGACTCCGGAATTTTAAATAATAAGGTTACACATGGCCATTAAAAAAACAGGGTGGTATACCGTATCCTAGATCGTGTACACGTGATGATGCAACAGGAAACCAATATTTTCACACATGAAGAACTTGAACTTGAATAACGTTGGGCGCCATTGTCACCGGCCACATGTATTTGCGGTCTCGTGGGTTAAAAAAAAGAGAAGGTCAATGTCTTCAGTGTCAATTACATGTATTATGAAAATAATTCCATCGAACCAAAGAAAATGGAACATTTAGACAATTCATTCTGAAATAATAAAAATCATTTTATAGATACAATAATCAATGAATAAACAATAAGAAAAACGGACACGGACAACAAAAATGACGGACAAAGACGAATCACTTCAGACACGGGATAATGTGCGTGTAGGCCTACGTGACCAACTTGAACAATATGAATTTAATAATTACAAAATACTGAGCACGTTTAAAAATACTTTTTAACAAATAAACCATAGATCCAGATAAACACAAGAAACTTGTAGAGTATAAAAAGATATTACCAATACAATCAGTTTACCTGCTGAAGTTTGGAATAAATTTCAACAATAAATTGGCAGATGTTTTCTCTATAACGTTGCAGTGAAGACTGGTGTAACGGGCGGTAAAATAAATCGTGCACAGGATAGTCACGTGATGTTTGTAGTTAGTCATGCGTTGATGTTAGGTTAAATGAAACTAAATGTAAATGTATAGACTACTAAATATTACTAGCTACTTTTAAAGCTACAGATGGAAAACTGAACCTACGACACAACGTCTCTTGCCGACATGCCGGCGGTAAGCATACCGATGGCCCTTTCACGTTGATCTAACGTCATTCCAGGCCGACGTCCCATCATTGATTTTCAAAGATTATTTTCCAGTTTATGCGCTTACGATAAGAAAGCTCTCGAACTGTGTACTTTGTGACCCGTGGAGGATCATCCGATTTGCTGTGCACGTGATTTTCATGAAAGTGACGTTTCACGATTACATAATGGTCTAGTGTACAAAAACAAGTGAAATCATGCTGTCAATGAATGGCACAATTGTTCAATACGGAAACGTTTTAGTGACATTGATTTATAGACAAAACCCAAAGGCGTAAAAAAACTTCTCTCAGTATATGATGCAAGAAAAATTAAAATAAATAGAAAATAAAAAATAGACCCCAGGGCCGTAAAATTCGGACCCAAAAATAAGCGACAATTTTTATCTAAATCTTGATGGACTTCACATAGTTCAAAAACATATTTTCGGAAAACATATTACATATTACATTTACATTTTCTGAAAGCTGAGAGCTTCATCTTTCATTTGATATGCATTTTATAAAAATCGATTGAGAAATAAAAAATAAAACCATAGGGCCGTAAAATCAATTTTCTTTCATTTTTAGCTATAGGGCCGGGGAATACACTTTCCCCAGTGTTCTTTTGTGCCGGATCAGTGTATTTTAGTGATATTTATGGTTAGCACGCGTTGTCGTTCCTCTACCTGTTGTTTTAAGGTGTATTTAGTATGGTAATTGTGATTAATTTGGTGTTTCTATGCACCATTATGTATAATGTTTGCTTTACTACATGTGACAATATTTCCAAGATTGAAAGGCTCTGTAGGACTCAAATGTGCTGAACAAATGAACAAGTATCACACTTTTTTGCAAGATAAAATTTCCAATTCAGAATGAAGAACCAAATTTGTTCTTGAGGGTGCTGGAGGTTTCGGTAAATAACAAGTTCGGTTAATTAATTTTATTCAGTGTAAAGATTTTACAATTTAAACACAAATATCTAAAAAAAATATGTGTAAATTATGTATAAAAAAGGCTTGCATATATGATAATTTCATGCCGAAATAAATAGTTTTTATTTTTTTATTCGGAAATTAGTACTCGTTGATTAATGATTCGTATCATTCGTAGTAATAATTTTTTTCAGAAGCTGGTCGTCTGAACAGTATTCAAAAATACCATTCACGCTGTAATAATGATTATATTTATAAATGTTGTTGTTGTTGTTGTTGTTGTTGTTGTTGATGATGATGATGAATGCATACTTATTCAGGAGTTTTATATCATTATACTTCAGGGCTGGGAATCGAATAATAATAATAAGAAGAAGAAAGACATATTTATATATATATTTTTTTAATATTTCTGCTTAAATTGTAAATCTAAGCAGTGTACATATTTGTACAACTTTAATGAATCCTAAAAATATCAACTCCCCGATTGTTCAGAGTAATTATTTACTGATAAGGTGTGAATAACGACTCTTTACACTTTTTTACCGAAACATCCAAGGCAATCACTGTATAAAATCAATTTATCGAACTTGTTATTTACCGAAACCTCTGTAAAGCTGTACTTGATGCCCTTAGAAAAATGTGTTTGATATTTTTTGTGCTATTCATATGTATATTATATGTATTGACTGTGTATGTACATATGAATTTATTGACTGCTTTGCACTTTAAATGACCCTAATGGTCATTTCTCAACGTTGAAAATCGACCCAGACAGGTTTCCAATATTGAATTTAGATAAAAAAGTCGTTAACTATACTTAACCAAAAAAAAGAAACTGTCGCGAGACTTTAGGGACTGTTTCCACACAGGTGTATATTAACAGTTTTTGTTATTGCACAAAATCAATTCATCAAAGTTCATTTACAGTCTGAAAATAATCAATTTTATTGGATTTTTTTAATTACATTTATGAAGGTGTCGATTCAAATTTTTGCTTTTGTAACGAGTATGCCCACCGCGAACATTGCTAACAGCTTGGCAGCGATGACGCATTGAGTGAATGAGATTATTAATTTGAGCCTGGGGTATATTATTCTACTCTTCTAGCAAAGCTTCAATGAGCTCATTGACATTACCAGGGGGTTTTGGCGTTTTCGTACACGTGTGTCAAGATTATTCCAAAGGTGCTTGGTGGGATTTAGATCCGGGCTTTTTGAGGGCTTGTCGTGTGTGAAATCAATATTGTTGTTTCGCAAGAACTTGATATTGTTACGGGCGACGTGAGGTCTGGCGAAACACAAAAATAACGCCGTGATTTTGTGTGAGAGTAACAATGTGTGGGGCAAGGACATGGTCTCTATACTTTTGAGCGTCCAAATTGCCACAAATGACCACTAATTGGGTACGATACCCATTCCCAATTCCGGCCCAGACCATCACGAAACCCCCACCGCCAAAACGGTCCCGCTGAAGACAGTCAGCGTAACGTTCATTCCTACGTCGATAGACCCTGATCCGACCATCACTATTGGACAATGCAAACCTGACGTGCACGTAAATTGTTCTCAGCGATTTCATACTGTTAGAGCGGAAATCCTGGGGTTATGAGTACCTGGGGTGAAAGACGCTGTAGCTGTCGCAGTTAAAAAATGATTTCGTAAATGTTGGTTTAAAATATAGTGGCCTTGTGCCGGCGTGGTCACACGTGGTCTACCGCTACGTGGAAGATCTTCCGTGCTTCCGGTCTGTACAAACTGCCGTCTCAGACTTCTAACTGGCTGTACAGATGATCCGACGTGCGCAGCAACCTCTTCCGTTGAAGCTCCTGCCTCCAGCATCCCAACGGCTCTCTCTCTTAAATGTTTCGCAATTCGAGACATCGATATAAAGTTGTTTAGGTATTTTTATGGCTGTATTTGCATTGAAAAAATATTACACATGTAAACCAGATATGTCCATCCCGTGTGTGCACGTGGAAATGGATATCGCATGATATCACATGATATCGTTAGACATGAGGTGATTATCTGACCGGTTCCCAAACTAGGACGTCATTATTACCTACTACATATAAACATTATTTTACATTATGTGTTTAACCTTATCAGTTTAAGACATACTTTGCGAAAGTTTCTTTTTTTTGGTTCAGTGTATTCATCAGGCGTTAAATTTTGATTAATAATCGGGTCAATTACTAAAACCCCAGAGACTGTACGAGTAAAAGAATTAGTACCACAGGAGCATAGCTTTCATAAAGCACCGTGTTACACAGTTTATACATTTCGTAGCCCTAAGCGCCCTTTTGCTCGTGTCTATGTGCTATATTGTCATCGAGGTTATGGGGTGTCATCCCATCCATTCCAGTCCCGAGTATTCCTTAATTTTGTGAGTACGAGAACTCATGGTACGTTATTTTTCACCAGAGTGCTGAAAACGCAAATTGTGCTTTACCAACAAATAACTTTGTTGCGCATTGCGTACCGGACTTTAGTTTCCAAGAATATGCCTCTGAGTTTTGAATAAGACATAGGTTTATTCACTGCTCTGAATTTATACCCAGATTAAGTAGCACTAATATTGCAAAAAAGGTAATGGTATTGCAACAAATTACCCCACATTTTAAGTTTTCTTGCATTTTCCACTGGACACAGTTTTATGCCTGTTTTTTGCTATTAATACCCAAGCCCAGTCGCGATATTTATCCATTTACTGCTTTCTATAAATATGGTCATATAGTCAGAATGAAAAACAATATCCCTAACAAGAATTTTAACAATTCTGAAGTTCTCAAGAAACCTGCGAATGCGATTAAAATAGCACAAATTATACGCTGGTTTTAATATTTCCCTCAATTTATCTTTTTATGTAGTAAAAAGTTAAATGATTTTTAATTGCTAGATGTGCAGCTGTATGTGTGCTTTAATGACATACTTTTACAATTTTTACTTTTCATTTTATATTGTGACCTTGCGAATAATTAATACTCTTTATATTGAGTAAATTGAACTTCCGGTAAATTGTTTTCATATTTCACTATAGATTCCTTTTTGTCACTATCTAACCTTTTTATGGTGTGAACTTTGGTCCCATATCTCTTGCAACGAGACCCGGTTATAACGAGGTACTCACCGTGGTCCCGACGTTATATCTCGTTATAAGCGGAGTAGACTGTACATAGTATCAAAAATACGGTTTATTATAACAATATCTACAGGTTCTTTTCTGTTCACTGGCTTAGAAAATAACCTTTTACCAGCTTCAAGAACACTTTGTACCATTTTCGAATTTGCAGGTGCATCTAATCCGTAAATCGTGAAATCATTTTATGGAATAAAAAGCTGATATGACAGGCTGGGTGACTTAACAGTCTGAATCAATGATGCTAAATATATCGCAACTGTCATAGCCTTAGCGGGCAAAGTGTCCCCACTCCCCATTCTATGACACGAATATAAATCCGTATTACCAAAAATACCTTTTCCGTTTTTGCACTTAACATAAAATTCTTTGTTAGTTGGCAAATCAATCCAGTCAATAACCTCTCTAATAAATTTTCACTCGTACAAAGAAATGGCCAAAATATGGCTGATTTCCAGCATGGAACAACTAAGACTCCCCGAGCACGATCACGTGGCATTTTCTTAATAACTCTGAGTATTACAGCTGTAGGGGGTACAAACAGGCCAACCTGCCCTTCCCAACTTTCTGCATACGCATCAATTCCAAAACACAAGGGATTCCAAAATCTTGAATAAAACTTATGTAATTTGCATTGTAATAAGACGCAAACCAGTGTGTAACTGCCCAAATCGCATTTGAATCATGCGTATCATACGATATTCTCCAGGCATCAAAATCTGTGACTCTTGACAAATAATCAGCTTTTTCATTATTTGATCTGGGTATCCATTCTACTTCCAAACAAATGACATTTTGCATACAATACTGAAAGATATCATAGGCAATGTTTTGCAGTTTGTTCTTCATAGATCCTTTGACGACTATAGCTCAAACGCCCTGGTTGTCAGTAAACAATTTTACAGAATTACTAGCTAATATATGACAATAAAACTCTATGAACAGCTACCAATTCTCTCCACGTAGAAGACTGCATCTTCATCAGATCATACCCCATGGGAAACCCCATTTACAGTACTGACCTCATACCCAGCGTACCCAACGCCGCTAGCATCTGAGTACACCACCTTGGAGCATGTGTTTGACCTCTAGAAGTCTTTTTTATGCATGTGTAATAAATAATCTTTCCAGAACAAAACCTGCTCCACACTTTCTTGACTCAAAATATTATAAGAATCCCAATGAACTGCAGTTACGATATCAGCACTCAAATACCTGGTCATAATTTGTGAATTGCTGTCTATAATGACAGACGTAGACATCAGCTGACCGACCAAACTAGCGACTTTCCTAACAGGCACACATAAAGTTTTCTGCGTTAAACTCAGTAAGAACAAAATTGTTTCATTTGCTTTCAAAATCCTACACTGAAGAATTGAAATGGATCCATCAGCTGTATCTAAATTACAGCCAAGATATTCGATTACCTGAACCGGGTCCCATGTACATTTTGTAGCATTTGGTACAAACCCTGAACTTAGCAGGTCTGCTTTGATAACAGAACCTACCGGTAATCTTAAAGTACTATCATATGAATACGAACAACCAAGCCCATCATCTAAAAGCATTGTAACAAGCATACCCTCGCCTCTCTATTTGTTTAAAAGTGGCCTGCATAGCTTAGAAAACAGGTAACAAGCGGACAATAAACCAAGCGGCAACACACTCAATTTGTAATATGCAGGATTACCACCCTTGTCTTTCCAAGAAAATCCTAAATATTCCGTATGAAGCTCAAAAATCTTAACAAAATGACATGCACTCGTTAAATCGAACTTAATGTAGCGTTAGTGGTTATATGGTGATATCTAGTTTTACTAATTTGTAGTTTTAGAAAGTCAACTATAATTGTATACATTAATAAACCCACTATACGGAGTCTATTGCAAGTGATTTGAAACAAATATTGTACTTGGTCTGTCTTCTATAAACTAATATCGCACGTAATTTTCATATTTTTGAATAACGATCACTACTCTGTATATAAGGATATATTACAACAATTAGACTTAAAATAACAATCATGGTATCATGCAGGGAACCGTGTCTCAGATGTTTGATAACTTCCTCCATTCAATAGATATTTGACTTTAAAGAAATTCCGTCGCCTGAACCCCGCTGACAATTACGTAATACGTCATAGGTAAAAAACGAAAATTAATATCAAAATTCTGAGACACGGTTCCCCAGATAAGCGTTTCCGCTACAAAATACCGAAAACCGCTTTGAAATCCATCGTCAAATAAGGCGGCAATCTTTGTTCAAAAATAGCACCCACTACGTTTTTTCTAAGCTAGAAATTAACAATGAAAGTGTCAGATCAAAATCATCTCGTATAATCAACAATTATTCCATAAATTAATACAGCCTGTTAAAATCTGATGACCAATCAAATTCGTTCATCATTAGCGGATCAATTAGTGGAACCGCCAACCAATTTAGATGACTCTAAAGAGCTTAATTACGAATTATTTGTCAAAATAGTATCATATCGTACCGATGCAATACACAGTACATCAGATTTCTCGTCAAACGAGAGGCTCTCGACGGGGAAAACGGCTGATAGGGAAATCGAGTTGAAGATGTCTGTGGAAGTTAAATGAAAGGTAGCCATGCATTTAGGGTAAAAATAAGAACTTAAAGATGTGATTGATTTGTAGAAAAGTGTTTATGTTTTATGTCTGTTAATGTAATCATTTAAAAACATACTAATATATAAAGGTAATTGGACATATAAGCGATACCAAATTTAATATCGATTGATACAAATTTGCCCTTAAGGAACCCCTTACAACGCCGCATCCTAGATCGTTCTCGCTGATAAAGTGGAGTCGATATGGGGGTGCAGTTTTTATCGCGATAAAACACTATTTTTGCATAGTCGGTTCATGGTATGATATTTAATTATTGTTAGTAACTTAAAATGTCAATTTCGCTTATTTTTACGTTTGTAGGCACTTACACTACCGTAATCATAAAAAATTCTTCTTAAGCAATGACAAGGCTACTTTAATGTCTTCGTACTTTACTGACTGTTTCCACGAATGTTTATTAACTTCTCTTAAATCTAAAATTAAACGTTTCTTTCCAGAATTCTGCACAGATACGGTAAGTGGATTAACAACATGTGGAATTGTTTTGCATTCCATCATCAAACATCTGTCAAGTAAATCCTGAATAGCCTCCGACACGAAGTCAGACTCAGATAAAGCAGATTTATTATTCTTACAAAATACTCTGCCTGTTTGTGAATATAATGGGATTTTATAACCATTATAAATTACATCAAGAATAAATCATTTTCACCTACATTTCACCTAAATTGAATATTATCTCGTAGTCTACTTTTAACAATAATGTTTTGGCCTTGTTCATATTCATAATAGTTATGAGTAAATCGTTCATAATCATACTCATTTTTCATGACCAATGTGTTGTCTACAGATCCAGAGTGAATAGGACCGCGCCCCTTAAATCCCAGACGCTTCCGTTTGAACAACCTACTCTGCTTTATGGCTCTTCGACTCATCATCGCTGTCACTGGCCACAGGGTTGGACTCGTACTGACGGACTGTGTCCCACCCTGCCGAGGAGATATCCGCAATCCTTACAAATTTCTTTCTGTGGTGTAACTTATCCGCAGCTTAAGTACATTACTATAATCAAGTTTATCGTACTACAGTTCACTGTTGAAATTATATTGAACCTTATTTCCTTCGAAACGCCACTAAATGTCCTGTTCGAATTTTAACTTTTTCACTTCCGACGACACGGACATATTATTTCCGTAAACTTCATTTTTTAGGCTCTGTCAGTTCATTTAAAATAACACTCAACTGGCTTTTTATATGGAGTCCGAGTTTTCCATATCACCCGAAGCCATAACATGTGATTTACAGTATACAAAATTAATTTGTCTAAATCTGGTTTATCCAGTCTGACTGTCCAAAGCTGCATGACCAATCCTTATCAATTTTCACGTGCTTACATAAACGACATCTAGCGGTCAATACATTTTACTAAGGGAAAATTAATTTTCTTCTTATTTTTAAATACAAACTAAGAAACTTGCATTACAATTTATTAAATCAAGTATGAGAAATTGTGAAATGAACGTTGCAATGGTATTGTTTATTTTTTATTGATTTTCACTGGTGGGCGATAAGTACGTGTATGTTGCTATCAATTAAATATGAGTTACAGAAAATAAACAACCCATGAATTGTCTTAATTCATAAGGTAAGTAACACTCGATACACAACAGGGGCGGAATCAACGTTATGGGCGGAGTAGGGGCGTACTTTCTGGCCAAACTAAGGATGTTCCAGTCATTCATAAATTCATAAGGTAAGTAACACTCGATACACAACAGGAGCGGAATCAACGTTATGGGCGGAGTAGGGGCGTACTTTCTGGCCCAACTAAGGATGTTCCAGTCATCTTCATAAATATGCTGATATCGTACGAAAACGGGGGTGTTGGCGCGCAATGGCACTTGTAGCTGATTTTAATGGTGTTCCTATGTAAATTAAACCTTTTTTAGATATTTCCAATCAAAAACATCTAGACACTGTGCGACTGTTCAAACACTGTGACTTTATTGTAACACCGACTTTTGGGGGAAATCATGACACATATTAATGACATTTGAAATTATATTGAATGCGAATATAAAAGAATCAAATCACTGGAAGATCGATTGTCTCTGAACAACATATACAGTACCTAAACATTTGTAAACATCAACTTTTTAGTCAATTTTTCAATTGAAAGGCAAAACATCTGGCTGACGTCTTGGAGTGTTCGCAAGGTTTTTCTAGGCTTTGGCTTTGTGTCATTATTTTAGTATTTGTATTTTACTCCGAATGACTCATATAAATTGAGTGAAGAACTCATGAACCAACCATTCAACGTTTCATGATAAATGGAAAATGTGGTCTCTTGAGTGTTCAAAAGTTAAATGTGGGCAGATATAAGACAATGGCCACCAGCAATTACAATAGCTAATCACTAGCACTTCACGGTGCACATCTTGATAAGATAAACATCTGACTAAACTTTTGTTAATAATCTAAAAGCGGTTCAAGATAGTTCGGACAACAGATTAGTTTTTTTTTATATTTCCATAAAGCAATTCGAGAGATACAATGCAGAAATGACTGACATATGGTCAAGGACATAATATAGTGATACGCCAACGTGGTCTGCTCTCGCAAAATCTAAAAGTTGATATTGGATATATATATATATATATTACATGTAAAAATGTTTGGGAAAAACATCGATACTGCCAAAATGCATTAGAGGATTTCTGATGTTGTAATCAATGTATCTACCAGCCAAATACCACTATAGACTACATTTTTTTCAACTGTGCAGGTATGTTCTTTGTTAAATAATCCCAGCTCAAACTTCTGTCAACTGTTTTGTATTATTTAAGCTAATTTGATATAATACACAACATTTCTCATAGGAACATATAGTGTGAGCTGTTAGTCTGGTGTACGATGCAATGCTACCGTGATGATAGCCTTTGTTTAAAACATTTGTATTTCAGAGTTAGCGTAGTTGAACCTCGTGCACTGTTTTAAAAACAAAACTTGTCACTGACTTATCATTAAAATGTGTATTGTTTCAGTGGTACGTAAGTGGCCATCAAAGCCATGTTATAGTGCAATCTATGAGTAATATATTACTGGTTAATAGGAACTAAACATGACTTTTTAAAGAGTGCTTACTTTATTTGTGCAATATAGTTTGCCAATTGGTTGTGTTTTGCTCATGTTTACAATATTTTGTTGATGTTTATACAATGAATGATTAATTCATAAGTGCATAATTTCCAGTCAGGTAGCTATTTTCTTTTCTTTTTTTATTCATCGAGCTGTTTAGCTCACCTGAGCAGTGATTGATTATTTATTTTTTTACTTCTTTGTCATTTCAAAACATTTTACAATCAAACCTTTGGTTTTCTAAACTTTTTATTGATAATTGGTTGTCGGAAATATATCAGTGATGCATCAGAATTGGTTCTATCAAGACAGCTGTATACTTATTGAAATTTCATATTGGTGTTCATGAGTGCCAAGTGGTTCTAGTTATACTGTTGTAGAAGGTCTTTTGATAGAAACTAAGTCTATGCTGTCAAATATTTGTAGAAACTGAGCTTGACAGCTACGCCGAATAAATAAATATAGCAAACCACACAGGTAGTATTTCAATAATGCCTAGTAGGTTAGGAGTTACTGACCCTGAATAGAAAGAAAAATGTCCTATTTTAAACAATAATGAAATACATGTAACTACTCGACTTCAATATAAAATGATATTATTTATTATTGTAGTACTGTGCTGCCTTGATTATTACTGCCAAGTTCACAAATAGTAACATAAGAATTATGGTCCTTAATGAATTTACTGATGTATTTGTCTACAGCCATCTTTGCAACTGCTTTAAAGATTAATACGAATGTAACGATATACATTTGTATTTGTATTGTTATAAGTTGATGACTGTCCGGTTAACATCGGACTACTTTATCTTAGGGAGTTTCTTGCCTTTTAATTATTGGTCCCAAAATTGCTGACTGGACTAGCACTCTAGAGGTAAAATAGCATTTAAAACAGTGTAAAGTTGTTAGATCCGAGCTCGTAAATTCATCTGATTAAGCATCAAAACTCGACAGTCTATGCTAAAAGGTTAAATGTTACATATTATCTTAAAAATTAGTTTGAAATGATGTAAGCGATGATTTTTCCGAGACACGTGCTGTAAAGTGTTTATCCAAATCCTCACCCTGATCTTGAATTTTATCCTTATTTCCTCACCTGAACAAAAAGTGCTCAGAATGAGATATATTGATGGTTTATCTGTCTGTCGTCGTGCGGAGTGCATTGTGATTTGTGCCTCGGCATTCACCTTGTGAACATTCTAGAGGTCACACTTTTGGTCAAAGGGTTCTGAAAATTGGGTCAGTGGCTTAGTCTTGATGATAACCCGGATGAGTTCGAAAAAGGGCTTTGTCAAAAACTAGGTCACTGGGTGAAATGGAAAAAAACTTTTGAACACTCAGGAGGCCACATTTTTCATAGAAGGATCTTGGAAGTTAATCAGTGGCTTAGTCTTGATGATATCTTGAACAAAAACGAAACGAGAAAAAGCTATGATGGGTCAAAAACCAGGTTTGATTCTTCACTAAACCTTGTCTGAATGTATATCTTATGATATCTTGGTCAAATTCAAATATGGGTCATCTTGGAACGAAAACTAGGTCATCAGGTCAAATCGCTGGAAAAACTTGTTAACACTATCTAGGACACAGTTTTAATTAGATCTTCATCAAACTTTGTCAGGATGATTGCCCTAATGATATCTTGGACACGATCCATCATGAGTTATCTGGGGTTAAAAACTAGGTCACCAGGTCAAATCACTGAAATATCTTGTTAACACTAGAAAATCTTGTGAACACTATAGAGGTCACAGTTTTGGTAGGATCTTTCACAAACCTGGTCAGGGATCAGCTCGGGTAAAAACTAGTTCACCGGGCCAAATCACTGGAAAAGCTTGTTAACACTCTAGAGGTCATAGTTTTGATTAGATCATCGAACCTCATCAGAACGTTTGTCTTAATGATATCATGAACATAAAATAAAATCATTCGATGTATAAAACGTGTTAATTACTATCCATGAATTATGTACTCATTGTGGGGGACCTTTTACTGACGAGCACCAAGCAAAACGTGCTATTTTTAGTAACAATACACTCGATTCAGGTGGGCTTTTTGCTATATACTCTCTTGATACTCAATCGATTTTCTCGAGAATAGACGCATAAACCCCGCATTAGCAAGCGTTTTCATCGGTGATGCTCCTCATACACAGAAAGTCCTATGATCGTGGGCTCGGCGGTTACATATTTTAGCTCTCATTCCCATTTAAAGCCTCAATTTCCGTTTTGAAACTGAATATATATGCATTTTCCATAAAATGCAATCCTTTACCATTAGACTGCGTGGCTAGTTTGTTGATCAATTTGAGAAATGTTAAAATGATCACGCGCGCATTCAAAATTGGATTATGATCATGTGCACGGCTAAATTTGATAATGATCACGTGCACGACTATTTATAAATGTGAACTCTTGGCGAGTTTGATTCTCATCTTGGGAGATTTCTATGACCTCATATTCTTTATACATACTAGTTTAGTGTATATAATGATTAGAATCTGATTTTATTTCTATTTGAAAAAAAATACAGAAAAATAAATGGGGTATGCTCTAGACGATAATAATATAAATACAAAAGGGGAGATAATTTAAGAATGGGTAAGTAATAGTTTCAATTCTTGGTCAGTACTGTTCCTCTTATTTATTGCAATCAATGTATTAAGTTTCATCTCAATTCTTTCAATACTTCATGTATCTCATGCTCCAGGCAAGTATAATTTCTGTAGAAAAGGGGAGAAAATGGGACTAAATAAAGTTATGGTTCTTTGTCACAGCACGTCCTACCCATACGTGAAGAACTATTTCAATGTCTTCAACAGTTTTTGAGGTTTGCTCTAGACAAGCATAATTTCAGCATAAATACCATTAATATGGATTTAATTAAACTAGAAGTCATCAAATGGCAATATGTTGAGTCCACTAAGGCACTAATTACTGTCCTTTTTGTAGCCCGGACAAGGTGAAACATGCTAATTTTTGCTCTTTAAACCCTTGACCTTTGTGATATCATGGTGAACAATTGTGCCAAGTCATTTTAAAGCTCATCAATTCATGGGCAAGTTCTGGTCAGGACAAATTCGGGCAGACTAACGAATCTACGCACAGATTGACGGACACACATACACGGAACCCCCATTTTGACAACTACGTCAAGCTCACTGCAAGCAGGCTTGACAAAAATGAGGCAAGGTAGAGTTATGGTTCTTGGTCACTAAAATTTTACCATTGTGTAAAGTATAAACTCAATCCCAAAAGTACTTGTGAAGGACAGACACCAAATTTAAATTCCTCCATCTTTGACGGGAGACACTAAAGCTAAAACAAACTACATTTGAGACTCTGAGAACAGGAGAAATACCATGGTGATCTCAATTAAACTGAAACACTTGACAAATGCTTATACTCATATCAAGAGCAACACAAAATGCAACAGTATTTTTTTTTATTTAACTGTACTGTTTATAAAAACTAACAAAATCATGAGAGTATTTTGAAGCTAATACATAATTGCATACAAAGTGTATGTTGATTATGAAATTTGTCACTCTCAAATCATTACCTGGGTCCATTTGGTTCGGATTGTCCTGAATTGGAACAGCAAATCACAGTATCTGGCTGAAGTTGGATTGGAAGTGGCTTGTTCTGAAACAGAAACATTTTGTTAAGATTCTAATACATAATAACATTAAATAAGTAAAGATAATTATTTCACAATCTAAATAACTAATCAATAAATGTTTACCCCCTGTCTATAAAGTAGAAATGAAAATTGTATACTAGGAAAAATTATTAGATCCAATGCAATAATGAGTATGAAATTAAACCAAACATGCAAATCTAAATTATTAACTTTTGAAAGGAATAAAAAATATTACATTTATGGGTAAAAAATCTGATGAACCAATGTCTGTGTTCTGGAGGGAAAGAAGAGCATCAGTAGTGTTTGTGAGGCTTCAAATAGTTGCTTTTTTATACTGATTGTGCTTATGGTGCGAGTTCCTTCTCTTTGAAATTGAAATTAATCATGAAAGTCTGAAAATGTAAGCAAATCTATCAGTCTATATCTCAGAGGATATCATACAAGGTGTTGTAAAATCTGATGATATGCAAAGTATAAATATCTTTCCAATATTAAAATTGAGTTGTAATATACATTAGACGACAAATGTTTTATGATAAATTGTGAATCTCAGTTCTTTTACTTTTTACAAATATCAATGGCAGGTAATGACATTTTTCCATAGATATTAAGGTATTAATGCATTAAATTTGTAACACCAGGGTTTTTTTACTAAGAAAGTGACGCCGATAATCGGCGTCTTCCCCTCGACATTTTTCCTCCAAAGAAGCATTTTTCCCCTCGCTAGGATGCATAATTCCTCTTGGAAGCTATTCAAAGATAGGCAATTTCAGTTTTAGTAGATTTAATCAGACCAAGGTTTATCGGCATTTTTATGTAGAGTTTATTTGTTTTGTAATGATTAAGCAAACCTATCGGGATTCCCCAGCTTTATAACGATGTCTGCTGAACCAATCCGAATGAGCTGATTACCTGCGATAGTTTAACGATATACATAGTGACGGGGACCAATACTTGATCCCGGCCCGTGACGCATGCGTATGTCCACGCTTATGATGCCTGGAAGCAGGCGCACGTTTCCATTTCTGGTAAAATGACGCACGATCGACGAAATTAAGAAATACGATATCTGACGCAAAGCATGCTGAACGGGTAAACTCCTTTTTTGCAGTAGCGATTAAAGATACCATCCCTAGGCCAATCGACGCTCGATTCACTCATGAGCATAAATCTTTGGCCAGAAAATCTAACTGATCAAGACTATGAAAGTGTGCTAGATATGGACCTGTAAATTGTTGTTTTGAATGCTATTGTCATAATTATTGATTCATGAAAACATTGGTTGTGGTTATGTGACAGTGTATCAATATTTGATAATTTCCCCAAATTTCCCCGTTCGTGTGATTTTTCCCCTTTTGACCAGCGTCCAGTGTCTTCCCCAAGCCCTAAAAAACCCTGAACACAGACAATGTTATGCTTGATCTATCCGGTATAAAACTAAGATATAAAATGACGTCAGTAAGTATCAGTCGAGTTTGTAAATAAACTTACTTGTAATGGAGTAAATCGGATCAGGATGGTCCGAGGATGGCCGATTGCCTCCAACAAAATGTGTGCAGCAAATATTAGTCCATGTGTGTACATTTTCCGTCATGAAACCCTCTCGTTGACATTTTTCTTGTTTACGTTTGGGTTTAGGGAAAGCAATCCACCGCACGTTCTTCATATTTTCCCGGTTCCCGTGTCATTGTTACACAGACCGTAACATTTGTCTAGAAGCCCCAGTCGATTTTCTTTTTTTATTTTCGAAATTTTCTGAACGTGCCATGGATTCAAAAGTAAGGTGAGTGCATTCATTTATAGTCGAACCTGTAACTGGTGAACAATCATCTCTTGGTTGAGAGCCATTATCTGTCACTGCTATAGTGTAATCACGATCTTCATATGAATCTGGTGATGGAGTATTCACTACCATTGTGGATGTGTTTGCACCAGGTGGCAACGTGTTGGGGTGGTGGCATCTATTGCTTCCGTTGATGTTGATGGACTGCTGAGAAGAGCACATTGCAGAACATTCGTAGTCAGAGACATTTTTGGGGGAGGGGCTCGACTTGAGAAAAGCTCACTTAGGTCGAGCTTGACAGAGTCTACAATGCGACTAGATTTGAAAGGGAATAATCGCATCCCGAAAATTCTTAACAACGGCGTCATATGTATCGCCAGCTTCCAAGGCGGATTTGAGGACCCTTGCAAACGTCCGCTTAGTGACAAATCACTAATGTGTGGAGCTTGCCAATCACGGACTGATTGACGCAAAGCAGACTTCAGAGATAAAAAAATCAGAGGTCTATAGGCTGTATGAAGTGGGGCGAATGTTCCAACAAGCAGTATATTCTATACCATTTTCAACGCATGCATCAGAAGCCTCTATCGTTACATGAGTCTTATGCCCGTCAATAAAAAAATCCAAGGCTTCTTAACCATACGTGCATTGACAGCAGTTACAAACACGTTTTAACCATTCTATGAATACCTCACTGTCCATCCATCCGATCTCAGAGCAACCAAATGCTGCCTCTTCGAACCTTTCTATAGGGTTATATGAAAATCTCTGACCTGGGTAAAATAATCATACGACGGTTGTTCGATATGTAATGTGTATTGTACGATATCTCAAAAGCATTCGACTCAAATATTGAAATGACCATATCATCCCTTCAAAGTATTCTCCGCGGTTTGAAATACATAATTTCAATCTCTGAATTCATTTCTGAAATGTGTCACGGTACGCTGATTTAGGTATACCTCTGAAACACTGACTGATGGCTGAGTCAAGGGCCTGTCGGGATTTGTATCGACGACCAGATAAGAACTTTTTAAGTTTTGGGAAAAGGAAAAAGTCGCATGGGGCTAAATCTGGAGAATATGGTGGGTGTGGCAAGACGGTAACCTTCTCCGACTTCAAAAATTTGTACGGCTACACCACAAGAGAAGAATATGCAATAAAGGACCTTGTTTGCTCATGGTCCTTGTGGCAACTACAGGCCTTCTACCGTGTTTGGTGAGCCATATTTGTTTCCAATTTTCTTACTGGTTCGAAATAGTGAACCCATGTTTCGTCACCAGTAACAACGTTTGCAAATTGTCTTTCATTGAAGTTTGGAAACACTTTGAGTAATTGCTTAGCGGTTTGTTCTCTAATGTTATGAGTTCGACTGGTGTACATGGAATTCAATTAACCCCTGGCATTGCACAAATATTTCTTCTTATGTTTGCTGATGATGTTGCTATACCATCTGATACTATTATTGGACTTCAGTGCCAATTAAATGCTTTATATGAGTACTGCTCTGATTGGAAATTGAATGTTAATGTCAATAAGAGAAAGGTTGTAGTGTAAAAAAGAGGTGGTCAATTGTCACATAATGAAAAATGGTACTATGATGGTATTTTACTTGAAGTCTTGAATTCCTTTGTATATGTTTGAATAAATTTTACAAACAGATTATCTAAGTATCAAATGGCTAACCATAATGCTATAAAAGCTAATAAAGTCTTTACTAAGAAGCTTATATGATGTACTACCAATGTCTCTTGCTGTATTTTTCAAAATTATTGATTCTAAATTTTTACCTATATTGTTATATGGAGCTGAACTATGGGGTATTGAGAAAATGGACTGCATTGAACATGTTAATTTATATATTTGCAAATGTTTCCTAAATGCCCCATTAAAATCATGTAATAATGTTATTACAGGAGACTGTGGTCGTTTTCCTATTTATATAATGTCAGCTAAACGATGTATTAAATTTTCGAAAAGGATTTTAAACATGCCAAATCATAGATATCTATGTTATTTCATGTTGATGTATTTTGACCAATTAGGGTTCACAAATTAGGTAACTAAAGTAAGATGTAACTTATTTGAAAATGGTTTTGGCTATATATGGAACAGGCAATGTGTAGTCAGCGCAAAAGAATTTCTTTGTTTGTTTTTGTATGAAAGTACATTGAAAGATCAATTTATGCAAAAATGGCATTAAAATTGTTTAAATATTAAGAAATTGGAATTCTATACTAATTTTAAATCATCTGTTGAGTTAGAACCCTATATTGACTCTATTGATATTCCTAAATTCAGAAAATGCTTAATAACATTTAGAGCTTCGGCGCATAATCTTTTAGTTGAAAAAGGGAGAGAACTCGGTATACCAAGAGACCAAAGACATTGTTTGTTTTGTGACAATATTGAAGATGGATATCATTTTGTTTTGATTTGCCCTATATATCAAGATCTACGTATTTCGTTTTTACCAAAAAAAGTATCATGTATTCCCAAGTAAACAAAAATTTTATAACCTTATGTCTAACAGGAATAGCCAACTGATTGAAGATTGGCAATGTTTTTATATAAAGCATTTGAAGTTAGAACAAATGTATTAATTTTCTTTCAATTGTTACGTGATAGGATGTATAATTCTGCCAACTCTGTCAGTCAAATTATTTGTACAATGTATGTTGTTACATGTATGTTTTTGGGCCGGAGGCCTACAATTACAAATAAATACTACTACTACTCGTGTCCTTTTTGGTCATTTGTCAATGTATATGGTATCCATCGGGCAGGAATCTTCTGTACATAAAAATACGCTTCAAAATGAAATGCACCCGCGATGGCGATATGCTAACAGCTTCAGCAATATCACGAATCGTGTACATGCCATCACTTTCAATCATTTTCCTGACTTTTGAGACATTTGTCTTGCCAATTAGAGTCACAAGTCGGCCAGATTTTGCTGCATCTTTGACGGACTCTGTGCCAGTGAAAAATTCCTTTCTCCACCTACGAACTGTCACATAAGATACCTTGTCATACCCATAAACTTCCCCAATTCAGTAAAAATCTGCTTTACCGAACGAGCGAGTTTTGTGCGAACTTTTACATAAGCTCTAATTTCTTCAATATTCTCAAGACGTTTCCCAACCATTTTTGCAACGATGGTCAACGACTGGCTCTATTGAAATGACTGAAATGAAGTTTATAACTGCGAAGAGCTGAAGACTCGAGTTTATACCGTTGGAAATGTAAAGCTCAAGTATCAAAATCCATGTAATCGTGCTAAGCGTTATTGCACTGTGGTTCATTACACATTACATATCGGACAACTCTCGTAGGAGATGTAAAATGCCCCGAAGCACTGGCAGCCGCCAAAACAGTCATCTGTGATTAGTCTGGATTCCCGACGTGGTAAACAACTTGTGCGCCCTTACTACCAACAATTTTGCTGTTTTTTTTGGGGGGGGACATAAAGAAAAGCCAGTTTCATCGGCGTTATATAACTTAGTAGAGTCAAACAGAATATTTGTGTCTTTGATTTCATTGTGGACATAGATATTTACATCCGCAAACCACTGTAAAACTGCCCGATATTTACCTAATTGTACAGTAGCGCGAAATGTTAGCTCTGGGTGCCGTGTAAAATAGCCACGAAGCCATTGACGACCTGGCTTATTGTTAACCTATGGATTGACCCGACATGCTCCATCAGGTATTTTCTTGACAGTCCCAGCGAGTTCTTGTCGCGTTCTACCATATGAAGAGTCCAATCAGCAATGCGTTTTTTCTTCTATGGGGATCAGAACGGTCTTTACGCCAATGTAACAAGATGCATATTTATTTTTTATGCGATCATGCAAAGAAGTTTGGGGGAGATTGTAACGTCGGGCCGCTTCTCAGAGACTGAGACCACCTGATTTGACAACATTGGTTGTCTGGTCAATCATAGATGGATCGACGTTTTGCAGATATTTGGCGACATATAGCTGAAAGTAAGTATAATTCCAATATAAATTGTGCTATTAATTAATTGAAATCAACTTGTACAACGCATCGGCAAATTTTATCACGTGACCTAAAACAGGTAAACAGAGAGTTTCCCAGTCAGTATGTATACATCCCTTGTATACATCTAAACAGTATAATCTTAGATTAATATTGTCCAGAAATTATGATGGTTTATTCTGTGTTTCCAATTGTACAGCCAGTTGGTAATAAAATATTTTGTTTTCCCGGTGTGGAAAGGAAGAACCCCAAGATCAAGGTCATCAGCTACAAAGGATAACTTTAGAGACACAAATAGGCATTTAGTCTGCTCTATGCATTTCTAATCTGTGGATGCCTCCAACAACCGATTAAAGTCTGATGCAGAGACATCTGTTTTCACATGGACACGAGTACCAAGGCGAAGGTCACCAAAGAAGAAAAACAGATGAGTGATGAGGCAGACACTGCATCTGAGGGTGAGGAAATGGTCCATCAGGAATTACAAGCAAATATAATCGTGCCATGTACTCACAGGTTTTCCATTCACAATATTGTACATTACAATCTGTGGAAGTTCCAAGATATGGACAGTACTAATACTGACACATCGTGATGACAGATATTCTTCATCTTTTTAGTGTACAATTTTCGTGCAGTACCCTCATTGTCTCTTCCATGTGAAATTGATGCAACCTTAGTGAAGTCTTTAGATGTAAATAAATTTTTGACAAATGCTTCACTTGGTTGACTTTCTCTTTTTGCTTTGAAGTAGATTTTTTATCAGTTTGACAGACAAGTACATCGTGTATATAACTTTCAATAAAAATGAATCCCTTTTCAAAGTCCTGCTTTTTCCTCTTTCTTTTATATGATCACCAATTTGTCGTTCAAATGTACAGAAAACTAAGGAATTCCACTTATTTTTTTACTCCAATGCAAAGAAATATCAGTGGTCATTTCAGATTATTTGATAGGATTAATAGTCTGAACAATTATAATCTAGTATAATTGTTTATTTATTAATCACGATATGCAATTGATAAACTGTGTTTACTAAATCGGGCATGGTTGTAAACAGCATTCTCTGCAGTGAATGGAGAGGAGTGTTTACCTGTTTCAGGTCACGTGATAGATCTGTCGACATCGTGTATACGAAGATTACTGAGGCAAATTTATACAACCCTGTTAGATGTTCGGAAATTAAACAAAAGCAAGAAATAGTGAATGCAATTCAAAACTCCTCTATGTAACTCTAACCATACGAGATGGCCTTGAAATAGCTGCACCGCTTTATAAAGCGATATCAAAACATTGATTTAATCACGTCATACAAAGATTCGAACGTTTCACGTGTTGAGCACCTTGAGAATTATCAACGAAAATGTCAGCATTATCGTAACTTTACATTCCCGTAGACCGCATCAATTTTAAGGTCGAAAAACAACGTGGCACAAATCAAAATGGTCGCGTCGAAAAAGAATGATATATGACGTCACAAAAGTTTAGTAGAATATATAGAGGTCTCACAATATAAGTTTTAAAAAAATGTTCGGAGTTGTATTAAAGCTGTTCGAATTAAATTCGACCGCTCTGCATTGCATTAATGTCATTTTATTATAACAAATATATGTGATTTTTGACAACTGCATGAGTCTACAACGTTTAGGCTAATTTTTGTCACTCGTCGTTCAGAGTTATTTGCAGCTCCTCCCCCCCCCCCCCTCAAAGTAGTACGTTATTTTCGCTTTTACAGGCGTCGCTTTGGGATTCCCCAATTACCAAAATCCATCGAGGCGGCATCAGGGGATTTAGGCTTCCACTCTTGAAATTGAATGGTTTTAGGTGGAATGACTGACGCACTGTCCTGGTGAAACACCAAGTAGCTTTTGATCCCCCTGTAAAAAGTCTGGGAACATCTTTGGTTAGAAAGGGCTTCAAGACATTGTTCATATAGACATAGCTGTCAATGGTCCCCTGGCTTCAGGTGTTATTTTTGAAAGCTGAGGACCGGAAGCTCCTGAAATATAGCTAATTCAGCATGTAAAATGTACGTTAGCACCGTTTCGTATCACGTAATCAATAAAACTGGCTATGCGCATGGTTACCACTGAAGTGAGAACGCGGACACTTGTTTACATTGCGGAAATATTCGATTTTTATGCAAAGCAAACACGCTGATAGTCTACTGTTTGTAACTGGCATTTTTTTTTATTTTTAGAGGACAATATATTCTTAATATGCGCAGTGCGTGTGACTTGACAAGTATGTATAGAATGTACTTTTGCCTGTTATCCCTTTCTTGATTATTCTAATTTCAGTTTTTCCTCTGTATGACACATCAGCCCAAGCAATAAATTCGCAGGCAAAAGCATCATGCTTAGCAAACTTCAATCTGTCGCTGATTCTTTCTCCCCTTCTCATGTAACAAACTCGCCTTATCTTCCACCAAGTTACTCTAACGTACAGCTTCTAAGATTTAGCGCGTCTTTTCGTGATCTGAGACATGTTCAACTAGTGACTTACATTATTTCACGGAATTTGGCTTCTTAAGTTTCAGTAAAAATGCGATATACAGTTCCCTTGAGACACCTTACTTTGATGCTATCTCTCTTTGAGTCGATGGACACAATGCCGAAATCATGCTTGCTACTTTTCGAACAACTCAGTAGTGGCCACAGAAGGACGTTTTGTAAACATTATCGCACAATTACCAGAATTAACTAAATTACGTGGTAGCCCAATTCTATAGCGAATGTTCTTTATAGAGCTCAAAGAATTTTTATGACCCACGGATATCAACACATTTTGAATCCTTCTGTAAGAATGATTAGTCCCCAAAAGTCCAAGGACTACACCCTCTACTACATCACATATTTTACGACGTACCAGCTTATATAAACTGACAATTTTGTATTATTAATTTACATGAACTCCAAAATTTTGTGTAATAGAATAGCTTACTCACAGCTGAGACCATTATACATGTATAATGGTCTCAGCTCACAGCTAAAATTGCACACATCTCGGCATTTTCGTATTCATTTATACCTGTATCATAATCATATCAGGTTCGATAACCGGTGCTTCACTACATACTAAGATTGATGTAATTTGTTTGACACGCAATTTAATATATATATATGCGTGTCTAACTATATATATATATAATATGTAGTTCAAGCATTGTTATTTTTTATAAATTTGTTATAAAAATAAATATAAAAAATAGTGATGTAATTTGTTTGACAAACAAATTACATCATTATTTTTTATAATTTGTTTGTCAAACAAATTACATCATTATTTTTTATAATTTGTTTGACAAACAAATTACATCATTATTTTTTATATTTATTTTTATAACAAATTTATAAAAAATAACAATGCTTGAACTACATATATATATATTAAATTGCGTGTCCAAATGGAACAATTTTGTATCGATAGCTGGATTAATCGATGTTATTATCTCCCTTGATAATTAACTGATAAGCCAATATCTGGCGGTCAGCGCTTAGATAATTTCGTATAGATTATAGAGTGACTTCACTTTCAAATTGATATAAATGCCTCAATATATCATTTGCCAACTTTTTTCCACATATGACATTTTAGATAATTTTATAATCTTATAATTTTCATAAATAAAACCTGAAATGCCATATTTTTCCACATATCAGTTTTTAGGACAATAATTTATCTTTTTATTGGTGCAAATAGAAATGAAATAAATATTGATCTTCGAGCGTATTTTTTAAGGTTTTTAACACCTTGTTTTGGTGAAATAAACGTTTCGGGTCAAGTTCGCTTCGGTTGATTCCGTAAGCGCCATTCGTGTAAGTACGTAAGTATTGCAAGTTGCATGGAAAATTATGGTCGCATGCAATCAGGGTAATAAATCAGGATAAATATACAATGTATTAAGCATAGATATATCTTATACTGGCCATTTGTGTTTTATATCTAGATCCAGTGAAATGCCAAAAAACAGTAATTTATAATTATGCTCAAAGAATTAGCGCCTGCATGGAAAGGTGTAAAAATTGTATTTTTGTCATTGTTAATTATCTTATTGTTGTTGTTATAGTATTACTCTATCTATACAGGATATTGTCTAGTTTGTCACGGATTAGGACGTAGAGTGTCAATGCTTTTTACACCTCAAATTCACACCTTTTACCACCTATTTTGAACTGACTTGTACACTGTCAAAAATTGACATTAAGATATATTTTGTGCATATGTCACATTGCCTCTTATTAATTAACAAATCATTGCATTCTGCGTGTCATGATGGCATTTTTGCGTCGTAAAAAGAACATAGATTACAAGCAAATGCACGAGGGTTTCTCACTTCCTCGAGTACACCAAAGAAAACAAGTTGTTAGTCTTCCAGACAAATACAACGTTGAACGACTAGTAAAGAAAAAAGAAACAGACCAGGTAAGTAATCTCATGTGTTATTCAACATCGACAGATATCATGCTGAAGTGAAATTTTTCACTGCACGTTCATAAATGCTTTTAGGTTCTATTCATAGTTGGGCTATACCGTTATGTAATATTTTATTTTAACTGTTTTCAATGTAATTGAAATTTTAAAAATGTGATTCATTACTATAATGTATTTACGCTGATGTGACGAAAAATGGTTAAATGTTATATTTTCTTTCAGGGTACAGTGTATCTAGTCAAATGGTCTGGTTACCATATTCATGAATCCACTTGGGAACCAGAGTCCCATCTTCCCAAACATTTGCTTGAAGATTACCAGAAACCTAACATCATCAGCCATAGACTTGAGAACGCTGCATCTTTGTTTGAAGACGCGTTACAAAGTAGACTTACATAAAAAACATCAACTGTATCTGCCAAGATTAACCTCGATGTGTTCTGATATGTCTTTTGTACTGATTCTGCAGTCATTATAGAGAGAAAAGATGAACTTTCCAAACTACCGTTAAATGAATTTTGTTTTTATCACATACAGCGTGACGGTAGGGGAGTGTGTGTGACGTTCCCAATGAGAATAACCCCAAAAGTATATATGAAAAGAGTGTTTGTTTGTCAAGAAGGTAGACTGAAAAAGATTCAAATACCTGTTGAGAGATGGATGATTGTTAGTGCCACTGAACCATACAATTTGTATAAATGTCTGACATATTGTCTACATCGTTGAATTTTAAATTTCAGGACGCTATATCTGTTGGAAGTGTTTCACCCACAATTTCTAAATCTTTTTTCAGCCATGGAAATGTTGTACTTACTTTGACATTCACTAAAAACTTTTTGAAAGAACTTTATGATGCCAAATTATCTCATGAATTTACATAGGTAGATGTTGTTAACTCTCAGCTGACTGCCTTTCAATTAGTATCAAATGAACGCCTTGAAAATCGCTTTCGCTCATTAAGTGAATATGTGTTAAAACAGAAAAAAATTGGCTCAAAGCGAGCACTTTTTTTACAAGAGTGTGTCTCTGTATCAGTTTTTGAAAATGAGTTAGAAAACGTTAGGCATCTAAATCAAAACTTGGGTAAATCTGGGACCAATATGTGTATATTGGTCCCAGGGTAAATTTAGCATGGAAAAATTTGAACGGAAATGTTCTGACCTTTACGAGTCTATATCCAAACTCCAGGACTCAAACTTTGGGCTGGAAAATTCTAATAATAATTTGAAAATAGAACAGGCATCCACTGTGAAGGTAAATACATCTTTTCAAGACCAAATCAAAGTTAAACTGTCCGATACCAAAGACCTTAAGTGCGAGCTGATTGCTTAAGAACCGAGTCAAATTTACTTAAACGCAAATTACTTCAATATATATAAATATATATACATATATATATAGTTCAAGCATTGTTATTTTTTATAACAAGCAAAATATTAATATGTATATATATATAAATTATACATCAAGAATATGCTTGTGATAAAAAATAACTATGCTTGAACTACATGAGATGAGCTATTGCTTACGTCAGTCTAGCTAGCCAGTGCTAATTTAAATACCGGAAGCGAAATACTGTTCGGTATGATTCTAACTTTATCCTTACCCAAAAATGGTCCGAGACACTGTTACGAGCCAGTGGAAAATCCACACATAATTTACATATTTTCGATCACATGACTGGATACCGTGTAAGTATTATCATATAGTGTGTATAGGAAGAGGTTATCCACCAAAATGAAAACATTCAGTCAACTATATCGAGGTGGGATATACGTTGTGATGATGCCACTATAGTTTCGATTGACAAAACTCAACACTGGCGTGTATAATTAGACCGTTTTCTGGGAATCTCTTCCCTTTTGGAAGTGTCTGCGAATCGTCAATATATCGAACTGAATCCAAAATGGCTGCTACTACGAGTTGCACATCTCTTAGACTCACTGATACAATCGGTTGTTCATCAACAGACTCTAATATAGACACGATAGAGGTACTTCGAGAGAGTTCAAACTCTGTTAGGAGTGACTACTGGCCCACAGATCAGACTGTGGGCATCCCACATAGTCCTAGTACCCCAACAATTGTGAAACACAAACCCAATTCTTGTCAACAAAGGTTTAAGCTAATTCAAGAAGGAGATATTCAAGTGTGTCGTCTGAATCATACTAGAACGATTGTTAGTAAAATAATGAATTCAAAATACTTGCGGAGATGGGAAAGTCATCATATCATTCTTGACACTTGTGAAATTCAATCATCTGTGGTAAGTAGCAGTGTAATCATACTGTACTATTCTCATTCTATAATGATTATACATTTAAATGTGCTTAAATGTCACTGTATTTTTACATTTGTAAAAATATTTTTACAGGTAGACTCTTGGATAGGTCCAGATTCTGATTCAAATTTGTGGGTAGCACAGTTTATCGCTGAAGTTATAAGTGAGGGCTATTTGATAAGCATTTTTTATGTAAGAACCTAGTCTCTGAATCTGAGCACTGAGAGGACTGTTGTTGGCTGGTTTTGCGGGGTTGTACCAGGGTCTCTTCTTTACAGGATATGCAACTGCTTATCACATAATGAAAAAATACCAATTAATTGGGCTGTGGTTAGTCCAAGCAGTCAAATGAGCAGAAAAGTGTAGAAGTCAGTGAAATTCACATTAATTTGGCCCAAAGAATCGATAAGTGGCAGAAAAGTGTAGAAGTCAGTGAAATTCGCATTAATTTGGCCCAAAGAATCGATAAGCGGCAAAAAGTTATCAGAAAGTGGTCAATGGTTTACATTTAAGATTCAGGGGAACAAAGTTGAGCATAAATTTAACTTGATGAATGAATAAAAATGAACTTTGTTTGGATAAATACAGGGATAATCCTTGGCCAAAATTTTTGGGAGAAGTGACTTCTCCCTCTTCAGAAATTTGGGAGAAGTGGGACCGCAACTGGGAGAAGTAAGTGCATAACTGACAATTAGTCAAACAATCAGTTAGTCAGTCAGTCAGGAAAAAACTTTTGAAAAAAAAAACTGGGAAAAAAAGTATTCTTGTGGATAAGACGCACCCAAATTTGATGAAATCCGGGTCTGAAATCTGAACTGACATCGATTTATTAGGTGACACGCATATCAGATTTAATGCTTTAAAAGTACCTTTGTATATAATTACATAAACATGTGAATTACAACTTGCTCAAAATAAATACAAGTTGACATGTTACCATTCGTGTCAATTATTTCACACCTTAAAAAAGTTAATTTTCCTCCCCTGGAGACACATTGTCTACGAACTGTCTACTCCTAGTTACTGTAGAAACACAAGAGAGTCAATTAAATTCACTCATTAAATGCATGTTACAGAAATATTTTTATTAAAGTCATGTATGAATAAAAAATAAGAGTCAATATCAACTAAATTTGAAAACAAAGTACAAATTATTCGGCAAATATGTTACTTGTCAGCTCTAAAACCAGGGGTTTCTTTTTTTGTCAAATTCACTTTATTAACTCTATCTATTCTACATAATATTTATTGATTTAATTGATATTAAATGCATATGTCTGCAATGTTAATGACACTTAGACAGACTGCAATGCCAAAAACAGCTACAGATTGAGAACATTTTGAAACTGTACATACATTCGGATAATACGTTTTTGTCTACGGTCAATATCGGCGATTTCATTTTTGCTTTGATCTTAATAAATGGCGAAGTCAACGGAAGTTGGGCGTCCACATCGCCCATGTCGCCCCCATAGGACGATCCCTGAAATATATATTTCTATCTTTGTGATTTTTCTGGATTGTTGTTTTTTCCCGTAAAATCAGTCACTGTTAAATTTCTTTTTATCTTTATTCAAAATATCAGTTTTAATGCCATCAGATTGTCAAAATCACAATCAGTGTGAAGATCCTCACTGATAGCAATTGATATTATATTATATGGGTATATTAATCATTCACAGAGTGTGACTATCTATTAAAGTCATTATTTTAGTCCACAAATTTGTCTTTTTCTCCCCTCCTATCAGTCTGCCATTAAGGAATTGTAAAAATGAGTCATTATCGAGAGCAAAATAAAATACTCAATATTCATTTAAAATAAATTCAAGTGGTGATTATAGAAATATTCAAGCCTCGAGCTATCAAAAAGAAATCAGATCTAGTTTATATTTTAACACACTTTTTTGGTCCATATAAGTTGTCATCTATCAACTTCTCACCTGCTCAATTCGGTCACTCAGTCAATTATTGTATCAGTTTTGTTTTCAGTCTGTCACAAAAACTTGGAAAATTTATGATACAAGTATGTCTAGGATGAAACATAGAACATGTGTAAAATATTTAACCCTTTAAATTCAATAAGCAAAAACAGCTGTGTTGACAATCAAAGAAGAGTGACTGGACCTAAAATTCTCAATTGTCGGTCAGACAGGCCATCCTTATTGAATCTTGCCCTGCAAAATCAAAATGGGTTCTGTACTTTTGGAACCCTGGTAGACTGGTATTATAAATCATGAGTCATTAATGATATGGCAGCAGCTAAGTGTGGAAAACTTGCAAAAATAAAACTTTAAAAATGTTACTTATTAGCTGAGCCCTTTATTTTCTTTCTATTTCTTTAAGATGATTTTCTTTGATAAACAGAGTAGAGGGATGACTTAAAATTGAAGCTGATTAAAAGAACTGTGCAACAGCTTGACTTTTAAGTTTGTACATGTGACTGTGACATCATCTCATTAAGAAAAAACTGGTTTAATTTGTGAAATGTGCTTTTATGAACTACGCAATATCGTATCGCCATTTCACCCCTTAAAAATGCCCATGTTATACAGTCCTGTAGAGGTTTGCTACGGTCAATTTAAAGGAAAGGAAAACTGTGATATTTGTTCATGTTGGATTTTTTCTTTAGCTTGAAAATTATACATAACATGTCTACATACACTTATTTTTGAGTTATAATTGAATGAAGTGCCAAAAATGGTGCCTCTTTCAGTGTTCTGTTGTTTCATTTAAAAATTACTAATTTTGAGCAACCAAATAGAATACAGTCAACTCTCATTATGCCAAATTTTCGGGCCCCAAAAAATACTTAGTCTTAACGAAATTCAACATATATGTTGGACAAATATTGTATTAGCCATTTTGGCCATAGAATTAGAATCATTAGTTCATGATAATTGGTGTGTGTTGTAAGGATTACTTATTTGTGATGTTTCATTTTTTTATTTACAAGTAAATAAATAAATGATATTTACCTCATGTATGATGAGTTATATAAAAATAAACTAAACTACTGTATATTCTGTAATAAATGCCCCTCCCCTAATACCCCCGCCCTTTTGGACAAGAGAAAACAAAAGTGACTTACCATGACAGGCTATTTTAATCTGAGATGAACTATAGAAATAAGTAGAAAACACTTTTTAAATCCATGGAATGACACTAACACTTCTTAAAAATGTAATGCCCGGGGGGTGTTTATTACTTCAAGAAGGAAAACATCGGGACTTGAAAAATACTTCCCCATACTGGGAAATTCATACACTCAAATACAGTCTGCTTCCGTTTAAACACAAAGTGACTTTTTTGGATTATATACAGTTAGGGATGGCAATGAGTACCGAATTCAATACTCGAATACTCCGTCATTCTTTTGATCGAGTACTTGGTTACTCGTAAGAATACTGAGGCTCTTAAAAATTACCACAGTCTACTTTCATTTTCGTCTGCTTCAAGGAATGTATTGAACTTGAATTATTAATTACAGACTAGTCAGTAACTTGTCATTTATGTTCAAATTAATTGAGAAAGCAGCTCTCCACAGACTCAACATTCATGCTTACTTCATCAGTCTGCTTACAGGTGCTTTCATTCATGTGAGTCTGCTGTTTTAAGACTTGTAAACGATTTTGGTATGGAAAAGCAACAAGTTATAGCTCTTATAGCATTTGACTTAAGTACAGCATTTGGTACAATAGACCATAACATTCTACTCGAAGTTCTTAACAATCAGTATGGTTTATGTGGTAAAGCTCTATCTTGGGATTGATTCATATCTTAGACCCTGGAGCTGCTGCGTTTCAGTTAACTCAACACTTTCATCAAAACAAGCTGTACAATGCAGTGTCCCCCAAGGTAGTTACTGGATCCATGGCTATACCTCACCTATACTGGGACTCTTTTATGTAATTCCCCCACAAATATCTGTCTGCTGGTTTGCTGATGATCACATTGCAACCCAGCACTTTCGACGACATGATGTAAATATGGAGCAATGTGCAAACAAAGATATTGAAGACTGTGCTATAAGTACCAGTTCTTGGATGAATGAAAACAAACTTAAAATGAACAGCTCAAGGACAGAGTTTATCATGTTTGGCAGTAGGCAACAATTAGACAAATGCATTACCTCAGAAATTGATACAGCTGGAGTCAAAGTCACCTTTGTCAAAACAATTCGATATTTTGGTGTGTTTCTGGATGCAACGCTGAACTTTAAAGAACATGTAAAAAAGAAATGCCACTCAGCTATGTTGAACTACTTTCAATAAAATGTATCCATACCTTACAAAAGAAGCTACAGAAATACTGGTGTTATCATTGTCATATCCCATTTAGATTACTGCAATTTAATTTTATAATTATTGCCTTAAAACAATGTTTGCAAAGCTTGTCCTGAGTCATAGGAAATACTATAGTTCAAAAGACTCATTGTACAAATTCCACTGGTTATTAGGGGTGTAGCGGTTAACCAATATACTGGTTAATATTGCAATACAAATTCTGAAGGTTTTTAGCTCACCTGAGCACGTGGTGCTCAGTGAGCTATAGAGATCAGTAAGTCTAATCCGGTGTCCGTTGTCCACACCTGGGGGTTGTTAATGCTGTAGTGGTCACACTTTTGAGTGAATCTTCATCAGACCTGGTCGGAATGTTCATCTCAATAATATCTTGGACAAGCTCGAACATAGCTAATCTGGGGTCAAAAACTAAGTCCAGGTCAAATAGAATGGAAATTTTGTGAACACTCTAGAAATCACAGATTTGATTGGGTCTTCATGAAACTTTGTCAGAATGTTTGTATTAATTATCTTGTAAAATTGTGCGAATATGAGTCATCTCCGGTCAAAAATCTTGGACAAGTTCGAGCATGGGTCATCTGGTGTCAAAAAGGAGGTCACCTGGAAAAGTAATAGAAAAACATTTTAATGCCTTAGGGGTCACAGTTTTAATTGGATCTTCAACAAACCTTGTCAAAATGCTTGTCTTAATGATATCTTGGTTAAGTTTGAACATATGTCATCTGGGGTCAGAAACTAGGTCATCAGGTCAAATCATAGAAAAACATTGTCAACGCTCTAGGGGGGTCATAGTTTTGATTGGATCTTCACCAAACTTTATCAAAATGATTGTCTTAATGATATCTTGGTTAAGTTCGATCATGAATAATCTGGGATCAAAAACTAGGTCACTGGGTCAAATCACTGGAAAACCTTGTTAACCTTCTAGAGGTCGCAGTTTTGATTGGATCTTCCTCAAACTTTGTCAGAATGTTTGTATTAATGATATCATGAACAGGGATGAACATGAACCCTCTTGTTTGCTTATAAGTTTCGTAAATGCCAATACTTATAAAGAAGTAAGTTTAGTGGTACAAAAATTAATTTTAGTATCTAAATATGCATTTTTAACTAGAGTCTTTATTATTTGTATCTGGGCGGCTTTTGATAGTCTCATAAATATTCGTATCTGAGCGGTAATGGGATAAAAATCCAAGTTGGAATGCAATTGTTATATTGATTATGTCAGATTATGTCATTGAAATATCTAAACAATAATGGCTGTTTTCTAATATACTGACAATTTAGATATGGTCAGGGACTCTACATTACATGTATGCAGAGGTATGCTATAGTTCTATAAATCAGGTCATAATGTGTATGAAACATAACTGACACACGAATAGATAAATATTTAATATTATGCAAATGATGCCAAGTTGTATGTATACTGACTGTCATAAGAAAATAACCAGTAAGTGATGTTGATATAAAGTAGACAAAGCGCAAGTTATCAAGATGAATTTAATTCTGGAAATAGCTGGAATATTTAATGATATGATTTATTGTTATCTATTCTTGACAATAAAATTGCTGTATACAATTGAAATTTCAAGGTCAGTATATTTGGCCAAAATAGAAGAATTTTTATGATTGTTACTTTCTTATGATTTATATATTGATTTACTAATTTGTACTTATGGAGCTCCTTGAAACCCCTAGATTGTTGGCGTTGATATCAATAAGGGGTACAGTTTTTATGGTTATAAAATGCTATTTTTGCAAGTTCGGTTTGAATTTTTGGTGCAAGATGTCAAAGTATGATAATTAGTAATTATTAATTTTTAATAATAAAAACTTAGAATGTTTTTAATGTCTTTTTTAGCTCACCAGAACCGAAGGTTCAGGGTGAGCTGTTAGGATGGGTAGGTTGATGCTCTGGCGTCCGTCATTTGGCATCAACAATAGTCTTCTCCTCAGTAACTACGTCGGATTTACTTCAAAGAGCAAGGTTCACTAACCATCAAAAATGGCCCACTCTCAGAATTTCGTAAGATCTTCATATCTGACGGATGAAATTGTAACGTACACAGATCGAACATTTTTTACCCTATGTGCATTGCTATGACGTCACAAATTGTTCTTTGTTGGAGCACCTGTCAATCCCATTTAAGTTACTAATTGGCATCCGTTAATAATCAAAACAACGTCATGTAATGTCAAGTGCCATGATTTCGATACAAAAATAGTACCGTGTTTAGACTATGTCATAAAAAATGATTGATAGCAGTTAAAATGTGCTTCTGACCATTACGGTATTATTTTATATAACTTCGGATGGACAGATTTCGGATATTTTTTTGTATTTTTTGTTGAATAGGAATTTTTAAAAAAAAAATACACCAACACAATTCTAACATGATTGTACATTTGCTTTTATTGGTGCATATCAACATTGTTTCTACCAAAAATATGAAATAAACTCATGAATACGAGGTAATGAAATATGCAAATATCCTAACATACATACAATGACATTGAATTTTGAAATCAGAAACTGTTCATCGCTACGTGATGTCACTGTATTAACAAGTAACATTGGTATTATTTCATTCAGTTGTACATATGATATACGGGTTTTAATCAAAATATATAATGTTTGGAGCAATACTGTTCCATATGATAAATGAAAAAGTATGGTGTGCTAAATGATGATTTAATTAAAAAAATCAACAATGTAGAGTACTGTTGAATCAATTACTACTGATCAATTTCACGCTCCGAGATACAGGTTATGTTTGTGACAACGTTGAACACAGCAGCATCTGAAAGGTGCACACCCCAATGTCTTACACCATACGACTCTCTACTCTGATGACGAGCATATGATAGGTACCACACAATAGCAGCTACATGAGAGCACATTCCAACAACCCTTGATCCGCTCCTGCACGTGCAGTACCACGCCTCTACCAAATCGACGGCTATTTTCACCCATAGCGTGTATTTCTTACTTGAAGTATGCCTACTTTGCATTTTCACACACAATAGACTCGGGTCGTCTGCATTGACTGAAATGAGATATTTCCATTGAAATAAACTGATATTATATATGCTATTAGTGTTATCATTTGTAAAATAAAGGTATACGTATTACACAAGATGGCACTAACTATGTTAGGTTAATCGGACAAAACGAATGTTACAGTAATTAACAAAATGATTGCTTCACGTGAAGAAAAAGTCTTAACATGTTATAATGAATTTTTCGCTATCAAAAATTGAGTGCATGTAGAAAGGATTGTTGAATCAAATTCTGCATAACAAATTGAGTATATAGATTTTGAATCTTGAGCCGTGGCGAAACTGCAATACCTAGTTCAATCACTTAAACAAAGGATGTCATTGGTCAGTTAAGGTAACAAAAATACACTTCAAACACAAGTTTTTTTAAGTTCCGTGTGTTAGTAATGACTCAGCTCATAACTGGTGTAGAGCTCAGCTTTGAAAACTGAAATATACCTTTGATATCAAAGTCTCCTTCTAAGTGCCCTTGTATGTATGACGGTGACTGATGGAGTTGATACACACCAAGCATTAATTCACTCAATTGTTCCTCTGTCATCACAGGAAACTGTATGCTTGACTCACTCGCATCTGTCCAAACGGTCCTTTTCCTGTCTAGGCCTGTTGACTGTAGCATCACCTGCAAGACAGTCGCCAAACATAAACACTGTGAAGGCTTACACATTTTAATTGACACTCCAAACCTTGTTATAGCAAGCCAAAGTACATTTAAATTTTCATACGAATGAAATATTGTGTCAATAAAGCAATACATGTATTACTGACATGTCTTTATTTAAATAACAATTATGTACCATGGTGTACGTACATAGAAATGTTGCCTACCTGTAATTCATTTTCTCTGTCCCTCAGAGTCAACATTTTCTGTGCCATGATAGAGTCACATTCCGTCTGTGAGGAATCGCTCAAAGGCAGAAAGTATTTATTTGCCATGGCACATAATTATGATTCGGACGAAGTCACCAATGAACGGGATCTGACTGTTCGGCATCACGTGGTCAAGGTACTTGTACCGCTAAATTCTAATATTTGCTGATTCAACAACCCAATGAATCTTCAGTGCAAAAAAAAACACACTCATTGGTTTAAGCTGAATTTGATACTCGATAATTCATGTTACCTAGAACCGGAGGTATATAATGTAATAAATACTTAGTTTGCATACCTTAGTGACTAGGCGACTATTGTTAGCATCAAGGCATGTATGCTGCTTTTGTCCTTTTGTCATTAAAGAGGGCATCTTGGCATGAATTCCCAGATCTCCAAGTAGTTCGAGGGAATCTCTGAACCCACGGTCTACCACAAACACATCTCCCTCCCAAAGGAATTCTCTGGCATCATCAATGTTGGATCTGAAAGAACATAGACATTTTGGACAATAAAAATGCTGTTTTTAGGATGAAAATTATCTTAAATTCTATTACAGATTAATACAAAAATCGAAATGTGAACATTCTCCTCATAATTACAGTCTATACTGTATATATATATAAAACTATATATTATAAACATTTTTGAGTATTTAAATGCAATCAGTCTTACATATGAATACCGATTTGTCAAAGACACTATGTATTGTAATTAAGAACGACTATAATTATTTATACAAAAATAAAGTTGATTACTTGAGAATGTGGTTAAGAATTGCTGCATCACTATTCTTTCCATCAGCTAAGTATGGCCCTATGATGCAAACAAAATATCCGGTCGTGGTAACAATCCCCATCGGCTTGACTAAGGGGCGACCTTTATGTATGCTGTAAGTCCTTCTCTGGAATCTGTAGTTGTTGGTTTTATTGATGTAAATGTAAGTTCCATCAAGTACAAGGATGACTGCATTATCACCAGAGGAAAAAAGAGACTTTGCCAACTCTGGAGTGCGATTGTTGATGATTTCTTCCCTGGTGATGCTTTCAAATCCAAGGTACAGAGGAACAAAAGTCCTCATTAGGGCTTCTCTAACCGTGGAGTTTGCACGTCTGACACTTGATTTTGTGGTACCGAATATAGTAGAAAGCAATTTATTGGACAAACCAGATTTCATTTTCAGGAGAAATAGTCCAACTGATGTTCTTGGTGATCTGGCTGGTGTTGCTTTAATCATGTCTATGACATGAGACATCATGTCATCGAACTGTTGTTTGGTAAGGCCAGTCAATGAGGTGTACTCGTGTTCATCAACAGAGTCAAAGTTCAGAGATGAGTTCTGCTGACCTCATGTTCAGTAGAAGACTCGCAATTGAATTGCGACTAAGATACAATGACGGGTTTTGGATGCCATTTACTGCGTCAGCCTTCAGAAAACTCTGATGACAAATGTACAGGGCAACATCTAGCATCAGAAGGCACCAATAGATTGTGTTGGACAAATGCTTGCAGTCGACCCTCTGACCCCAAACAAACAAGTTTAGGTCCAGGCCGCTTACATACAAAGCAACGTGAATGACCTTTGCTCATTGAAGGGATTTTTAGTGTGACCTGAAAGCCAAATTATTATAAAATATACTTTAAATGATAACACTTAACTGTCAGTGAAATTAACGATAGGTATGTTAAAGATAATTAATAGTGAAACATTGTTCCTTTTGAGTCGATATCATTTTCTGATGCAGATTGAATATCACATAAATATGATCAAAATTAATTGTAAATAATGGATGCTAACCCAATTTGAAATTACATATAGATATTAGGTATATATTCCTCACTACATGCTCTACATGTAGTAAATTCAGGTCATAAGTATTATACATAGTCTTGCGTACTAACAATTGAATGTCATTGACATAACTTGTAAAGAAGAATGGTTTTATTTTTTTTTTTGTTTAATCACTACAATATGTGATGCCCTGTCTTTAAACGTTGTGCTTACCGATGGAGGACTTATCAATTGACTTGAAGAGGACTGCATCAAAGGAACAGGGGAGTCATCCAACTGATGGTCATTACTTGTATGTGCTGTCTGTCTACTTCGGTAAAGTTTTGTTCTACATGCCAAGCACAGGATGTCCCCGGCTGTAGATTTTCCAGGTTTTCCATGAACATTTCATGGACATTCCATGCAAATATTGTCCATGGAAAAAGCCTGGAGTATTTGGACTGATTTCCAGCCTTTTTCCAGCCCTTTAATAGGCTGGAAAATGGCTGGAAAAAATGAACCCTGGAATAAGGCTGGACTTTGTCCTGCCTCTTTGACAGGAAAACCCGGAATAAGTCTGGACATTGCCCATGCATGTCCACGCATGTACAGAATATTCTAAGTCCACAAATTCCATGCATTTTCCTGCCTAAAATTTTTCTAAGTCCACAGATATGTGAAAAAAATTCTAAGTCTCATTTTTCCATGCATTTTCTATGCATTTTCCATGGTGTCCATGGACAATGTACAGACTGTACATGGAAATTCCATGGACATTAATCTGGATGATTTTAGCTCTACATGGAAAAAGCCCATAAGATAAACTAATTCCAGGCTTTTCCATGCCTTTTCCAGGGTTTCCATGGAATTTCCATTGACAAAATATTTTGTCCATGGAAAATCTACAGCCGGGTTATTTCGAACGCTATAATGAGCACGTGGGATTAAACATGCCGTGGGTTAACTTTTAGTTTTCTCAATTTATCGTTTGTTCTTTGACTGTGTTACAGTTTTATTAGTTGTTTTATTTAGAACTTTTTTGGAGATACTATATATTTGCTATGTTATGGTTAATTCTCCTTTATTTAATTGTCAGTCGTCTTTTTCGGGGTTTTTTGACCAGGAATTAGAAACTATCTGCCCTACAGTTCCTGACATTGGGGCTAATGTCACCATTAGTAGTCAGATTGACTACTACAGGTTGACTCCATTTCGATAAGGACTCAATTGATGCCACGTTTGGCGACGAGGAGGCATCCTCTGAGGAAGAACATGAGGAGTGGGACATGCCAAAACTTGTCTAGAAAAAGACAGTCCTATTGTTCGATCTTTGGCCAAATTGATAAACACAGCCTGCACATCACAATGTGACACGGAGGGCTTTGAAAAGAAAAGAAAAACAAGGTACTGGAAAATTGTGATATGTCAGTACCCCCTTCTATTATTCCTGAGATTTACAAAGTACTGGATAAAAAAGCCAGGAACCAAGATAAATATTTGGTGGATATCTAAAATTTGGTGGCTGTTGGAATGGTTCCCCTTATATAATTGGTTAATATTTTGAAACCTACTCTTTCTAAGATGACAGAGGCTAAGTCTCAGTTCAGTGAGGCCATTACTGTATTTGGGCAAGTTCAGTTTTATTTGTCTCTCAGGCGAGGATACTTGATAAGGCCCAATCTAAAACAGAAGTACAGGAATTTATGTAACTACAACACTCCAGTAAATACTCTTTTTTTGGAGTGATATTTCTAAAGAAATCAAGAATTTAGATTTGGGTCTAAATTTAGGTTTGGGACAAATATGATTTTAAACCCTATCGTGGGAGGGGCATGTTCAGGCCTAATTACAAAAGGGGACAACAGAGTATAGATAGTCTGTTAAAGAAAGGGCAATTATTACTTCTCAAAATGAAGTTGGAGAATTCATATCCAATATATTTGTTGTACCAAAGCCAAATGAGAAACATCGGCCCATAATCAACCTTAAATATTTGAAATATTCGTTAAATATGAACATTTCGAACAAGAACACTAAAGTATAGAATTAGACCTAATTCAAGAATTTGATTATTTTACTTCTATTGATTTGCAGGATGCATATTTTAGCGTGCCTTTGAATGAAGAGTAACAAAAATATGTTAAATTTATTTGGGATGGACAATTATATTCTTTTATTTGTCTACCTTTTGGCTTAAGTTCAGCTCCAAGAGTTTTAACAAAAATTCTTAAACCAATTTATGTTTGGTTTAAACAACAATGTATTAGATGCCATTATTATACAGATGACTAAATAAATATGCATACAGACTTTGATTTATGTTTGAAAAACACTCATACCATGTGTACTGTTCTACAATCCTTGGGGTTACTATTAATGATGAAAAATCTGTCCTTATACCAACTCAGAAAATTGTATTTTTTGGTTTCATTGTGGACTCTGTTGAATTTAAAGTTAAACAGCAGAAAAGGTTGAAAAGATTATACGGTTGGTATCTGAATTGCTAGATAAATCAGTTATCAGGGTCAGAGAGTTGGCATAGGTGTTATTATTAATGCATTTTATGCTGTGTTAGAAGCTCCGCTTCAATATAAATGGTTAGAAAATAGAGGATCTTGAATGAGTGCTCATTCCTTACCATTTTTATTAAACGAGTTGACTAAATAATATGACACGAGGCTCTGCTGAGTGTCATATTGTTTTTGTCAACGAGTTTAATAAAAATGGTAAAGGATGAGCACGAGTGTAAGATTCTATTTATCACATAACCGTAAAAACGACCACAGAAAATGAAACAGACTACAGGATGACGTCAAGATGACGTCAGTACAAGACGTCCAGTGTAGACTGTTCACTACTGTGCACAAAAAAGTAGTGCATGTTTCTATTAATCGTTTGGCGATAAAATGCACGATAAAAGACATAAAATTGTTATTTTATTTACACAAACATCATTTTGCTCATTAATAAAATCATTCCAAATCGAAAGTCAACCATGTTTACAAATATCGTAGTAGCGTAGTAATACAAAATATGCAATTATTGTGATTTGGCTGATTTGAATATTTATTGCACGGTTTGGCAGTGCCGAATGATATTTCCGATATAAATTTGATTACCTTGGTGAATCATTAGAGAATGATAATCAAGTGTCATTATCGTTGAAAAATAAACAGGAACTTTTGTGGTGGATTAACAATGTTAAAAATAAAGATGGAAAACGCATAAGACCACTTCCAGTTACTTTTACTATGAGATGTGACTCGTCCATGCAAGGTTGGGGTAGTTATGAAGTTAATTCTGAATAGCATGCTAGTGGAAGATGGAATGAATTATACTTTTTTTTTATCATATCAATTACCTTGAATTTTTGGCACTTTTCTATGGCTTACATCCTTTTACCGTGAAAAAAGTAAAACCCATATTCTCATTGAATCTGATAATATATCGGAAGTTTCATATGTTAAAAGTATGGGTGGAATGACTATTGATTGATATGGACTCTTTGGCTAATACTGTTTGGTCATGGTGATTTGATAGAAACATTTATATATCAGCAGCCTACATACGGTACCTGGAATTGAAAATATTGAAGCCGATTATAATAGTAGGAATTTCTCTGACTCAACAGAATGGATGTTGAGGGAAATTTTTAACTGGCTATGCTAACATCTTTTACTGCCAAACATAGATTTATTTGCCTCTAGGTTAAACAAATCAATATTTTTGTTTAATAGTTCCCATCCCCTGGGGCCTATAATGTTGACACCTTTTCCATGTCATGGAATGAGTGGATTCCATGTATTTTTCCTCCTCTCAACCTTTTAGGTAGGGTTATGGATAAAATAATTTCAGATGAGGTAGATATGGCATTAATAGTATTTCCTCACTGGAGAACTCAGTCATGATTTCCATTAATTTTATCTAACATTGCTTCTTTTCCTGTTAGATTGCAAAGGCTCATGGACCTACTGACATTAGTGCACAGCAAGGAAAGTCATCCTTTACAGAAGTTTAAGATGTGTACAGTTATTGTATTTGGAAAAGCCTGGAGAAACAGGGACAAGTTGCAACATCATCATCTCATCTTGGAGCAAAGGAACATAGAAGCAGTATGGACTTGCGTGGAAGTCCTGGTATTTTTGGTGTTTGCAGAAACATTTCAGTCCCATTCATTCGTCTGAAACCATAGTGATACAGTATCTCGACTATCTGAGAACCAACAATAAATCTTATTCTGTGCTGAACACACATAAAGCTGTGCTTTTACAAACTTTGCCTTATTTAGTTCTAGTAATAATTGGTTTTATAATTCTGTTTTGATATCTAAGCATATGATTATGAAAGGTATTTATATCAACAAACCTCCTAAACCGAAGTATGATTTCATTTGGGACGTATCCATTGTTTTAAAGTTTTTAGGAACTTTGTATCCATTAGAATCTGTATCCTTAAAAATGTTAACTTTTAAAATTACTGCATTAATTGCTTTGGCAGCAGCACCAAGAGCTCAGACTATTGTATCTTTATATGATTATATGAGAGTTAATGATAAATCAGTTACTGTTGGTTTTCCAAATGTTTTAAAGACATATCGTGTAGGAATTGCTAATTCTTTCAATATTCAATTAGATCATTATGTAGATGAAAAGTTGTGTCCATTTCATTGTTTGTTGTATTATATTAAGTATACAAAAAGTTTACGAAAGTCACGACATGTGATGATTTCTTATGTTACGTATAATAAGATTACTACTAGTACTGTTGCTAGGTGGCTAAGAAATATTTTAGACTTACCGGGCATAGATACTTCTGTATTCAAGTCACATAGTTATAGAGCAGCTTCTGTCTCTGCTGCTTATACTAAAGGTTGTTCTGTTAAAAAACATTTTGAAGACTGCCAATTGGACATCAGACAAGTTTTATCACAGATCAATTCAATCTAGTAATAAAAACTTTACATAATCAGTGTTCAAACAATGAATTGTCATGTGTTTTTATAGTGATAAGTGTGAAATGTTATCAGTGTGAACTATAAAGTTACAATTTTATATGATTGAAGTATGACTTGGACAGTATTTGGAGGTTTTATGAAAGGATCATGAATTTATATGACATGTAATGGTTTTGGTGGCTTTATATTGTATTGTTATTTGTTGAAAATTTATGTAAGTTTTGACTGACTATATTGCTCAGTTTGATATGTAATAAATTTATTATATATACAGAGTTATATATAATATGGAGTAAAAAAATTTGTTGGTTTATCTTTTGTGTTCTATTGCTCTCTTTAAAGATGCTATATATACTTATGAAGCTGATGGCTGATGGAAAATAATAGCCCCTCATCCAAGCTTTAGTGAAGGATGAGATTCACAACAAGAATGAAGAACAGTTTAAAGTCTGAGGTCCGGAAAGATTGTCCGGTTTCTGGAATTTAGATCTAGTACAGTATTCAGAGAGCGTTTTACATAGGATTATATAGAGAAAAACGGGACTTTGAAAATCGGACGATTTTCAGTGAGTTTCGGCATCAACATTTTTGTGTAGCACTGAGCAGAATTGTCAGAAAAGTGCCATGTTAGGGATATAATAGCTTAAGATGAAAAGGGACAATTTTACTTTTCTTTGAAACTTCTATTGAATTTTTAAGATATTGCAAAATACCGGTATTTTGAAATCATATGGCTGTTTTTTATCACCTGTAGTAATATTGCAATAACTTGTATATTGCATATCTTTAATATTTTGCATCCACATTGTGGGATACTAATCAATCTGTCTGTCTGGGTATTTTTCTATTGGCCAATGTTAGCATTGAAAGCTTATGAGGAAACTGTATTATAATTTCAGAAAGTTTTTACAATACTGCAAAGCCAGTCAACATCATTCCTTTCAGTACCTTTGAATAAAGGGATACATTTTTCCCTGCTTGTAATTTATGAATCGAAACTGATGATGTTTATAGATGATCTTAGGATTAGCATGAAGTATAATTACATTTGTATCTGTTAATTTCAGGCTACTGGGTACATGGATGCATCTGTACCATATTCTAGTGTTGAGGACGTCCATATTATATCACGCTGGGATGCAGGACAGAAATTTTGCATACGAGTTACAATACAAGATGGTTCATTATTACTGCAGGTAAATTGATGATTTTTAGTTCCCTCTGAGCACTTTGTGCTATTGATAGGTCTGTGTCTGGCATTGTGCGGTGTTGGCACTCACCTTGTGAACACTCTAGAGGTTACATTTTTGGTCAAAGGGTTATGAAAATTGGTCAGTGGCTTAGTCATGATGATAACTGGGACGAGTTTTAAAAAGGGCTATGTGGGGTTAAAAACTAGGTCACTGGGTCAAATGGAAGGAAAACCTTGTGAACACTATAGGTCATTTGGAGTCAAAAACTAGATCACCAGGTCAAGTCGTTGGAAAATCTTGTTAACATTCTATAGGTCATAGTTTTGATTTGATGCTTACCAAACCTGGTCAGAATGCTTGTCTTAATGATGTCTTGGACAAGTTTGAACATGACTCATCTTGGATCAAAAACTAAGTCACCTGGTCATATCATTGGAAAACCTTGTTAACACTTGAGAGGTCAAAGTTTTGATTGGATCTTCACCAAACCTTGTCAGATGTTTATCTTAATGATATCTTGAACAAGTTCGAACATGGGTCACCTGGTGTCAAAAATTATGTCATTAGGTAAAATCGCTGGAAAACTTTGTTCACACTCTAGAGGTCGCAGTTTTGACTGGATATTTACCAATTATTGTCAGAATTTTTACTTAATGACAACTTCTAACATGGGTTACTTGGGGTCATTGGGTCAAATATTCACCAAACCTGGTCAGAATCTTTGTCTTCATAATATCTTAAAAATTTTTAACATGTGTCATCATGGGTAAAAATTGGGTTTTATAGAGTGATAAACAGCAATAAAAATCAATTCTTTAATTATGGGCTGAGGTAAATTTTGAGCATCCACAGTAGTTGATTACCAGTATTCAAAATCACATATTAAGGCACAGGATGTCTTAACGTACAAACAAATTCTACACAAGAAAAAATGATGTCACAGGCAGGAATGGCCCATGCGGAATACAGTGTCTGGGGCTGCAGTCGCAGTTGAGAGGGGCCTTTAGTGGTTGCGATCAGCAGTGACAGTGAAGTAAAGGAGTTTGGAGAACCCAAGGTTGAGCAGCATGATCTTCCTACTAACACTGGGTCCTATTTGTTAATGGTAGAGTTACCTCAGACTTTATGTGATAAGGACTCAGACTCAGATGCTGATGAGGAATGTTAAAATTCTAAATTGAAATATCAAATATTGACTTGCTGATGACATTCCTTCGAGAAAAGATAAATGTTTGTTTGTAAATAATTTGACTTGCAAAAGAACATGTCCTTTACGCATACCTTACTGGATTTTGTTTTAATGTTTTAAAAGGTGAATAAATATACAGAAAACACTGTTTTAAAAGTTTTATTTGCTAAAATTAAATATTTCAAAAATATATGCCTGAAAACAGAGAAAAACTAAATATTTTGCAATATTTCCATTATTTTAAGTCTGACAGATATTAATTGAATTGCATATTGAGACAATAAAGTTGCCATTCTAAAGGTGTGAACGTTTGATTTGCTCAATTGGTAATAGTCATAAGAAGGTGTGGAAATTAAAAATATCCATAAACAATTAGTCTATCATAAGGCCTGCCAGTAATATGTAATCTTACAATTTTTCAGTTTTAAAACATTCATGTCAATACCTTACTATGAAGAACTTGATTCAGTGCAAAAATCCCTCAAGTTGATAAAATCAGAGTAACTTCTCTTGTCAAGACCAATTTATGGAATTTCTAGCATATAGAAACTTTGTCACTTATACTCATGATTTTCAGTTTGTTATGATTGATAAACATTATGTCAAGTGACTTCTTTTGTAAAATTGGTGTCCGTATGTCTCAAAGAAATGAACTAATTGAAATGAAAACACATGAAAGTGTACCAATTTTGGATAGTTCATTTTTGGATATATCTCGTTATTGATGTTCATGAAATGTATCTAGCTATGGAATAGGACATTATTTGTCATGCTTTTTAATGCAACTAGCAGCCCATCAAACATTGAATTTCGGAGACTTTCCTGGTAAGATGTGCTTATTCTGTGAATCGAATTATAAAATGTATCAACAGTAAGGATGTGTCAACACAAGTATGCTTATTAGTCCCCTACCACACCGGAGGGGACTATAGGTTTACCCTCCGTCTGTCTGTCTGTGTCTGTCCGTCCGTCTATCTGTCTGCTCAGAACTGGATCTCACGATAACCCAATAACTAAACAAGCTAGCTTGATGAAAGTTGGTATGTGAACAGGTGGCAATGTGTACATTATGCACGTCATTTTGTTTTATCTTTAACAAAAGAATTGTGGTTGCTATGGGAACAGAATTAGTAAAAATGTGGCCCAAACTTCTAGATCCTGTGTTAACTCAATAACTAAGCAACTTAGGTTGATGAAAGTTGGAATGTGAATAGGTGGCAATGTGAAGATTATGCAGATAATTTTGTGTTCTCCCATGGGTAAAATTGTAGTTACCATGGTAATGGAAATAGTAAAAATATCCACAAAAGTATTGATTCTGTCATAACTTTTTCACTGTTGAAGATAGGTGAATGAAATTTGGTATTTGAGTATGTGAATAAGTGACAATGTTGAGATTATGTACTCTATTTTGTTGTCTCCCAAGGTTACAATTCTGGTCACTATGGTAATGTTAATAGTAAAGAACATGTTGCAAAATCTTGATACTGCAAAAACAAACTTTATTCAGGTCATGTGAATGTGAATTCTGTGTTGATTATTTGATGGTGTATTTAATACATGTATTTAATACATGTGTGATAGTTATACAGATTAATTACCTTATTGAGTCAAGGTGCAACTGGTAGGGGACATTATGTGTTACGGACAACACCAGTTACTTGTTTTGTAAGGTATTGATCAACATACCAGGAAGCAGTCAACAAATATCATTCTTAGTGAGAACTTAGTATTTTGTACTCTACTATATCACACCTGCGAACAAAGGACATCTGTCTACTAAGAACACTTTGGCGTTTTCTGCAGGGTGTCCTTTGTACACAAGTTTGACTGTATATTAAAACGATGGTGTCATCCTGATGGGTGGGCTATTCTGACATTACTTAGAACTACTTTTGATGAGTTATTATTTCACTGCTTCCATGTAAACTGTCTTAGAACATACTATGTAACAGTACAATACATTACATTAGCATTTTCTTCTATTCCAAAACAATGGTGCTAGTCATGGGAATGTATGATTGAATTCAGTAGCTTCTTACATGATATTCCTTTCATTTGTGTATTGCTATCTTATTCTTCACTTCTACAACATAGGTGCATTTTTACATAATTAACGAATATTATGTTTATTTTTTTCAGGCTAACAATGCCCATTTACGTGATCAATGGCTGTATTCCATACAATGGAAGGTAAAACCTTGTTATATACCATATCTAATTATTGAACGTTTCAGTTGTTGACATTTTGATGAATCTTGTTAAAATGGAGATTGTTTGATGTATTGATTTAAATGCTAATGAATGTCATTCAAAAGTGCATGTCTTTTTCATTTAGAGACAATGACTGTTGTTGGTTTTGTAACCCTGGCAAACAGTTTTTTCAGTGATGATTTTATAGCCAAGTTCATTTATTTGCCATCTATTGAAAATATGTAGCTGTCATTTTCTTTAGAATGTTTGGGAACAGGCTCTGGTTTCGCAAAAATTCTAAGTTATTACAGTTGTAAATTTCCACATAACAACCCAGGTTTTTGTTATTAAGAAAGTGATGCCGATAGTTGGCGTCTTCCCCTCAACATTTTTTCCCCAAAGAAGCATTTTTCCCCCAGCTAAGATACATAATTCCTCTTTAAAGCTATTCAAAAATACCCAAAGTTTATAATTTCAGTTCTAGTAGATTTAATTCTGCCAAAATATCTATTAGACATAGGTTTAATTGTTTTGTATTGATTGAGTGAACTGATCAGGGTTTCCCAGCTTTATAATGATGTCTGACGCTTATTCCCTGTGATAGTAGAACGATATACGCATAAACTGGTCCGGGTTTCCATGTTGCTGTACACCAGAGTCAACAGATACCAGTTTAGATATACACAGTGACAGGAACCAATACTAGATCCCGGGCCATGACGCATGCGTATATCCATGCATATGAAGCCTGGAAGCAGGAGCACGTTTCCATTTTCCGGTAAAATGATGCACAATTGATGAAATTAAGAAATAAGGTATCTGACACAAAGCATACTGGACGGGTTAACTCCTTTTTAGCTCACCTGAGCACGTAGTGCTCGGTGAGTTGTAGTCATCAGTCAGTCTACTCCGGCATCCGTCGGCTGTCGACCGTTGTCTGAACCTGGGGGTTGTTAATGCTCTAGTGGTCACACTTTTGAGCGAATCTTAATCAGACCTGATCAGAATGTTTGTCTTGATGATATCTTGGACAAATTTGAACATGGGTCATCTGGGGTCAAAGACTAGGTCACCAGGTCAAATAGAATGGAAATTTTGTGAACACTCTAAAAATCACAGATTTAATTGGATCTTCATGAGACTTTGTCAGAATGTTTGTATTAATGATCTTGTAAAATTAGGTGGATATGGGTCATCTCCAGTCAGAAACTAGGTCACTAGGTCAGCACACCAGAAAACCATGCTCTGGAGGTTGCAATTTTGATTGATTCTTTATCAAAATTTGTCAGAAGGTTTGTTTTAATAATATCTTAAGCAAATTCGAACATGGGTTATCTGGGGTCAAAAACTAGGTCACCAGGTCAAATCATAGAAAAACCTTGTTAACCCTCTGGAGGTCACAGTTTTGATTGGAGGTTCACCAAACCTTGTAAAAATGATTGTCGTAATGATATCTTGGTTAAGTTAAGATCATGGGTCATCTGGGATCAAAAACTAGGTCACCAGGTGAAATCACTGGAAAACCTTGTTTACCTTCTAGAGGTCGCAGTTTTGATTGGATCTTCCTCAAACTTTGTCACAACGTTTGTATTAATGATATCATGAACAGGATTGAACATGGGTCAACTCATGTTAAAATTTAGGTCACCAGGTCAAATCACAGGAAAACCATATAAGTTGCAATCTTTACTCAGGTGAGCGAAAAAGGGCCATCGTGGCCCTCTTGTTTGCTGTAGCAAGTAAAGATACCATCCCTGGCCAATTGACTCTTGTTTCACTCATGAGAATAAACCTTTGGCCATAAAATCTAACTGATCAAGATTATAAAAGTGTGGTAGACCTGTTCAAATGTGGAAAAGACAAAGACACGGACGTGTACATTGTTGTTTTGAATGCTGTTGTCATAATTATTGCTTCATGAAAACATTGAGGTTTTGGTTATGTGACAGTGTATTGAAATAAAAGATTTCCCCGAATTTCCCCTTTTTTTGTGATTTTTCCTTTTTGACCAGCATCCAGTTTCTTCCCCAGTCCCTAAGAAAAAACCCTGCAATTGCTGAATCAGACAACAGTTCGTGTTGAGCCCTGTATATATTAGTACAGGCATAAACCTAGTCCATAATGTTTCTTTGCAGTTTCATTTCGCACAGCATGGTATGCAAACATTGTTAAATGCAAACATGATCAAAGAAATATGACTTTAAGCAGGTACTTCAAAGTATCGACATGAAATCCTGTTAAACAAATCAATATAAAATGGCTTTGAATCAATCATCACCATTATCAGAAATGCTGCACCAAGAACTGGAGAGTTTGGGATAAAGATATTAAAGGCCATTTTAAACATAATTTGATTAATGACCAGTTTTTATATCCTTACATCCTTACCTTTTATTTATAGCTCACCCACTCCATGATCACTGTATTTTTGGAAAACTTGCAGGTTTGTTAACTTGTTCTAATAGTAATATTGAGGACAAATTTTTGGGCATGTGTTTGACCTTCACATTAAATAGTTTTTATTGCAAACCTGAAGATCCTGGGGCGCTATCAGCACCAGACCTCTTAGTGAAGATGTGGTCACTTGGCAACAAGCTTAAGGGTTAACCCAAGGAAGTGGCCTATACCTATAATCACAGGGCTTTTTCTCACAGTTTGGAGAAGGGACCCTTCCCTTAAATATGGGAAAATACAAAAATGGAAGAAAAAAACTTGATATTAATTGAATTTAATAGGAAATTTTCATAGTTTTCCTGGAGGTAAGCGGCCCTTAAAAGGCCCCTGCTGTAGGAGGAAAAAAGGCCTGAATCACTACACTGTGATAACTTTTTTTCTAAATTTTCTGGATTTATTTTTATTTATTTTTCCGATGCTCACTTTTTGTCATTTCATTTTTATTTCCTCCTCTTTATGCTCCTGTGACAATACCTCCCATAAACCATATTATTAAAAAACTCTGGCCTAAGGAATAGAAAGATTTCCCCTGTCTAGTAGCTCTGAAATTATTTTTGTGTTTTTTTTTTTCAGAAACATATGTATAAATACGAGAAACTACTGAAGAATGCAAGACGACCTGAAGTATTGGTGAAAGAGATCAAGGTATGGTGATTTTTCCTATGTTTAGCCTTATATGACATAATCAGTTCTGTATGTTCATATTTATCCCACATTCAATCGCATGATTGTTGCTACTCTAGCAACTAACATTTCCAATGTAACACATGAAAACTATTATTTTTGCAGTCTGAAGAATATGTATGAATTGTATACTGAAATATCTGTCAAAAAACGTAAACTTTGCATTTAAGGTTACAGAAGTGATAGTGATGAAATGATAATCGAATACTATCGATTAGCGGCGTGAAAATGTCTGCCGATTCCGATAATTGATTGCAGTTTTTCATAATCGATTATCGGTCTACCCCATTTAGGCGCCGTTTGCTAACTACTGGTGCCGCAAACTAAACACACATTCAAGGGAAATCACTTGTGTTTTTTAAAAAAAAGATGGTGGATCATCGATCAAGACAAAAAAAAAATATTTGACCATCCCTCAGGTTATTTGATATTGATAGAGTCCGGTTAATGGTTTATATGGATAACAAACTCCATTCACCATACTTATATGTTACAATGCCAACTAGCATAAAGCAGAGGATGGCAAAGAACCAAAGGGTGCATCAATTGAATATAGAACACTAGTGGTCTACTTATGTAACATTACTACACTAGAACCGATTATATAATTGGAAAATCGCATCGGATGTACCAACCGATTCCAACCGATAATCGAGTATGATTTTGAACCGATTTTGTAACACTAATGAGTGACAATTTGGTGATAACAAGTTTTGCCAATTCACTGTTTTAAGAAGTTAACCATAATTGTACACATTAATAAACCCACTATACTGAGTCCATTGTAAGTGATTGTGATTTTAAATAAATAGTATCCTTGGTCGGTCTTCTATAAACCAATGACGCACATAATTTATCAAATGACGATAACTAATCTAATATAAGAATATATTACAACAATTACTCTTAAAATAACAATCATGGTATCATGCAAGGATCCGTGCCTCAGATTTTTGATAGCATCCTCTGTTCATTAGATATTTGACTTAAAAGAAATTCTGTAGCCTGAACCCAGCTGACAATTATGTTATACACCATAGATTAAAAACAAAAACAAATTTCAAAATTTTAAGACATGGTTCCCTAGATGAGCATTTCCGCTACAAAATTCCGAAAACCACTTTGAAATTTATCTTTAAATAAGGTGGCAATCTTTATTAAAAAATAACACCTACTACGTTTTTTTATAAGCGAGAAATCAACAATAAAAGTGTTGGACCATTATCTTCACATGTAATAAACGATTTTTCGATTAATTAATGCAACCCATTAAATTTTGATAGCTAATCAAGGCTGTTAATCATTTATGGTTCAATTATTGAAACCAGTCCCATTTTATACGCCCGTAGGCTTTTCCTTCATTACTTGACCTACTTTCTTTAAACTCACAGATGATAACTATTGATGTATGGTTGTGCATAAAGTGGATATAATTCACATTGCAGTTTTTTTACTTAGTTATTGACCGTTTATATGCTGTGATTTCATTAATTATTGTTGAGGATTTAATTTTTGTGTATTTTGTGGGTCGGCTGATCCACAAAATCGAATCCCCACAAATATAAATGCCGAGATATCTGTCAACCATCCAAAATTTGGTGGTACGAAAATATGCTAAAATAACGGACACAACGTGCCTTACAAAGGTGTTAATGTAAAAGGTTCCTTATAATTTTGCTCTATCTTTGCACCATTGTCAATTTGCCATTGACAGATATCAAGAACGGATATCTGTCATGTTTTATAACTTTTGACCTATATTTATACTTCACTAGTGAGGTTTTTTATGAAGAAAATGACAGAGAACGCAAAAGGCAAAATATTCTTTTTCAAAAAATCAAAATCCATGAATTTACTTGCCCTTGAAATAGCCATTTTACTAAAAAGCACGAAAATTCAGCCCGATGAAAATAACTGATACCACAGTATTATTACAGGAAATACTTGTGTGGACAACTCCTCCTTCACTTGATCTATTTTCTGCAAATTCTCACAGATGATTACTATTGATGTCTACTTGTGCGTAAAGGTGATATAATTCATTTTACTGAGTTATTGGCCCTTATTATATTTTTACAGCAAATTCTTGTGCAGACAACTCCTTCATTATTTGACCTATTTTCTTCAAACTCTCACAGATGATAAGTATTGATGTGTAGTTTTGTGTAAAGGGAAGATAATTCACATTGCTGTTTTTTACTTAGTTATTTGCCCTTTTTATATTTGCGGACAATTACATCTTTATATTTCAATAATAAGGTCTTTATCTTATACTTTCTCAAAGATCACAAAGTGTCTCAGTTCTGCAAGAGGGAGCATAACTCACGCTAACACAGCCTTCGGGCGTATTTGCCCCGCTCTGCGGAGCTCATGTTTTGTATAAGTGTATATGTATATTAGTATGCATGTAATACAAATGTTTTAATGTAAGTTGAACTATAAATCTAATAATTGACATTTCCTTTGTTGTACAGGCAGTTAATTAATTGAAATTGTGAAGTTTATGATTGTTTGCTGTATTCAATTGAAGTATGTTAATGATACTATGGACATTTTTTTTTATGTAAGTGTAACAATTTATATTTTTGCAAACATCAGTCATTATCATTTTAATTGATAGCATCACTGGAAAAGATGAACAGCTTTAAAATATGGTTTTCTTTGATGTTGAACATCATTGGAATTGTTTTTCATGGTATACATATGATTTTAATGAAATAATTTCTGTTAATCACAGGTTTTCATTGGTTATTAAGAAAAAGTCACGCCATAAATTGTATTTAAAGTCACCACATGGAATTGTTATTTATTCTTACTTTATTAAATATCAAATTGATATCATATGTGAATCACTGCACACGCACAGGTTGCCTTATTCACACTTCCAATTTTTCTTCACCAAGAACAATGTTTTGTATATATTTATTGTAAATGACCTAATGCACAATTGCGGATTCAGTCAATGCTTTGAATCAAATGAGGTCAATTGTATGAACAATTGAGGGAATTGTTTGGAACTCTTCAGACAATGAGGCGTTTTATACATCGCTTGAGGATTCACGTAATTCATTTAACGAAATTACCCATAAGTTATCAAGCGATGAAACTAATGTCAATCAATGTGTAGATGATTTTTCCAAATTAATGTATAGTATCTCGTTTTGAGAATTATGAAACAAGATGTAATTGTAAATGTCGTAAATCTGAATGGTTTACCAAGAGTGTTGTCAGGCTAAGAATTTCTTTTTTAAAGCAAAAAAAGAATTTAAAACTAATAAGTCTGAATATTACAAGCACAAGTTTCTATGTCTATGGTAATGTGTTTCCTACCAGATCAGGACAAGATAGAAATGTTACATAACAGTTACCTTGCAAAGGGAGACGGACAAAATCCCCTCCGGACAAAATTCCCTCTGGTCAAATTTGTGTAGGTGGATAAATTCCCTTTATGGCTTTTTCAAGGCGGACAAAATCCCCTTCATGGATTTTTCAACATGGACAAAATCCCTTTCATGGATTATTCAACATGGACAAAATCCCCTTCATGGATTTTTCAACTAGGATAAAATCCCCTCCATGGATTTTGGTTCTTTTAGGTATATGCATACCCTGCATAGCAGAGTTTTCTAGAGCCTCTATGAAGGGGATTTTGTCTGCCTTGAAAAATTCATTAAGGGGATTTTGTCCAACTGTACAAATTTTAGCAGAGGGGATTTTGTCCAAAGGGGATTTCGTCCTACTCTCCCTTACAAATGTCCTTATCATTGAAGTTTTAAGTCATATTATGATATTGAAGTTCATTTTGGGATTAGGGATGACCCTTATTGTTGCATCAAGGGGGGAAATTTACAGCGGCCAGTTCGGGGTATAAATATGTATGTGTAATTCTTAATTCTGTAAGTCAGAATTGAAAGTTAATTCTCCTGACACTTTAGTGGTTGATATTTGAATACGTCGGATAGTGTTGATCTTTGTTGCATTGTTTTGGTTTGTTTTCATGATGTGTATTTCAAACAGACTACATCATCTTTATTTGTATACCTGTTGTGTCTTGTGGGTATATAATAGTGATTAGTGTTTTTCTGGTATATTGTATTGTCTTGTACTTTGTGATTTTTGTGTTTTTAGCTCACCTGAGCACGTAGTGCTTGGTGAGCTATTGTCATCAGTCAGTATACTCCATCATCCGTTGTCCACACCTAGGGGTTGTTAATGCTCTAGTTGTCACACTTTTGAGCGAATCTTCATCAGACCTGGTCAGAATGTTTGTCTCAATATCTTGGACATGTTCAAACATGGGTCATCTGGGGTCAAAAACTAGGTCACCAGGTCAAATACATTGGAAATTTTGTTAACACTCCAAAAATCACAGATTTGATTGTATCTTCATAAAACTTTGTCAGAATGTATGTATTAATGATCTTGTAATATTGTGTGAATATGGATCATCTCCTGTCAAAAGCTAGGTCACTAGGTCAATACACCAGAAAACCTTGTTAATGCTCTAGGGGTTGCAATTTTCATTGAATCTTCATCTTTGTCAGAATGTTTGTTTTAATAATATCTTGGACGAGTTCGAACATGATTCATCTGGCGTCAAAAACTAGGTCACCAGGTCAAATCATTGGAAAATCTTGTTAATACTCTAGGGGTCACGGTTTTGATTGGATCTTCACCAAACATTGTCAAAATGCTTTTCTTAATGATATCTTGGACGGGTTCGAACATCGGGTCATCTGGGGTCAAAAACTAGGTGACCCAGTCAAATCTTTGAAAAACCTTGTTAACCCACTATAGGCCACAGTTTTGATTGGATCTTTGTTAAACTGTCTAAAATGTTTGTTTTCATGATGTTTTGGACAAGTTCAAACATGGATCATCCGGGGTCACAAACTTGGTCAATATGTCAAATCTCCTGAAAACTTTGTTAACCTTCTGGAAGTCACTGTTTGGATCTTCCCCAAACTTTGTCAGAATGTTTGTATTAATGATACCGTGAATAGGTCTGAACATGGGTTGACTTGGGTTTAAAACCAGGTCATCAGGTCTAATCACAGGAAACCATAGATGTTGCAATCTTTACTCAGGTGAGCAGAAAAGGGCCATCTTGGTCCTCTTGTTTATGTATTAAGCCAGTCATGCCACATTAATTAAAAGACATTCAGGCATTAGTATGTTACTATATTTAATCAATAGGTGGAGACTATGTCATTGTTTCACTGATCACCAATGTTTATGTTTTTCAGATGTGTATTATAAGATGTGTAGATTCTCATTTTTTGGACCTCTCATTGCCCCCTTGGTTTGTATCAGTTGTTTTTCTTGGAAGTTGGTTCAGCTCATCGTACATTGTATTTTTCATTATGTTAATTATATAATGTAATATAAACTGTTTGTTGTATATTTCAGAACATGATTGATGTTTCACTTCATACTCCAATACAAGATCCCAGTGTATATCAGTTTCCCCTGGATCTTGTATCAGAATTATTACAAAGGGTATGTAAAGAAAGTTGTAGTCTTATTTTCATTTGGACTGGAATTGCTTATTTATTTTGTTATAAACAGATCTGCATGCAAAGTTCAGAATAATTTTTCATTTGGTCAGGTAGTTATTCTTATTTAGAATACTTCTGGTACTGTTCGTGTTTGATGAGTCAGTATTATTTGTCTTTGGAATAAGATAATGTAAATCTGTACAACTTGTACCAGGATTATAGATTTTATTGAGCTACTCTGTTTCCCATATGGGGCTAGCACTTACAATATATATACATAAGGGTTGCAACTTCTGAAATGACAGTTTCTACACCAAGTTTTTTTTATCAGTATGTGACCTTTTCAGAAATCACATAAATCTCTAATAACTGGTATCTACAGAGAGCTTATACACTATACCACAATATTACAATTAATAAAAATGTAGATATTTCATGTTTTTCCTCCAAAAAAATTGTCAATTATGTTATGTCAAATGTGACCTTGCAACACCAAATAAATCTGAATTACCATACTAAATACACCTTAAAACAACAGATACAGTAATGACTATGTATGCCAACCATAACATCACTAAAATATACTGATCCAGTGATTCATACACAAAAGGTTTTGTGTCCAATGTTTTATTCCATAGAAAGCGGTGCAACTTCCAATCTGGCTTAGCTATTCTGATTCTCAAATACATTTGTTCAATGTCATACTACTGCAACTGGATGTCTTCTGAAGCAAAGCAACACACTGATAAAATCATTTTGATATTTTGGCCCTGGATAAATTGTATCATTTAAACAAACTCCATTTTTGTACTTTGCCGAGGCATCAAAACTATTCTGACTTTTGTTGAAGATTTGTCTGGACGAATAACAGGGAAATGTGGTAGATACCAACATTCATCATTACTTAATGTCTGAATCTGAAACTTCCCTGATGTAACCAAGTTTCTCATTGTTCTCAATAGTTTTAACATAACAATCACAAATATCTTTTTTCAGTATTTTCAAGTCTTTTTACAGCCATATCATAATTACAAGGTATTTTTTGCTTTGGTTTCTTCCAAGGAATTGACACCTCATAATGTTTATTGTCCTATGTCAATGATTCTTTGTTTTTTTTAATTGTTATCAGATCTTCAGGTGAATATCCCACTTTATCTTCTTCAATTTCAGCATTGTCTGCTTCCCAGATTTTTTAAATTCTGAATTTAACAACTGAAATTCAGAAGCCTTTTTCAAAAAAGTGTAATAATTAGTATCCTCGTCATATTCACCGCCAGTTACACCAACACAAGTTCATCCTAATGGATTCAATCTTGCAATTGGTTCACCGCATTGACCTCTAAATTCATGTAGTGAATAAAAACAATCTCATAGGCGGATCCAGGATTTTTAGTTTGGGGGGGGGATGCGGAAACTGAACAAGTAGGCTAGGGGTCCAGGTCCAGGGCGAATTGTACATTATGTCATTGTGTTATTGTACTTGGAACTTATTGCCCCCCCCTCCACCTGGATCCGCCTAAGATTCTGCATGATCAATCAACATATCAACAGTGTTTTTACAAAGGTTCAGAAATTTAATTCCTTTTAAATGTTGGAATTTTTTTGAATGTATGTTCCAATCAACATTTTTTAAAATTGCCAGTCACATTTTTCGTTGTATAAAAATAACTGGTACAATTCTCAATGAAATACAATTTTGTTGACAAGAATTGATATGATTCATACTGTAGGTATTTCCAGTACTTTGGTTTCTCCTTCGTTGGAATTCTGGTGCATTTTCTTCCAGCTTTGAAATTGATCTTTGTTTGTACCTTTCATTATTATGTAAAAGTCTGTGGTGACTGCTACGACGGCCATTAAACCCACATGTTCTGGATCTAGTCAAAGAGGTTTGTCACATATATCAAATATAACCCATAAGCAATTGAACGGAAACAACTTTGACAATTGTATTTTTCCAACGTTTGTCATTTGCCATTGTTATTGCACCGCATTTCACAGAATTTTGCTCATTTATAGTGTGTCATGTAGATACATCCACACACTAACCAAAAATGTTTATCTTATTTCCATTGATTATCACAAAATTCTGGTCTCTTAGCACTGTCAGCTAAGTCTTATTCACTAAGAATTTTGTTTTTACGTCTTGAAAACGCTGTTTTTAGTTTGTTTTGTTTGGCTGCTTCAAGAATTCTACTATCCAGGTCCAATGATGGTCATTCACCTGAGCCAGTGTCTTTCAACCCACAATCGACTGTCGACATCTTAAAACGAAAAGTGAGTGTCCAACAACAAACAAGAATGATAACCTTGCTCTGCTACCAATTTGGTTTAGGATAATTATGACTAACAACTTTAATTTTAAGGATAATTTTATTGTTGTTGAAACTTATGCTTTGTTCACCAAAACAACTGGAAGGAGATCAACAAGCAGAAGAAAGGGAGAGCATTCCAAGGGGAATTTCTCTCTAATCATAAAACAAAACAAAACAAAAAATATCGCTGTCATCCTTCTAGATAGTATCAATATCATCCTTCCAAACTGGAATCCTTGTGATCCTTTGCTGAGATTGTTCAAATTATCTCCCTGGGGTCAAAATTGTTGTCACTTGTTATACATAGATTATATGGGGAAAACCTTTAAGCATATTTTTAACCAAAACTGTAAGGAGTTTAGATATCTGGTTTGTTGCATTGTCTTGTGGTCCTCTACTGAGACTGTTCAAATATATCCATGAGATCATATGTTTTACATAAACTGATTTTTTGAAAATTGTTAAAAAACTTTTTGCCAAAAATGCATGGCTCAAATCATAGATATTTATTGCAAAATATTATCTTGTGGTGTTCTGTTAAGATTGATCAAATTATACTATGTTGTTGAAATTATTTCTGCCTGTAGAGTCACTTGTTTACCAAGTTGTTAATTCATCAGGTTATTCCGGTAAGCAACACATAGGGCCATCATGGCCCTCTTGTTTTGTATTAAAAAATGCTGTTGACAAGTTTTAAAGTGACCCTTAAAGAGCTAACATCTTGATAAATTGTCCGTATGAAATAAATTGAATAATTGTTTTGTTAGTTCACCACAACCAAAGGTTCAGGGTGAACTTGGGATGGGAAGGGGGATGCTCCGGCATCAATTATGGTCTTCTCCACTGAAACTACTGATCCCCTTTTAGGGGTCAACAGAGCTAAAAATAAAAAAACCTTCAAACATCTTCTCATGAACCAATTGATTTATCATTACTAAACTTGGTTTTTAGCATCCTTTGATGGTCCTTTGTTAAATTTGCTCAAATAAGCTTTTTGGGGTCGCTAGAGCTAAAAATAGATATACCTTAATATGATATTTTCTCATGAATCAATGGATGGATTACAGTGTAACCTCTGAATACCGGACTCTCTAAATACCGTAACTCTCTGAAAATCAGACGATTTTCAAAGTCCCGATTTTCACTCTATATAATTCTTTGTATGACACTCTCTGAATACCTTACTCTCTAAATTCCGGAAACAGGACGATCTCTCTGCACGCAGACTTTTTTTACTGTTCTTTATTTTTGTTCTGAATTTCGAACGCCGACATTTTGAAGGCTTCAAAGTTTTGTGCACTGCCCTGGAGGGTCCACTTTGATTTTGGCCCCCCAATTAACAAACGTGTCTTTACTTGAAGCGGTCACATGTAATAATAGCTTACGTGTGAAAAACACTATTGTACAGATAGAAGTAAGTTGACTTTGATGTTCTACTTGATGTGTAACACTGGTCTAATTATCAATGATTTCACCAATTTAAGGGTGTCAGATCAAAATACATCTTCTTAGATCTGACGTTAATCTGTCTTTAAGAACTGCTAGTGTGAAAAACAACTAAAGGTTGATATGTAAAATATGTTTGTTGTGCTACACATTGGTGTTTTTTGTTCAAAATATATTTTCCATTACTTGATCAAAATAACCAATCACAGGTATCAAGCTTGTCTAGAATTTTAAGATCATTTATTTCTTAACACTCTAAATCAGATATAAAATATTTTAAAATGTGAAGTATTTTGATGAGTATGCAAAAAAATAACAACTACAATTACTTTGTACACTTTCAATGTAACATGCACTCGAATATCATTGGTCTATGATCACTGTAATAATTTGAATTGAAAACCTCTCTGAAAACTGGACATTTGCCCTGGTCCGGACAGAGTCCGATATTCAGAGGTTACACTGTATTACCAAACTTGGTTTGTAGCATCCTTGGATGGTCCTTTATCAAGTTGGCCCCATTTAGGGGTTACTAGAGCTAAAAATAGAAATAACCTTTAAACATCTTATTTGCATGAACCAATGGATATATCATCATTAAATTTGCTCTGTAGCATCCTTAGATTGTCCTTTGTCAAGTTTGCTCAAATAAAATTGGTTGGCCCCTTATAGGGGTCACAAAAGGTAAAAATAGAAATACCTTAAAATGCTTTTTCTCATGAATCAATGGATGGGTTATTACTAAACTTAGTCTTTAGCATCATTAGATAGTGTTCTATCAGTTTTGGTGAAATAAAAGTGGTTGGCCCCTTTTAGCGGCTGTTAGAGCTAAAAACAAATACCTTTAAATGTCTTATTCTCCTGAACCAATGAATATATCATCACTAAGCTTGGTTTGTAGTATCCTTAGATGATCCTCTGTCAAGTTTGCTCAAATAAATTTGGTCAGCCCTTTTGGGGGCCACCAAAGCTAAAAGTAGAAATACCTTAGAACAACTTCTTTTCATGAGCCAATGGTCTTCACCAAATTTGGTATGTAGCATCCTCAGATTAATTATTGTTCCCCTTATTTGCCCAAAAGTTTACTTTATTACCATTTTTGTAATAAGATGACTTCTGTATATTCTTGTGATGCAGGTCTTAAGAAGATCTTCAGTCTTCTCAGTTAATTTTTTTTTGCTATAGTCCTCGGGACTATGCCTTGTGACAAAAGTTATAGTCTTCAAAGAATTTTTATAGTCCGAGCTTGTTTGAATGGTATCTTTGAATATTTGTTAAATTATTTAAGGACATCTATCGTACTTAAATCATTATCCTTGTATTTGTCTTGAATGTCTTGAATATGCTATTTAATATCATTTTTAACAATTAGCCATTTAAGTCGGTTAGTCTTCAGAATAAGCATTTTGAATTTACTCACCAGTCAGGCCATTAACTTTACAGGAGTTACTTGCCCGAAACCAAAATTACTCATCCAGATACCAGCGCATGAAAAATCTGCTCGTCCGCTCGTATTGACCAGTGAATTTAGGGTCCGGACGCGTAGAAAATTGGCTGTGATCGTCCTACGGGACGGGTAGCTTTTGCCTAATAATCCAATGCAAAAAGTCAGAAAAAAATTATATTATGGCGGAAAATTTTGGGTAATATTTTTTACGAAATATCTGTTCAAAATTGCCAGTCTGACAGAAAGAAAAATCAGCAATGACATCGGTTTGGAGTAAATGTCAATCGTATGGTTCTCTCGGCGAGTGGCAAACACTCTCAAATCAATATACATGCCATGTTTTCAGTTCTTACATATGACATATTTTATACGAAAAATAGATGTGTATATCTAAGCCTTTGAGAAATGAGTGCTTATGTAAAACTCAGTTAGCTGGGCTGTGATACCTGTAAAACGGCCTCGGACTGGCATTTATTCGGACCGTTTGCTGGATGTTTATCATTGTTAATGATGACGTTATTCGATATCGTCTGCATCATGTCCGACATACTTTATTGGTAGGACGAGTGATATCAAAGACAGGACAAGTGGATTTTATATATAATTTGTCCTTCAGAATGATTGACCCTCAAATAAATTTTTGCGCCCTGGATACAAAACCCAATATTGATATTTATATATTTTCTTCCTATTTATGTTAACAGATTTACCAGGCTTTGTACCTTTGACATACCGTAGAACATTCTTAACATCAAATAGATATTTATTGATTCCATTTTATAAGTAGCGGTTGTTTCAAGCTCAGTGTCCGACAAATTTATTTAGCATGTGGTAGCCCTGTGGACAACCAATTTTTTTTTCTGGTAGCCCAGACATTATATAAATATGCAACCAACGGAATTATCATAACTTCACAAAATCAAACTCTTAAGTAAAATCAGAATTTAACCTGAGTTACACATATGTTATTATTCTATTAACAGAATTATAAGGATATGTCTGATAACATATCTATGATTTTTAGTCTTGTACAAAAAGCATATCTGAACTCGGTTCATGTCCAAAATAAATACAACTATAGAGTCAATAAACACTGCACAGATCGATTTCGCATGTATGGCATGGCTTAATTTCCTTGTGGATTTTGCAGATTAGAGAATTGGGTGCAAGCCATGTTGCAGATTTTATGTTTTTAAAAGATTTTATGGTTCTTGTAGTTGCTTGTAAACTAATGTTAACTTTAACAGTTTGTTTGTGGCTTTGTGTTAAATTCACGGCATGTGGCATTTCTTCAGACTCTTGTTTTTATTTCCTATTCATTAACATTAAGCTAAGAGCTATCCTTAAGTATAAATTTAATGCAAAAATGCACAACAATATGGCCTCTTGTAAAACGACAGATCTGCTTATATTAGAATGTGTAATATTTTTCAGAATGCTGATGTAATTACGAAAGTGGCGCATGAAAATATCATAGTAGCCCTAGCACCATTGTTGGAAAACAATCATCCTACACAAGAAATCTGTGACTTCTTCAGCAAGGTTGGTTTAATTTATTTATTTCACAATCATTTATTTTTGAGTCCACATGTTGTAGGCTTAGCAAAGTTAGGTTTTGTGTGTATGTGCATGTGTTTTAGTCCATCTGACTCATTTTGTCAATTTGAACCAAAGAACCAGAGTAACATACCATTCAGACTCATGGATCTGGTTAAAATCTTGTATCACTTAAGGTTTGTGATGACATCCAGAGTTGATGAGGTTAAGATCTTGTGTTAATCTGAGTTCTATGTTAACATTATGTATTGATGTAAGGTGCATTGGAACATATTATATTGAATTAAGGAGATGTCAACATTCTGTATTGATTGAAAGTTCACATTAACATACTGCACTGATCTAAGGCCCATATAAACATCATGTGTTAATTTAGAATGCCTAACAACCATCTACCCGTTGAGAAGGGTCACTGGCTGAGATATAGTATTAATGATAGGAAATGCTTGCTCTGTAATTCAAATGAAAGTGGTGATGAATTTCATTTTGTCTTCAAATGCCCCTCTTTTAATAATGATAGAAATAATATCTCCAAATATTTTTTTCATTTCAAAGTATAATGAATGGTAAAAACAATAAAAAAAATAATGCATTTAAAGACGAATCCCATAGGTTTTTCCACAGAGAGATTCTTTTTATTTTTACTGTATTGATACTTAGAAGTATAAGATGTAAACATCTGATTTAAAAATCATAGGTTGCTAGGCAAGTTAAAGAGAATTTCAGTTCACAAGGGAGACTACTCTTGTCCAAAATTACAGAAATGAAGTATCACTTAAATGCCTCACAGAAAATGTGTTCAAAATGACCAGAAATACTTAAATAAGAGTTTATTATGTAATTTAGGATTTTTTCAGTACAGAAGAAAGTTGATATGAAAATATCTAGTACTGTCTTGAAATTCCACATTAAATGTCATTTCAAAAGCACTGGAAAATGTTCTATGTGCACAACGCTTCTAAAAATAACAAACATCCTAGCGGAGAGATGTTTTTCTTTTTGGTATTCAAGTAGTGTTTAGTCATACCTACAAAATAAAATAAGAAAAGTATATCAAGCCAGACATTTTTTTTAGATATAAGTAAAAATGCATTACCTCCCTTCATAGGAAAATGCCTAGTTTTCATATTTTTAGCTCACCTGAGCACATAGTTTGAACCTGGGTCATCTGGGGTCAATAACTAGGTCAACAGGTCAAATAATTGAAAAACCTTTTTAACCATCTAGAGGTCACAATTTTGATTGGATCTTCACCAAGCCTTGTTAAAATAGTTGTCTTAATGATATCTTGGTTAGGTTCGAACATGGGTCTTCTGTGGTCAAAAACTAGGTCACTAGGTCAAATCACTGGAAAACCTTGTTAACACTCTAGTGGCCACAGCTTTGATTGGATCTTCCTCAAACAATGTTTGTCCTAATGATATCTTGGACAAGTTCAAACATGGGTTATTGGGAGTAAAAAATTAGGACAAGTCAAATCAAATGGAATCATTGTAAACACTCTAGAGGTCACGTTTTTTATTGGATCTTCATCAAACTTTGTCAGAATGTTTGTTTCAATGATATCTTGGACAAGTCCGAACATGGGTCATCCCCGCTCAAAAAATAGATTACCGGGTTATATTTCTGGAAAACATTGTTTACACTCTAGAGGTCAAAATTGGGATTGGATCTTCATCAAAGCTTGTCAGACTGTTTTTCTTAATGATATCTTCAGGGGTGCAAGTTTCCCGATATATGCTGGATTTCCATTTAAGGGCTCCGAGGATCATTTTTCCAAATCATCTAAATCCATTGAGAAATTTGGGGGTACATTCCTGTGGCATGTGTCAAAGAGCAGTTATCTATCATTCTAGCCCTTTACTTCATAGCCCCCTAGTCAATATACCTACTGTATACTGATAGTGGATTAGATAAACTGCTACACTATCTCCATACAGGTTATTGGGAAAATGCTACTGTTTTGACACGTGTCTACTTCATCACTTGATTACTGTACTAATTATCAGTCCAATCAAATTTGAATGCACACAAAAGTTGTTCATAATTAAGTAACCTTTCTTATGGTATAAATTTTGTAATTGTAGGATAAATATTACGGGAGATAAATAGGAACAAAAGTTACATAAATATTTCCCAGTGTATTTTTTTCCTTTCTGTTTTATTGATTTGATACCTGGTCATTTCATCACCTAATTTTGGTGCTAAATAATGGTTCTATGAGTTTTAAATTATGCCAATTTGTTGATGTTTAAAATATCTTTCTTCTAATGTGGAAAGTTTTGATATTGGGCAAATATTAAGGGAAATATAAGGAGTACAAGGTGACACAAATTCTGTGGAATTTTGTACACATAAACTTTATTATTTTGCCTTTTCTGTTCACAGACACATGGATTTCATCAAACATAATTCAATAAATATGTTGAAGAATGGCTATAAATTATTTTCTCAATGTAGAATAATAACATATAAAATAGAATAATTTTTATTGTACATTTCATAAATATGAAATCTCATATTTGAACTTACCATAGGATGGTCAAAAATTCCTTACAAGAAATGTTATGGCCTACTCCACTAAATTCATTTTTAGCTACAAACACTTAAACTTAAAATAATCAACTATCAAAAATGAGAAGGATAAAATTGGCCCACTGCCAAATTGGCTCTGAGCCAGTGATTGACTCTATAAGCTGAGGAATTTGTTTCCCATAATTAATGTCATCGTGATCCAGACAGTGTTTGGTAAATGTGTCAAGTTCAACTAATGCTTTTAAAACAATCAAAGGTTGCGTACATGTACCAAATTTAAGCAAATTGATTATACATGGTACATATGTGGACAATATTTTTGATAGATCTTAAATTGTAAGGCCCCCAGGCATGGATTAAATCTACTGTCATATATTTTTTTCAAGAAATTGTCACATGCGCCAGATTGTAAAAACCATGCGGGGGGGGGGGTCATAATGCTCCGGGTGACTCATTTTTTTTATAATAATTCAAGGACACATACTGTTGTGCCGACTTAATCTCCTTGATGACTGCATCAATTAGCACAAAATATGGTGAAATTTGAATTTGTTTTGATGTGAACTCGCCGCGAATCTGTGGCGGTATTATTGTTTTATGACTTCAATGACAGAGCGGGAACGGTGGTGTACAATTTTTACAGCATCAAAGAATGTTTGAAAATATCAAAGAATTGATGTTTAACTTATCTTTCAACAAAATTTCCAGCATAATTGATGTCAAAGATAAACCGCATGTCCGCAGATTACTGTGTGATCATAACTAACTGTGTAATCATCGAGTGATCGTATTGGCGAGTGACACATCTTGTGTTTACATGGCATTTTTTAAAATATAAACCAAATATTTTTGTTGGATGTTTGTCTTCATGAAAGATTGAATTTTATGACTGTAGTAATAAAAAATCGGTGATATTTCTGGAAAAGGGATTTATTTTAGGTTGAAGATCAGACACATGAAAACCCGGGATTATGAAGTAAAGGGTTAAGGAGACAAAAATGCTGAGGTTTTAGAAATTTTCTACTTGCACCCATGTATCTTGGACAAGTTTGAACATGGATTATCTGGAGTCAAAACCTAGGTCACCAGGTCAAAGCACAGGAAATCCACAGGACCATCATGACCCTCTTGTTTCATTTAGCATAATTCATTATTTGTTCACCTGGGACTGAAAGTTGAGTCTTTTGATAGGTGGATGGTTGTGCTCTGGCTTCAACAATGCTCTTTCTTGTAAATTCTAGTTGGAAATTCTTCAATTTGGCTTGTGACAGTCTTGCATGCTCTGTCAAATTTGCACAATTGTCTATTATCCCTGGTGGTGGGGGTCTAAAGAGCTAAATTGGCACAAATGTATTCTTTTCAAACCAAGAAACTTAGCCTGTAGCATCCTTGGATGACCCTCTGACAACTCTGTTCATATACTGGGGGTAACCTGGGCATAAAAATGACGACAAAAATCAACTTAAAGACGATTTCTGCATTTTGTTTTATTCAAGGAAAAGTGATCATTTTTTCATATTTTATAGAAAAAAGTATAACAAATCCAAAAATGGAAAGAAAAACAGGGGTCACCTAACTCGTTTTCTAGATAACAGCTCATACTTTGTGTAGGTGTGCAGCTGTTTTTTAAGATTTGCTGTGTATAAAGAGCTTATCGCTAAACACATACTATTACTGTTATATCATGATAAAATCATGCTCAAACATACATGTTTTTACATGTAAGTATTCATTTGGCATATATTGTGTTAATTTAACACAATTTATACCATAAATGATTTAATTCTGTCATACTATGTTTTTATTTTCAACTGCATGCATGAAAAAATGGGTTGCAATTTCGACAAAAAAATATTATTTTTCATCTTTTATTCCCCCTTTTCTGATATTCTTCCAACAAAACTTTCTAATTTTGATATATATCTTAGAACAATGTCTAATAAACATATTCCAGTAATAAAAACATGAGGTTACCGAGCTAATTTCAGTCTCAACTCTGAAATTCAGTTATATTGTCAAAAAAAGTCGACAAATATGATTAATATAAAAAATATGCATATCAAATTAATAAAGATTTTGCCTATTTTCCAATAAAACTTTCCTTTCTAATTTATATATATATCGTAGAACAATGTCTAATAAACACATTTCAGAGATAAAAACATGGGGTTACTGAGCTAATTTTACCTCCAACTTCTAAATTCTGTTGCATCGTCAACAAATATTTGCCAATTTCAGTTAAATTTTGTAATGTGTATATGAAGTTAATAAAGTGTAGTTTTCTGTTTATCATCCAATAAAACGTTTTAGTTTTGGTATATATCTTAGAACAATTTTGTACCACATATTTCACTTTAAAAGAACACTTGAGTCTTAGAGGTAATGTTAGCTCAGAGTCCTAATATAAGCTACATCATCAACAAATATTTGCAATAAATGATGAATTTCCATTACAGTCATATTAAGTAATTCAATTTTGAAGTGTACATGTAGTGTTTCACATAAATTAGTCACTATCAAAAAATAGAGCACACATTATAGGTTGCGTATTTAGCGCGCTCGCGGATACGTTGGTTGTCCGAAAACTATGCAAGTGTTTCTTCCGTGAAGAGTTGTATTGTCTCCCTTATGTGCAGAAATGTTGCGCGTTACGAACTACCGAAATCGTCTTTAAATCCATTCAAAAACTAAGTTGGAGGCATCCATTGAATGTTGAAGGAACAATGCCTAAGTTTATTTGTTTTTATTTTCACAGACAGAAATCTTTATTTGTTAAATACAAACAATTTTACTTATGTTCACCTCTCATACCTGTGGATTTCTTGTCCCAGCTGAAAATTTGCTATCTGATAGATCTATTTTGAACTACATCCTTGCTAAAGGCTTCAGTGTTAGTTTGCACATCACAGTCTTGATGGCTAGATGGAACTACTCCTATATTTGAGTGTATTATTAATATTATGTTTTTTTTTTCAGCATTGTAAGAACAGTCCAAGATCAAGCATTGTTATTGAACTGTTTACACCAGTTGTTCAGAGAATCCTGAAACATAATATGGTATGTTAGATAGTTTTTTGACTTCATATAAACTTGTTACTACTTACTAATGTCAGTTATGTCTATATTTTGTAATTTAGTGTTTATAATTATTATACATCATCTTCTTGACTTATTTAACCCCTTACCTCATAGCCCCTATTCCATTTGCCTACTACATACTGATGATAGATAAGATAAACTGATAATCAGTAACTAATACTGGCTCAGTACTAGTGATAGCCATATCTTCATTGAATTATTAGGATCAGCTACCATTTTTGATACATGAGTTTTCAACATGCTGTAACTATATAAAATATTGATTTAATCAAAATAGTGTGAATGTGAAAGATTTAGGAAATTATTTTTCTTTCTAATGATATATTGATTTTATTTGTAGGCAAGGTGTAAAGAAAGTAATGGCTAGTATAAGATGACCATGAAAATAAAAACACCTTGCTCAGGCATATTATAACTGTCATATTACTTTATTTTTGATGCATGGTTTCAGCAGACACTATGTACATTAATTAGTAATTTGATCATAGATTATGTACATCTATAAAACAACATGACATATTTTATATGCTAATGATTTATCAAAAACAGCAAAATCCTGCATTGATACGAAATAGTTACGCCAATAAAATTAAGCTACAAGTTAATCATATTGATATCTGTAAATCCAGCAACATATGCAAACAGAGCAATAATTGTGCTTACATATAAAACATGCAATTGTTGTATATACATTTATTTAATTCCTTTAGTTTTAAAGCAATAAAAATTATTATTCAACCCATTCCCACTGGGATACACATTTTTTGTTGTCTATCGATAGCCGCCTGAATACGCTTATTTTGTTGTCTATTGATAGCTGCCTGGATATCCATACTTAAGTGTCTGGTTTAAAGTGCGTATTTAGCCATTAAAAACGATTATTCGAACCTTAAAACAAACCTAGACATAAATAATAAACATTCCCAAAACCAACCAGCAAAAACAATTGTGCAGTTGCTATTTAAACTTTTGTCGTAATTTACCTTTAAAAAGTGTTAATCCATGATATGAAACACGTTTATTTTGCACAGTCAGTTAATTCTCCACAAAAAATCAATACTTGTCTCCACTGATGAAAATCAAAGCTCTGAAAGCACTGATGTTGTTCGGAAGTACAAAGTAATCAGAAGTTGTATTTACTTGTAGAGTGAGGGCAATGGCGTCTTTTTCAGGAAAATTTTCGAGTCAATTCCTTCAATAGTTTTTGTGGTATACTTGTAAACAAGATGGCCCTTTTTCGCTCACCTGAGTAAAGATTGCGACTGATTTGACTAAGATTAAGACAAACATTCTGACGAGGTTTGGTAAATACATGTATGTGATCAAAACTAAAATCACTATAATGTTAACAAGGTTTTCCAGTTATTTGACCTTGTGACCTAATTTTTGACCTCACATAGCATGTTTTGAACTTGTCAAAGATATCATCAAAACTAAGCCACTGACCAATTTTCAAGACCCTGTGATGAAAAAATGTGGCCTCTACAGTGATCACAAGGTTTGTATTCCATTTGAGCCAGTGACGTAGTTAATGACCCCCACATAGCCCTTCTTGAACTCGTCAGAGATATCATCTGGACTAAGCCAATGACCAATTTTCAATACCCTTTGATTAAAACGTGACCTTTAGAGTGTTCACAAGGTTTTTCTTTCATTTGACTCAGTGACCTATTTAAAAACCCCACATAGCCCTTTTTCACATTCGTCCGTGATATCATCAAGTAAAGCCACTGACCAATTTTTAAGACCCTTTGACCAAATATGTGGCCTCTAGAGTATTCACAAGGTTTTTCTTCCATTTGACCCAATAACCTAGATAAATGACCCCCACCTAGCCCTTTTTCAAATTCATGTGAGATATTAAGATGAAACCACTGTGTGATTTCCAAGACCCTTTGACGATAAATGTGGCCTCTAGAGTGTTCACAAGGTTTTCCAGTAATTTGACCTGGTGACCTAGTTTTTGACCTCATATAATCGTTTTTCAAACTTGTCCGAGATATTATCAAGACTAAGCCACTGACAATTTTAAAGGCCTTGTGATGAAAAATGTTGCCTCTAGTGTTCACAAGGTTTTTCTTTCATTTAATCCCTGTGACCTAGTTAATGACCCCACATAGCCTTTTTTTGAATTGGTTCGTGATATCATCAAGACGAAGACACTGGTCAATATTCATAACCCTTTGACCAAAAATGTGACCTCTAGAATGTTCACAAGGTGAATGCCAAAGCCGCATGAAGCCAGACTTAGACCCATTAATATAGCTTACTCTGAGCATTTTACGCTCAGGTGAGCTAAAAATAAGGGAAGTTATACAAAAATCGCCTGGGGTAATTATTGCACTAGGCCATTGCACTTCCTCTGGTCTCTGTCGATATATTAAGTACTAACTCAACCGTTCAATGCTTCAGTAGGAAAAGGGAGGTAATTAGTAAAGGGAAGAATTATCAATAGCCTCTATTTGTGTGTGAAGCTTCAATAGCTTATCAGGTATAATATAAATACAAACGGGGGGATAAGTTAAGAACGGGTAGTCATAGTTGCGATTCTTGGTCAGTATTCTGTTCCTCTTATTTATTGCAATCAATGTATTAAGTTTCATCCCAATACTTTCAATACTTCATGTATCTCATGCTTCAGACAAGTATAATTTCTGTAGAAAAGGGGTGAAGATGGGACAAAATAAAGTTACGGTTCTTTGTTACTGCACGTCCTACCCATATGTGAGGAACCATATCATGCCTTGAATAGTTTTTGAGATATGCTCTAGACAAGCATAATTTCGGCATAAATACTGTCAATACACAGATAATTAAACTAGAAGTCACAAAATGGCAATATGTTGAGCCCGCTTATTCACTAATTACCGTCCTTTTTAAAGTCTGGACTAGGTAAAACTTGCCAATTTTTGCTGTTTAAACTCCAAGTGTGACCTCTAGAGTGTTCTTGACCTTTGTGATATGGACCTGGGTCTTACGCATGACACACCGTCTCATCATGGTGAACAACTGTGCCAAGTCATTTTAAAATTCATTGATGCATAGGGAAGTTATGGTCCAGACAAAGTAAGACAGACTAACACACACACAGACGGACACACATACACAGAACCGCCATTTTGACAACAATGTCGAGCTCACTGCAAGCAGGCTCGACAAAAATGAGGCAAGGTAGAGTTATGGTTCTTGGTCACTAAAGTTTTACCATTGTGTAAAGTATAAACTCAATCCCAAAAGTACTTGTGATAGACAGACTCCAAATTTATATCATCCATCTTTGATGGGAGACACTAAAGCTAAAGCAAACTACATTTGAGACTCTGAGAACAGGAGAAATACCATGGTGATCTCAATTAAACTGAAACACTTGACAAATGCTTATACTCATATCAAGAGCAACACAAAATGCAACTCTACTTGTTTATTTAATTGTTCTGTTTACAAAAAATAACAAAATCATGAGAGCATTTTGAAGCTAATACATAATTGTATACACATTGTATGTTGAATATGAAATTTGTCACTCTCAATCATTATCTGGGTCTGATTGGTTTACATTGTCCTGAATTGAAACAGCAATTACAGTATCTGGCTCAAGTTGGATTGGAAGTGGATTGTCCTGGAACAGACACATTTTATGAAGTTTCTAATACATAATAACATTAAATAAGTAAAAATAATTATTTCACAATCTAAGTTACTAATCAATAAATGTTTATATCCTCCTGCATAGAAAGTAGAGATGAACATTGTATACTAGGAAAAATTATTAGATCCAATGTAATAATGAGTATGAAACTAAACCAAACATGCAAATTTCAATTATTAACTTTTGAAAGGAATAAAAAATATTACATTTATGGGTAAAAAATCTGATGAACCAATGTCTGTGTTCTGGAGGGAAAGAAGAGCATCAGTAATATCAGATAACTCATGTTGGGGAACATCTTGCAGAGACAGTAGTGTTTGTGAGGCTTCAAACAGTTGCCTTTTTATACTGATTGTGCTCATGGTGTGGGTGCCTTCTCTCTGAAATTGAAATTAATCATGAAAGTCTGAAAACATTGTTAGCAAATCTATCAGTCTATATCTGAGAGGATATCATACGAGATGTTGTAAGATCTGATGATGTAAATATAAATATCTTTCCAATTTTAAAATTCAACTGTAAAATACAACATTACTGGGCAAATATTTTATGATAAATTGTGCATCTTAAAAAAGTAGTTCTTTAGCTTTTTACAAATATCAAAGGCAGCTACTGACATATTAACTGACACGCAATGACATAAGGTTTTCCATAACTATTAAGGTATTAATGCAGAAAATTTGAAGCATAAAAATGTTATGCTTAATCTATCCGGTATAAACCTAAGAGAAATATCCATTGGAAGACTTGATCGAACAACCTAGATGTCGTGTTGACATGTTTGATAGGATCCGTTTCTGATCGGCATATTAAATAAAATTTGCAGAAAGATTGATCAAAGTCCCTCATGATTGTTTTAAAATTACATGTGAGGCCGTGTGAAACCAGCTCTAATCGACATAACATCGATCATATTTTTGAATTTATTATGATACAGTAAATGACTAAGTACGTATCAGTGGAGTTTGTAAATAAACTTACTTGTAATGGAGTAAATCCGATCAGGATGGTCCGAGGTTGGCCAATTGCCTCCAACAAAATGTTTGGAACAAATATTAGTCCATGTGTGTACATTTTCCGTCGTGAAACCCTCTTGCTCGCGCACTTGTATCCAGCGTTGACATTTTTCTTGTTGACGTTTGGGTTTAGGGAAAGGAATCCACTGCATGTTCTTTATATTTTCCCGGCCCCAGTAGCGTTTGTCTAGAAGCCCAAGTTGATTTTCTTTTTTCAGTTTCGTAATTTTCTTTTTCAATTAAACTGGCATATCAGCAGTGCTATTTATAGTAATAAATTGTTATCAACGATGTCTCATATAGTTTATGAATGAAACTATCTTTGACTGAAATTCATCTGCGTAAAATATTGGTAATACGTAAATTGGGATTTCCAGAATTAGTTCAGCAATTTTTATGCGCCATTCTGTCGATTTTGATGTTTTGCATATTTTTACGGCTGTGTTACTCAATCATGATTACTCGATTACGATTATGCACAGCCATCTGATTTTGACTTGAATGCAAATTGCCATTGAAGTGTAATATCGAAAATATTTTTCACTCTGTTTTCTCAGTCGGTCTTAGTCGAAAGGATATGGAAGCTCTTCGGTATGTAGTAAAATTGGATCCGAGCAACTCTTCAGAATAGCTACATTATTGTTCATTCTAAACAACAATTACGTCACAAATATTTCAAGCAGACAAAACATTGACCTATTTTTGATTTCACACTAGAAAGCACTGGTCAATGTCATTGTCAAAAATAAACGTCCAATGAAAAGTCGATAATTTATTTATCATGAGGGAATTCCCTATACAATACGTGTTATGGGTCGGTGATTGTTTCTGGAGTCGACAATCATAACAGACGATTTCCTGTGTATATTTCGGGGCCATAAAACCTGCTGACACTGTGTGACACGTTAAGTAAGTATATGTAATTGTTAATTGAAATTTATTTATGATGTTGATTGGAAAAAAATACAGCCATTAGAAACTAAGCGATTGTTTTAGGTCTGTGATGAAAAACTTACTACTCCGATCTCTGTAAGCTTCAGCTGTCTATAATTTTGTAATTTACGTATTTTTTTATTATGACAAATATTTTTGAAAGTGATTCAGATAAGTCTGATTTTTCTAGCTTTGAGTCTGATGATTTATTGTCAGAATTTTAGATTCATTTGCTCCATGAGAAATCCTCAGATTATGACGATGATATTCCTAATGATGAATGAATATTACACTAGGCCAACGGTGTGTTTCTTTAAAAATAATTATAAACGATGTTTTGTTTATTCAATGATTTAACATTTAATTGTTGTACATAAATTAATGTACATGCATAGTAGAATATATATATATACATATATATATATACAGTAAAACCCCGATTTTTCGACAACAGATTATCTGAAAACCTGGTGTAATCTGAAAAGAAATTTCGGTCCCGATTATTTCCATATATATTTCATTGTAAAATAACTCGATTATCCGAATCTTCTAATCCGAATACCATGGCTTATCCAAAGTGATAATCATTAATGTGTCAAAAAGGTGTAAACAACAATTTATAAAACCCTACTTAACAAAGCATTGTTCGTTTGATTTATTGTTTGTAATTTTGGAAAGATAATTATCCTAATTATGATGCAAATTTGGTTGGATGATTCACCTCTAATTTTTGTTTTATTAATAAATCGCTTTAATAGAAGAAGTTTAATGATATCATAATATGACTTTAATATGCAATTAACATTAAAAGTGTTTACTTTATTTTTCGTAGTTTATAAATTGTCACGAAATACTTAAAACAAACACTACATAGGATTTCCCACAATTTTTACATACTTCTGACGACAAAGATATTAGTGATGTTGGTTCGTGTTGGTGACTATGTAATGGAATTTTGTAACAGACTTTGACTTTGTTTCAGTGTTTGTTTTTATTGAAAAAGTATGCTTACAATATTCTTATAACATGTGTATACATTGTATTTTATTAACTGATCGAATTTTATAATTTTACATTTTCGTCATAATGTATTTTGGAGTGCTCTCCCTTTATTTTCATATAAAAACACTCAAGATTTCCATTACCCCGGATTATCGGAAACCTCGGATTAACTGAAATAATTTTTCGGTCCCGCCAATTTCGGATAATCGAGGTTCTACTGTATATAATTATTTGAATAGAGAAATGATCTCAGATCTCGTCTTCCTAAAAGTCATGTCAGTACTTTTCAATAAATAAATAAAATAAATAGATAAGAATATTCATTGTTTTTTTCCTGTCATTGATGTGAAAATATCAGAAAAAAATGCTTTATTAAAAAATATAACAGTAGTCTGTGTGCTCTAAGGAAAAACTTAGATTTATTACATTTTTACTGTGATTTGTTGGTAATAAGATTCATTACTGTGACTGCATATTTTTGTCATTTTTATCTTTCAGATTGAACAACTTATTGAGAGGTCTCGACCAAATATTCCTGTGGACTTAAACACCTAATCCAGGAAGATTATATCAATCACTTTATAGGGAATATCTACCATCATTGTTTGTGTAGCAAGTTTGGATTGTAATAAGTACTGATTAGAAATCCAGGAATATCTGGTGTACATTTATTCATTCAGTTGGATTAGGAAATTAGTCAGTGTTAGTGTTATTCATTTATTCAGCCAGATGAGGAAATACATCAGTGTTATTTAGTTTATTTATTAAATCTATCCTATTCTAAAAATCATAGTTGACTGATATAGTTGATATAGATCATAGTTGACTTATATGTTCTGTGTATTTGTTGAATTACTTTTTATTTGTTATAGTCTTCATATCAACTGGACACAACATCATTTATCACTAAAAATCATATTTTGTCCTGTTTATTTCTCCATAAATCTTTTTGGATTTAAATACAGACAAAGAAATGGTACCATAAGAAAGGAAATTTAATTCTCTACAAACTTAACATTGATCATAAAATGTTATAATAGGTTAAATAATAGGTTAAACCATGATTTATGATAGTAAATTCAGTTTAAACACAATAGGTATTAGATTTAAATATTTTCCCTATAAACCCTGGTGGTACAGTGTACACAGCTGATTTCTTATCTATTGGTTACTGATAAGCCATATACTGATAGCACTGTATGAATAATTATGTTATCTGATTTAAGTTATCCCTAAGCGGTAATGGGTTAACAAAATGTGTTGAAATTCAGCCTCAAATATGTTGCATATGCATACATCGACTATTATTGCGCCTGTTAATACTCTCAGTTTTATCAACACACGACAAGTTTCGTCATGTCGCATTGGAATGTGTCAATTTTGAGGCACTTGGCATGTACTTCAATGTTGAATGTCAATTTAAAGTGGCAGGACTTTATATTTTTACATATTTTCTGAAAGTTTACACATATTTAACACCGGAAATCAGTTTGGTCTGTATTTGCGAGAAAACTTTAAATAGGAACAATATATTTTTTGATCGGTCAGTCTACTCTGGCATCCGTCGTCCTTATCTGGGGGTTGTTAATGCTCTAGTGGTCACACTTTTGAGCAATCTTCATCAGACCTGATCAGAATGTTCGTCTCAATGATATCTTGGACAAGTTCAAACATGGGTCATTTGGGGTCAAAAACTAGGTCACCACGTCAAATAGAATGGAAATTTTGTTAATACCCTAGAAATCACAGATTTGATTGGATCTTCATGATACTTTATCAGAATGTTTGTATTAATTATCTTGTAAAATTTTGCGAATATGGGTCATCTCTGGTCCAAAACTAGGTCACCAGGTCAACACACCAGAAACCTTTTTAATGCTCCAGAGGTTGCAATTTTAATTGAATCTTCATCAAACATTGTCAGAAGGTTTGTTTTTATAATATCCTGGACAAGTTCGAACGTGGGTCATCTGGGGTCAAAAATTTGGTCACCTGGTCAAATCATAGAAAAACCTTGTTAACCCTCTAGGGGGTCACAGTTTTTATTGGATCTTCACCAAACCTTGTCAAGATGCTTGTCTTAATGATATCTTGGACAAGTTGGAATATGAATCATCTGGGGTTAAAAATTTGGTCACCAGGTCAAATCAAATGAGAACCTTGTTAACACTCTAAAGGGGTCAAAAACTAGGTCACTGTTTAGAAAAGTCATAGTGTCTATTTTATCTGCACTTAACCTTGTCCTTTTCTTGCTTACAATAGCCCCTTCTAAGCTCTCTCTGTGAGTACTGAACTGGCAGAAACTGCCAAAATCTGTTACGCTACTAATCATTTGTAGATGTGTTCATAAGTTTTCCAGCACTGAAGTAATATCAAAGATGAATCTGTACTTTCTCTTGGGGATTTCATAAATCTCTTTATTTCAGTTTCAATAACATCATCATTAGGCATAACTTTGAAGAAATGGTTGTCAGCAAAACTAAGAGGCATGGCTTTTCCAACCTGAAGTTTCATAAATGAATCATCAGTCTTATTCTGTTTTCAATTAGCATTTTTAGTTCACCTGAGCACATAGTGCTCAGTGAGCTATTGTGATCAGTCAGTCTACTACGGCGTGTGGCGTCCACACCTGGGGGTTGTTAACACTAAAGTAGTCACATTTTTGAGCAAATCTTCATCAGACCTGGTCAGAATGTTCGTCTCAATGATATCTTGGACAAGTTTGAAGTCATCTGGGGTCAAAAACTAGGCCACCAGGTCAAATCACTGGAAAACTTTGTTAACACTCTACAGGTCACAGTTTCGATTGGATCTTCACCAAACCTTGTCAAAATGGTTGTCTTAATTATATCTTGGTTAGGTCAGAACATGGGTCGTCTGGGGTCAAAACAAGGTCACCAGGTCAAATCATAGGCAAACCTTGTTAACACTCCGGAAGTCACAGTTTTGATTTGATTTCATCAAACCTTATCTGAATGTTTTTCTTAGTGATATCTTTGAATGTGAGTCATCTGGGGTCAAAAACTAGGTCACCAGGTCAAATCAAATTAAAACCTTGTTAACACTCTAAAGGTCTTAGTTTTGATTGGATCTTCAACAAACCTTGTCAGAATGTTTGTCATAATGATCAAGTTCATGGGTCATCTGGGATCAAAAACTTGGTCATAAAGTCAAATCATTGGAACCCTTGTTAACACTCTAGCAGTCACAGTTTTGATTGGATCTTCATGAAACCTTGTCAAAATGTTTGTCATGATAATATCGTGGACAAGTGTTAACATGGGTCATCTGGGATCAAAAACTAGGTCATCAAGTCAAATCACTGGAACCCTTGTTTACACTCCAGAGGTTATATGTTTGATTAAATCTTCATCAAACCCTGTCAGAATGTTTGTCTTAATGATATCTTGGACAAGCTTGAACATGGGTCATCTTGGTCAAAAACTAAGTTTGTCGGTCAAATCAAATGAAAACTTTGTAAACTCTCCAGAGGTCACAGTTTTGATTGGATTGTCATCAAACCTTGTCAGAATGTTTTTCTTAGTGATATCTTGGACAAGTTTGAAAGTGAGTCATCTGGGGTCAAAAACTATGTCAATAGGTTAAATCAAATGAAAATTTCCCAAAGTTCTTGAGAAACCCTCAACCAAAATTATTTGGAGTTGTCTAAAATAATTTGACCTAATTACTAGATCTTACCTCCTATTCATGTGTACTGTATCTAGATTTTGAAGCACAGTCAAACTTGTGTACAAAGAACACCCTGTGGAAAACTCTAAAGTGTCCTTAGTAGACAGATGTGATGAAGTAGAGTACAAAATACAAAGTTCTCACTAAGAATGATATTTGTTGACTGCCTTTTGGTATACTTTTTGGTATACAATATAAGCTTACTAAGTCTTGGGTTGACACATTCATACTGGGAAAAAATACATAATACATTTTATCACTGAGCACATTTTACGATGAAAGTCCCAGAAGTTCAGTGTTTGATGCATGGGCTGCTAGTTGCATTAGAAAGCATGACAAATCCAATCCCATCAAGATACATCTGAAAATGAAGTATTTGATATTGGTACACTTTTTTATGTTTTTATTTTAGTAAATTCATTCTATTGATCCATAAGGAACACCATTTTTATAAAAGAACTCACTGCACTTAATGTTATCAACCATAGAGAGCTGAAAATCATCAGTATTGGTCAAGATGTTACTAAACACTAGAAATTCCATAAATTAGTTGACAAGGGTCATTATTCTGATTACGAAAAAAACATTCATAGATGAGGCATTTTTGCATTAATCAAGTTCTACACAGAAAAGCATTGACATGAATGTTTTTAATACTGATAAATCATAAGGTCAAATATTACTGGCAGGCCTAATGATACACTGATTGTCTATCTTTGCTTTTTGCACCCTTCTATGACAATTATCAATTTAGCAAATCAAACATTCAGAGATTCACACCTTACCTTTGAAAAGGAACTTTATTGTCTGAATATGCACTTCAATTTACAATCAATTAAACCTGGAATGCCTAATTTACAAGTAAACCATTCATTATCTTGGTGTCAGTTTGTTGCGTCACATGTCCGTTGTCCAAGGTCAAAATGCCAATTCAGGAAACATTATCGGTGTTTGCATACTGCTGAAAGCACGTGTCTGCTGTTTAAGGTCAAATTTAAGAGTGTTTTTAGCTCATGTAAGCACAATGGTAAACTTTTATGGTGGCCCGTTGTCCATTGTCCGTGCGTGCGTCTGTCCGTCCATGCGTGCATCAACAATTTCTTTAAACCATCTTCTCCTAAGCCGCTCAACCAAATTCAATAAAACTTACTAGGGATGTTACTTGCAAGAAGCTCTTCTAAAATTGCTTAAACAATTCCTTTCCATGCAGAACTCTGGTTGCCATGGCAACCAAAAGGAAAAACTTTAAAAATCTTTGTGTCGAAAACCACAAGGCCTAGAGCTTTGATATTTGGTATTTAGCATCACCTAGTTGACCTTTATGAAGTTTGCTCACATTATGGCCCCGGAGTCAAAAATGGCCTCATCCCTGGAATCCCTTGTTTTACATAGACTTCTATAGTGAAATCTTAAAAATTCTTGTCAAAAAGCGCAAGTCCTAGAGCTTTGATATTTTGTATGTAGTATCACCTAGTGGTCCTTTATCAAGTTTGCTCAAATTATGCCCCTTGGTGCTAAAACCGGGGATCCCTAGTTTTACATAGAGTTATATAATGAAATCTTAAAAAATCTTCTTGTCCAAAACTGCAAGGCCTATAACTTTGATATTTGGTATGTCTCATCACTTAGTAGTCCTTAGTTGCCATAGGGGTGCATACATGTTTAACAAACATTTCTTGTTTCTTGTTTCATAAACACTTTCAGTGTTTGCAATGTTCCGCGGGTGAGCGACCTAGGGCCCTTGGGCCCTCTTGTTTTTTGTAGTGGGAAATTGCAGTGTCCGTTATAGACTGATGCCCATTGTTCACTGGTGTCTGTTAGCACAGATTAGATTGGATTGTACTTAAGATTGGGTTGTGAACATCTTATGACAGTGCAGACAGCACCTGAAGTTACTGTGACTACATACAGCTTCTGAAATCACTGATTGTGCAGACAGCTCCTGAAATCACTGACTGTGAAGACAGCACCAGAAATCACTGACTGTATTGGCAGCACCAGAAATCACTGATTGTACTGACAGCACCTGAAATCAATGTGACTGTGCTAACAGCACCTGAAATCACTGTGACTGTGCTAACAGCACCTGAAATAACTGACTGTACAGACAGCACCAGAAATCACTGTAACTGAGCAGACAGCACCTGAAATCACAGTGACTGTGCAGACAGCACCTGAAATCAATGTGACTGTGCTAACAGCACCTGAAATCACTGTGACTGTGCTAACAGCACCTGAAATAACTGACTGTACAGACAGCACCAGAAATCACTGTAACTGAGCAGACAGCACCTGAAATCACAGTGACTGTGCAGACAGCACCTGAAATCAATGTGACTGTGCTAACAGCACCTGAAATCACTGTGACTGTGCAGACAGCACCTGAAATAACTGACTGTACAGACAGCACCAGAAATCACTGTAACTGACAGACAGCACCTGTGACTGTGCAGACAGCACCTGAAATGCACCTAACTGCAGACAACACCAGAACTGACTGTGACTGTGCAGACAGCAGCAGAAACCACGGATTGTACAGGCAGCACCTGAAATCACTGATTGTACAGACAGCACCAGAAACCATGGATTGTGCAGACAGTACCTGTAGTCACTGATTTTACAGATGGCACCTGAAATCACTGACTCTGCAGACAGCACCTGAAATCACTGACTGTACTTGACAGCACCGGAGATCACTGACTGTACAGACAGCACCTGAAATCACTGATTGTACAGGCAGCACCTGAAATCACCGTGACTGTACAGACAGCACCTGAAATCACTGATTGTACAGGCAGCACCTGAAATCACCGTGACTGTACAGACAGCACCTGAAATCACTGACTATACAGACAGCACCTAAAATTTCTGACTGTACAAACAGCAACCTGATCATTGTGACAGTACACACAACACCTTAAATCATTGTGACTATGTAGACAGCACCTGAAGTTACTGCGACTGTGTAGACAGCATCTGGAGTTACTTTAGTTGTTCAGACAGCAAGTGAAATCAGTGTAACTGTCAGTGCAATTGTACAAACCGCACCTGAACTCACTGTTACTGTACAGACAGCACCTGAACTCACTGTTACTGTACAGACAGCACCTGAGATCACTGACTGTACAGACAGCACCTGAACTCACTGTTACTGTACAGACAGCACCTGAACTCACTGTTACTGTACAGACAGCACCTGAACTCACTGTTACTGTACAGACAGCACCTGAACTCACTGTTACTGTACAGACAGCACCTGAACTCACTGTTACTGTACAGACAGCGCCTTAAATGACTGTGACTATACAGACAGCACTTGAATTTACTGGGGTTGTATGGGCTGCGCTATAGAGATAACTCTGTATATACTAGGGATGGGACCAAATGTTCGAATATTTGAATATTCGGTTTTTGGCCGAATATTTGGACAGATACAAGAATGGACCTAAAACGAATATTCAAATATATTTAAATGTCTCCATTGAATATTCGAATACCATTTTTGAGATTCGTTCCCATCCCTAGTATATACACAATTAAATTTTTGTTTTCATGATTTAAGGATTTTGGAAAATTCCCTCGTATGAGACAGTTTGTTCAAGAATACATTCAAGCATTGAATTGCCAGAATGCTGGACTAGAAGTTGTGAAAGAGTTCATCAGAAGGTATGCTATGTTTTTGTATAATTACATAATTGTTTTTGGTGGATGGGTGGAGGGGGGGGTATTTGCTTGGCTGCAAAACATTAATCTCTTTACTAATAGCTTAGTTTATTCCCTTCCCTTAATATTGTTTATCTACATATAATTATCCATGATTAGTGTATGGAGGCAATTGCTTGCAATTTTAAAATATTTCCTGCCTATTGTATGCATAGAGCAATTGGATATTACAATTGAATGTAAGACATAGTACAGAGCTGCCAATTTTCTGTTGCCAATTTAATCCTTCTGCGGCCATTTTTGAAATTGATGTAAATCCATTGAGAAATTTAATAGAGGGGGATCCAACCGACACGAGATGCAATGATAAAATATTATTCGGTATTGCTTTGCCAGAACTTCCGCTAACTAATCGGCAATCATGATTCATTCAGCACCAATCTTTCATATTGCTTGACCTCTGCGTCCATGTACCCAAATTTAACTTCCTTTAATCACAGATGTATAAATTATTAAAAACGATTGGCAACTCTTTCTAAAATGACTTTAACTATGTAAACAACGTGCAGACACTTGCATTGCATATTTCCCAGTGCAGAGTGGTGCATTCAAAGATTTCTGCCCTTAACTTTGAAAATGTTGTCTGTGAAAATACAGCCAAAGCTGTGGGCTTTTTTGTCAAGGAAAGGAAATGGTACGTTATAAGGAAATGCACACAAATTCTTTATCATATTGATGTAGAATAGTGTCTATTATCACCGAATATATTCCTGTAGTTTCAACATATGTTATCTTCTTTGAACCTATCCATTTACCAGACCCCGTCTCTTAATCTCAACAAATATTGATACAATGAACTCAACGAAGTGTCAGTTTGTTAATTTAACATGACTTAAGAAGACACAAATCACCATAAATGATGCATTATTACCCTGGTAATACAAATAGCCGCAATAGTGCATGAAATGACAAAAATAAATTGCATTTCCTTGTACCAAAAATCATTAAAAAATAGCTTTAATGCAGCAAATTTTGGATCACCTAATATAAGTAAGCACCACGAGAATGTAATTGTGAGTATTTTATTAGAAATTTCAGATTCACTCCTGAAGTCGCCTATTAATTTTCGTTTGAAAGGGTTGCTGAACCTGGTGACAATTTGTGTATAGTTGTATAGTAACATATAATTATGTATCCAAGTTTTCCACCCATGTACCCACATTTTTCACAACATGTGGATACATGTACCCAGGTTTAAAAAATCATCGGGAATGCTGAATTTAATGAACATTAAGAGGTGTCATATTGTCAGTAAATTTATTCTTAACCAGTCTGAAAAGCCGAAATATGAGGGATGTTCGAAATGAATTGCTTATTGTCCTCTATCTCGATATCCACATGAGGCACGATAAAAACCAATACATACCTGTATACGGTTATTCAATATCTACACAACGGTGTGTAAATGTACATGTAAGACTAAGTGTAAGACATAAAATTTGCCATTTGAATACACACAGTCATTGACCACTGTAGTTAAAATGGTTGGTAGAAGCTTAGACAAGAAAGATCAAACATCTTCTCATGAGCCAGTGAATGGATCATCACTAAATTTGGTTTGTAGCATCCTCTGTCAAGTTTGCTTAAATAAAGTTGGTCTTATAGGGGCCACCAGAGCTAAAAATGGAAATACCTTAAAATGACTTCTTTTCATGAACCAAATTTGATCTGTAGCAACTGCCGGTCATAACAAATATGCCATTGTAGTATCCTTTGATGGTCCTTTATCAAGTTTATAATTGGTCCCCTTTATCTGAGTTAACTAACATTTATTCTGGTGAGCGATGCAGGGTCATCATGGCCCTCTTTCTATTTTCCTTCATGTTGGTTTTCTGACCCTTAATGTGGCAGTTCAGATTATTTTAAGCAGGTCTATATTGTCTTATCTAAACCCAAAATGGCACTCTTTTTGCACTCTTCTTATTGCTGTATCAAATGACAAAGATCTGTTAATGAACAATGAACGCTTTCACACCTATCATGACATTTCGTTAACTGAACTAGACATGAGGTGTTTTTGAATTCATAAATATTATGATGCATGAAAAAGGTATTTATCTTACAGCCCTACATAATGACCTAATGTAATATATCTTGGCATATCATCTTTAGTGAGAAGCCAAGAATGGGTCAAACGAGAATGACCAATTCTGCCTCTAGATAATATTACTTCTTCTAAATGAATGGATCTGTAAGAGGGCTGCTATTCACCTAGGGTTGGCTTGACTGAGTGAAGTTTGTTGTTAATGCCAGCATCCAATTGGGATTGCCAAGAAGATCAGATAAGGTTAAAAATTTAAGATTTAAAACCAGTGCAAGGAATGATGGCATTTGAAATTGGTAATTTCAGGGCAGATTTAGCAAGTGCATCATTTCTATCATTACCCTTAATTCCCACGTGAAAAACAGCAAAATACTAATTCTTTTGATGTACTGAGGTGAGAGATTCGCTCAAGGGTATCACAGACAGCAGGACTTTACAAATTCATACAATTATGTAAAGTTTGTACGGTAGATAATGAGTCTGAGAATATGATGAAATGATAATGATTTGATTCTTCAGTGAGATGGGGGGCAAGATCAATGGTTTTCATCTCAGCTGAAAAAATAGATGACTTGTCTGGAAGACGGTATTTTTAGCTCACCGGAGCACATAGTGCTCAGTGAACCTTGTTAATGCTCTAGAGGCCACAATTTTGATTGAATCTTCATCAAACTTTGTCAGACCGTTTTTTTGTTAATAATATCTTGGACAAGTTTGAACATGGGTCATCTGGGGTAAAAAACTAGGTCACTAGGTCAAATCACTGGAAAACCTTGTTAGCCCTCTAGAGGTCACAGTTATAATTGGATCTACACCAAAGCTTGTCAAAATGATTGTTAAAATAATATCTTGGTTAAGTTTTAACATAGGTCATCTGAGGTCAAAAACTAGGTAAAACATTGTTTACACTCTAGGGGTGACAGATTTGATTGGAGGTTCACCAAACCTTGTCAAAATGCTTGTCTTTTTGATATCTTGGTCAAGTTCGATCATGGGTCATCTGGGATAAAAAACTAGTCACCAGGTCAAATCACCTTCTAGAGGTCGCAGTTTTGATTGGATCGTTGTTTAACTGTGTCAGAATGTTTGTATTAATGCTATCATGAACAGGTTTGAAGATGGGTCAACTCAGATTCAAAACTAGGTCACTAGGTCACAAATCACAGGGAAACCATAAAAATTGCCATCTTTACTCAGGTGAGCAAAAAAGGGCCATCTTGGCCCTCTTGTTCAAATCTCTATTGATATGTATTGACTGTATGCTGATGGTTATCAATCTCTGTGTATGTTTTGAGCATTGCCATTAAACTATAACCATTCCACATCCTACAAACAACGCTTTGACTGACACCAGGAAAAATAATAGCCTAAGACCTCCTCTGGAGACCTCTTCCATCAAGCATCCTGATGCCCATATTCATCTGTTAGTTACGTAAACAAGGCATAATTGTTATACTGTTGTTCATACAAGCGGTGCAAGTGAGAGATGTCTGAGTGATATTTTCTAGTAGCCTTAAACTAACATTTCAGGGGTTTGCTAATTCATTGGCTTGTTTGTTTTGTTAAAAATGGGCAGAACTATTCCTCATTGTGGAATGGAAGTATCACCATTTTGCGATACTAAGTACAGAATGAGAGTGGTATACAATGATACAATACATAAAGAAATTATGCTTTTTTTCTTTGTTTTCAGTATGCATGGTCCAGCTAGTGCGTGTCCTCATCCTAGAGTGTTACCAAATCTAGTAGCTGTCTGTTTAGCAGCTGTCTATAGTCTGTATGAAGATAAAAAAATGTAAGTGTCATGTGCAAGTCAATCATTTTAATACAAGGGTTTTTTACTTAAGTGATAATAATCTGTTCATTTTTATGTACAAGATTGGGAAAAGGTACTGAATTTTCCTATGTAAGTTTTCTCTATTTTAAGACCTGAATTTATTTCTGCCCCTTTAGGTGTTAATTTGGTTGTAATAAGTCAAAATTCTTCAGCAACTGAAATCTATTGCTTTGAGGAAGTCAATGTCTTGTGTGTCACTAACATTTTTACCATGTTAGATTTATCTTTATAACATGCATTATTGATCAGTAACAGATCATATTGATTTTAACCATTAATTTTTAAGTACAATGAAGTTCTGCTTAACAACCTAAATAACTACCAAATTTGATGTTAAAATATTGATATTTTAAAGAACCAAATATTTCCTTGTATATAATTGTCTTGAATTAAGACTGGCCCATTATCACCTAATATGAATGCTTTCTGCATAACAAACATTTAAAAATGTGTTGTTTGAGGTCAAATAAATTGATCACTTGCTTTCTGCGAGAGTGAAAATGTTAGTGTTGTGTGTTAGATATTCTGCAGATATTGTTTTTTAATGGACATTTAAATTCTTAGTGTTAACAAATGAACAGGCTTGCAAAAAACAGTTTGGTAACAATGATTTGATTGAAAATCATAGCCATTATAGGATGAAGTTATTATTTGGTATGTTGAATTGACAATTCAAGTGTCATCAACAATAACTAAGTACCTTAGAAATAACTCACCTTTCTGTTTTTAAACGATGGAACAAATTTCCCATGACTCTCTGTTGCTTTTGAGTAATTGATAGCATTTTTGGGATCCATCTCAATCTCCTCATATTAAGTTCTCTGTGGATGATATCATGCCTTGTCCGAACGCTGCAATCAGCATGATCTGTAATTCTACGTATTGTGATGTGACGATCCTTGTCAAGCAAACCTTTGATATCTTCAAAGTGATATTATCAGCTGCATGCAGTTGTTTCACACATCATACCACTTATTCAAGTTTTCTACATAGCCTTTTCTCAAAAGTCCTATCCAGTATACTTTCTGATGGGAGCTTGTTCGGACTGACAAAAAAAAATTGTATTAGAGAAGTTTTCAGATTAGAAAAATTTTTCTCTATTGATGTCCTAAGCATTTTTATTTGTAAATTTTACCTGTTAATGGCAGTCTATCGTCTGGTTACAAAAGAAACACACAGTTAATAATACTATGAATAATGTTATTAAAGCTAACCTGCATGAAAGTTTGTTTTTGGATTCTGAACTATTTCATGGGAGTACCCAAATGTATTGTATGCTCCTTATATCAGTAATTTGTTATTAAAGCCAAGCCAATTCAGAAAAGATTTAAACTTCATTTTATCTCTACCCTGTAAAGACTGAAATTTCATTTCAATAATCTATTGCTCATTTTGAGTGAATACAAGTAATCAACAAAAATATTTTGTGTATTTCAATCAAACCTTTCATATAACTACGTTCATATTTCAATATAAGCTTTTATTTGTTGAGCTGTGGCCGTGGTTCAGTGGTTAGTGTGCTGGACTTGTAACCTGGTGATCTTGGTTCAAGTCCCATTTGTGGCAGGTCATGCCCTTCTACGATAGTTCGAAAAAATGCCAATTTTCCCCCATATGTGGAGAAGTTGCTGGCTCCATGTGGAAGGGTAAGTTAGTACTGGTTAGTATACAGTTCAGGAAAACTGGCTAGTATACAGTCCAGGAAAACTGGTTTGGTGAACCGGTTGCCATATATAATTGAAAAATTGTGGCTGTGGTCCAGTGGTTAGTGTGCTGGACTTGTAACCCTGAGATCTGGTTGAAATCCCGGTCACGGTAGGTCATACCCTTCTATGAAAATTTGACAAAATATCGATTTTCCTCCGTATGTGGAGAAGTTGCTGGCTCCTTGTGGAAGGGTAAGTTAGTACTGGTTAGTATACAGTCCAGGAAAACTGGTTAGGTGAACCGGTCACCATATATGAATGAAAAATTGTTGAAAAACGATGTTAAACTCAGGTGACAATAAGTCACATAAAAACAAACAAAACTGAAAAATTGTTGAGAAACGGTGTTAAACCTCAGTGACAATAAGTTAGGAAAAAAACAAAAAAAAAAACAAATTATTTGTTGAACACTAACTGAACATTATTGTTGAACATCATAAATTACAAACATTGTTCAAACAGGCATTTTTGTGATGTCCAAATCCACTGTCATGTTAATTTTGATTTATAACTGTTCTAATTAAATAAACAAGAGTTATAATACTTTTTAAAGACCTGTTGCAGAGTACACATTAATTAGATCACTGACATAATTGTCACTCTGTATCCAGTGTTTATAAAACACTACTTCTGGTTAGTTGTGATAATGTTTTATCTGATGATGCCTCATTTGTTTGATAACAATCTCTGGCTTTTCCATTTATTTCAAGAATGGGTTTTTCGCTCACCTTAGCATACGGTGCTCAGTGAGCTAGTGATCAGTCAGTGGTCACACTTTTGAGCAAATCTTCATAAGACCTGGTCAGAATGTTCATTTCAATGATATTTTGGACCAGTTTGAACATGGGTCATCTGGGGTCAAAAACTAGGTCACCAGTTCAAATCATAGAAAAACCTTGTTAGCACTCTAGAGCCCACAGTTTTGATTGGACCTTTTTTTAAACTGTGTTAAAATGTTTGTTTTCATGATATTTTGGACAGGTTCGAACCCTTCGTCAATAGGTCACAACCTTTCATTTCATTTCGGAAGTTGTAACCCTTGTATATGTATATATATGATATATGTGTTTTTGGTCCATGTGGCCATTTTAGGCCTAATAACCATTATACACCATCCCTTCAACGTGCTAGCCCCCTGTGATATCATGAACAGGTTTGAACGTGGGTCAACTCAGGTTAAAAACTAGGTCTTCAGGTTAAGTCACAGGAATAGATGTTGTAATCTTTACTCAGGTGAGCAAAGAGGGGCCATCTTGGCGCTCTTGTTTCTACTTGCCAAATTTATTGGATGCCTGGGCTGACCAGAACACTTGTGTCATCAGTCCTTTATGATTATGTTGGTCTCAGACTGACAAACAGAATAAGTGCTGAGCCCTGTTAACACAACAAGATGTTATGCTTCCAAGTAAAGTGCTCTGGAAATCTTTTAATATTGGGTTGGTTAAAGCTTGGTGACATTACCATACGAACCCACAGGCATCAGTAACAGATCTGTGATGGTAAAATGCAAGTATTAATTCTTTTTAAAACATCCTTGCTCAAATCCACTGTTGCTGAATGATTATTAATCCTGGTGTTGAAGCTTGGACACAAAGTTCTATGTTTCTTTCAATATTATTTATTCACTCATTAACAGATATGATTTTATATTCACAAAGTTTTAGTTTAAATACACAAAGTAAAAGTTTAAATCCAATGTAATGCAATAAACATAAAGTTAAGTAAATGTCACATAGACAATATGCAAGTATATCAAAAACAGTATGTCAGGTGTGTCAAAAGCAGGGCATAAAAAAATTTGAAATCTCAATTGGTCCAGGCCTGTGGACGCCCCCCCCCCCCATTTCTGAAAATGACGAAGATTTGTTCATAGTTGCACTACAGTACACTTAACAGTAAAAACGAAACAAAAACGGAATTGAAATTTCAACCAGATACTACTACAATGGAATCACAAACACATACTTGATTGAAATAGCTAATATCAAACATAGTCCCATTTACCAATTTACGTGTTTTTTTTCTAGACACATTTAGAAATATCAATCCACAATTTTAATCCTTCGATGTCATCATTGATGATGTATCACACAAATGTAATAGATGACGTATTTCTTAGTCATGTGACCGCTAAACCACAGGAGCTATTAAATTGTAAACAAATGAGAAGGCGGAGCTATGACTTTGATATCGACAAGCGTCTTGAGTTTGAAGCTGTCATTGGTTGATCAGTGAATGGCTATATATAGTTTGCAAAATCTGAGCAATTAATGTCGGCTTCCTTTTTGATGCCATTAAATTTTCTTTGATACTGTTTTCTTAAACAATTTAACGCCTTTGATTGCATCGAAACAATACTAAATTAAAAATAATGACAATATTTAATTCACATATGGAACAACATTTGAAGACTTTTACTCAAATATTAATACACGCAGCAAACACATCACTTAACGCAATTGATCAATGCATTAATTGTTTTTTATTATCTACCACATGTTTGGACTAATTACAAGCGACCCCTATTGACAGACATCCATTGATCGGATTAGCAGATGATCACTCCAGGCTATTGATTATCTTGACATATTTATTGGAGTATTGAGAATCGTGCGAACAACATACAGTAAGTTTCGTGACATTTTGCATGTACTTAGTGATTTCGGACTGAAATATATAGAATGTTTATGGACCGATTTTTTTTAACAAATTTTCACTCCTGAAATCGGTTCGGGAACTTGAAATTCGGTCTGGACCAGCAAATTTTCGGTTTGTCAGCGCCCTGGTCAAAAGGTACTTCTTAGTGTTACAGAGACAACTATTATATTTTATCTTAAATTATATTATCTGTTTTACAACTGAACTACCTCATATTTATAGGGACTTTCTGTGGAAGGTGTGACTTATTTGTGGACACAAAATATAATCGCTCTATAACTAAATCACATGTTTTCATTACACATTCTATTGAACTAGTTTAATACTTTGAATAATAAAGGAAGTCTTAGCCACCAAGGGGAGAACATATTCACAAGTATTTTACATAACAAAGAACTAATCAAACAAACATAATTAATTAATCACCTTCAAAAATACAAACAGCTTGGACATTTATTACTTTGTAGGATGTGTCAGCCAACTTATGTGATTAAAATTACACCAACATTTAACAGAACAATAAATTGACATATGGTAAAGTAAACATACTTTTTAAACAAAGATACAACAATAATTTCTACAAAGTCAGTTCCCACATTTCAAGGGATTGACGTTTATAATTAATTTCCTATAAAAAAAAAGCACCACAAAATTTCATAAAAACTCAACACAAAATATCCCAGTATTCATGGCACCTTCACAAAACAAAGTAAAACAAAGTTTTCAGTGGTTTCAGGCACAGGGGGCTAGCATGTTTAAGGGATGGAGTATAATGGCGTATTAGGCCTAAAATGGCCACACAGACCAAAAACATGTGTATCATACATATACATAGACAAGGGTTACAACTTCCGAAATGACAGTTTCTGTACCAAGTTTGTTTAAAACTACGTAACTTTTTAAGGAATCACTCAAATTTCAAATAAATGGTGTCTGCAGATAGATAATACATTATAATACACATAACCAATAAACATTTGGTCCAATTCAAAACGATGAAGCAGGTATTTCATCTTTTTCCTCCAAAAAATCGTCAATTTCATTTAGTCTGATTGGTTTATATTGTTGATAGAGACAATAATGGCTTTAAAAAAATAAATAAAATAAATAGTAAAAATATAAATGTTGATTACTTGAATATTTGCATCTTCTGTGAAAATGTTTTTTTCATTTAAGGTAATTTTGGGTTAAATTATGATGTTTTATAAAGAGTTTATTGCATTTTTACTAATGCCTGTGTGAAAACCATGCAGTTTTCTTTTTAACTGTTGAACTTATTTCTAACTTCAATGTTTATCCTAAATGGGATTTGGAATAAAAATGAGCGGTAAAGCATTCAGCTAACTTATTGAACACCCTTCATACAACTGAATGTTACTCTCATTTCAAGCAATTTCTGACCTGTATCTTATCTCCATGACTAAGATAAATCAGGTCTGTATCTTAAATCCATGACTTAAGATAAATCAGGTCTGTATCTTAAATCCATGACTAAGATAAATCAGGTCTGTATCTTAAATCCATGACTAAGATAAATCAGGTCTGTATCTTAAATCCATGACTAAGATAAATCAGGTCTGTATCTTAAATCCATGACTAAGATAAATCAGGTCTGTATCTTAAATCCATGACTAAGATAAATCAGGTCTGTATCTTAAATCCATGACTAAGATAAATCAGGTCTGTATCTTAAATCCATGACTAAGATAAATCAGGTCTGTATCTTAAATCCATGACTAAGATAAATCAGGTCTGTATCTTAAATCCATGACTAAGATAAATCAGGTCTGTATCTTAAATCCATGACTAAGATAAATCAGGTCTGTATCTTAAATCCATGACTAAGATAAATCAGGTCTGTATCTTAAATCCATGACTAAGATAAATCAGGTCTGTATCTTAAATCCATGACTAAGATAAATCAGGTCTGTATCTTAAATCCATGACTAAGATAAATCAGGTCTGTATCTTAAATCCATGACTAAGATAAATCAGGTCTGTATCTTAAATCCATGACTAAGCTGACTAAGTTGATTGTATTTTCATTTAAAATTTTTGTTTCCTTTCTGTCCAGCCTGCTTGCTGTGAGCTCAACTCTAAGTTAGCCCCGTACAGATTATTTTGTCCTAACCATAATCCAACTGCTAAATGACTAAAAGCTATGGCCCTAACATAGAACTAAAGTTTCTCTCTGCTATTATATCTCATGCTAAATTTCAAGGCTCAGCAAAACATTGTTATTATGAGCATCCATATCATGTGTACCTGATTAATCTCAAGGAGTTTTTATTCTTACAAATGACGGTCCCAAGACCTAACTTTAAGCATTAAATACCTTGATTGTCTTGAGGAGTGTCATGTTGTTTAATGTTTTCACCTGATTCAATAATATTAAGGTACCAATGAGTGCAAGTTACACAATAAAAGATAGAATTTAATTTAAGTACTTTGTTTTTCATTCTTTTGACAATGAAAATAAATAAGTTGTTTCATGTTTACATTCAATTTCAAAGACGCATGTTTAAAACTGACTGTGCAAATTTAATTATGAGAAATAGAACCATAAGCATTATGTCAATGAAGTAAATACTTTGCCAGTTAATGTCATGTGTATTTGCAAACCGTTTTGAGACGATTATCTTTTGTAAATGCAATTATGTCATTAATAAAGTATGTATACTACTGGTTACTGTCTCTTTTCTTTGGTACATGCATAATTGACATAAAAATGTAACTATGATGTTTCACTGCATGAAAGTAACATGATGTTTGGACATTATATTTTACTGTTGAAAACATGAGTATATTCATGAATAGAAAACTTTATTTTATTAGCCAGCTTAATACATTTAAAAAATTGTCAAATATGTATACTCTTCTCAGACTACACAGAGCACATTTTATGTAAGTATTTTATAACATTATATAAATATACTTGTTAAGGCACACAGGACAATACTTTTCTCAAGGATTTAGTCTATTCCAGTGACTCCTCAACTAGGTTTTACTGCAACATATTTCTCCAAATATCTGTGCCAGATATGTGATATTTCATGTGCAGGGAGCATCTATTATGGATGCGAACAATTCAATTTTTAGCTCACCTGAGCACAAAGTGCTCAAAGTCCATCAATCGTTGTTGTGCATCGTGCATCATGTTAACACTCTAGAGGTAATATTTTTGGTCAAAGAGTTATGAAAATTGGTCAGTGGCTTAGTCTTGATGATATCTTGGACAAGTTTGGGGTCAATAACTAGGTCCTTGGGTCAAATGGAAGAAAACCCTTGTGAACTCTCTAGAGGACATTTTTCATGAAAGGGTCTTGAAAATTCATCAGTGGGTTAGTCTTGATGATATGTCAGACATTTTGTTTGAAAAAGGGCTATTAGGGGTGAAAAACTAGGTCACCAGATCAAAACACTCTAAAACCTTGTGAACATTCTGTCGGTCACAGTTTTGATTGTATATTCATCAAACTTTGTCAGAATATTTGTCTTAATGATAACTTGGACAAGTTCAAATATGGGTCATCTGGGGTCAAAAAAGTAGGTCAATCTTTGCTGTTGCAAGCTTTTCTCAGGTGAGCGAAAAGGGCCATCTTGGCCCTCTTGTTTTGTGGAAGACCTATTCATTGCAAAACTAATTGAGGTCTATAATTTCTGCACAGACCTTCATATGATTAGCATATTTGTCTTTTTGCAATACTTTAGTCTTTAAGATCTTGTGAATATTGTCAAATTGTGTCACAACCCAGAGCAGTCTTTGTGCTCTGTGACAACATATGGAATTGGTTAATTGGTTGACATCACTGAAGGATTGTCATGACACTTTTGCTTATATTGTAGAGTCAAACAAGACAATATTTCAGACAGTTCATTTGATCAGTCAGAGTGGGAACGTAGAGTTGTATGCTATATTGGCATGATGGCTACCATGTGAGTACATAGTTCCTAAACATCTTACTTGTTATTAATTTTTAGGCTGTCTGTTATAAGTCTATAATCTTCTGTTAAGTCTATTAAAGACATGAAACTAGTAAAATAAGAATAAATATGATAATATTTGATACCTTGTGACATTTTTGTTCCAAATGTAGTAAGCTGTTGTGCAATATATAGACTCATATGATGTCTTAAGTCAGTGAATATTACTGGAAATTGTTTTTATATGGATTTGAAACCATTTAACTTACCCTACAAATTTATTGCGTCAAAAATAATTTTGGTCTCAAATGATATTTGAACTGTGCTTGCTTAATCAGTGAATTCATGCTGGACAACATGTCAGTTGCATGTTTTTGAAATCATATTTCAGTGCTCCAGATAATTTTAGTTTGGATTGGAGTAAATGTAGGGGGGTAAATATACTCCTATGTTTCAGAGGTTAAGAGTGAAGGTATGCTTGATCAATTTAAGCAGCAGCTTGACTCAGAGTTGAAAGATGCTTGATCAATTTCACTGGCAGCTTGACTGCAAAATTTACCAAAACCATAAAGTACTGAATCGTTCAATTGATGAAAAAATGCAAAAATCTTCAAGGAAACCAAAATTAGATACTAACATCTTTAAGTATCAGGCCAGTTAATAATATTGTGATTTGGAAATTTAACTAAAACTTTTGACAAAATTTTTTTATACTTGTATTAAATAGTGTAAATATAAATCCTTGACGATTTGGTAATTAACTGATCACAGCGGCCGTTTCAGTCAATTGTAACATCAGGTTCAAATAGACGCTTTATTTGAATGATTCAAACATTTGTAACATGTGCTATTTGATTATTTGCGTAGTCAGCAAAATTCTGTAGTACACTTCATTTTGCCGATAGATAGAAGTATAATTATTAATGTACACACAAATATTTTAATTTTGAGCATATCCAACTACCAAACTGCAACAACTTATGCGTAAAAGCGAAGACCGTAGAAACTGGTGACAATTTTGATTTGGAAACCATGTCATGTTTAAAATCAATTCGGCATAGTCAAAAGTCTTATGATAAAAAGTAGATGGCTTGTTCATGCAGATTCATAAATTGAACAGTATTGCCTTGAGGGAGAAGGTGATTATGAGGACTGTTGTTATGATTATAATCTGTACAATGAGGATACTGAAAGTGATGAGATTTTGGATAAGGACCCATCACCGCCCTGAGCATACACTTAAGAAAGAAAGCTTGATGGTAACATCTCTGACCCTCGTATCAGTGACTATAGGTTTGCTAACATGGCAAAGCATTTTAAGGGTCAAGAAGTTTGTGATAAAGATATAGCTCAAAATATTAATGATCTGATCAGGAAATGTATGCATTGAGACTAGTATGATAAAATCATTAAGGATGACTTGACAGCAAGGCCAGCAAACTGTGGAAGCCTTGTTTTAGTTAAAACAAATCAGCCTGTACAGGATGCAATAAGTCCTGTCACCAGAACAAATTATAAAAAGTTATAAAATTTTGAACTTTCAGTAATTAAATCAGCAGTGATTTTGTCCCAAGCAGTAGATAGATTGGCAAAAATTGATATACCAAGGGGAAGAATTTGCCAGTATTTTGAATGTCAATGATTTTTTGAATGATTTATTGAATGATTTTTTGCTCTTCTTGCAAAATGACAGCTGAGAGCTAAACTTAACTTGGAGTGACCTGTTGAAGCTAGAGTTGAGTAGCATATAGAGTCATCTATGTAACCAAAATCTTTACACAAGCCAGTTATTTGGTGATTGTGTCTAAGGCTAGAAAAGAAATAGCTGGTTGTGCAAAATTAGATAAAAAATGCATTATGGTTATGACTTTTATGGTCAAGGATATGGAACTGACCCAAAGAACTCGTCTCTGTTGGCGTGTGAGAGGTCAGTAAGTGCACCTTTTGTTGTAGGAAGATTGAAAGATTTCTGTTCTGAATGTCAAAAAAATACTCTTGATAAGAACATTTTAGATATTGTTTTAGGCTGTCATGTTGATTTTTTTGATAACTTAGCGAATGAAAGTAATAACACAACAGAAGATTCAATGACACTGTGTTCCTTGTCTTTGAGAAAGAAGTATAAAAACACTGTGTTTCTTGTCATTGAGAAAGAAATATAAAAACACTGTGTTTCTTGTCATTGAGAAAGAAATATAAAAACACTGTGTTCCTTGTCATTGAGAAAGAAGTATAAAAACACTGTGTTTCATGTCATTCAGAAAGAAATATAAAAACACTGTGTTTCTTGTCATTGAGAAAGAAGTATAAAAACACTGTGTTCCTTGTCATTGAGAAAGAAGTATAAAAACACTGTGTTCCTTGTCATTGAGAAAGAAGTATAAAAACACTGTGTTCCTTGTCATTGAGAAAGAAGTATAAAAACACTGTGTTTCTTGTCATTGAGAAAGAAGTAAAAACCACTGTGTTTCATGTCATTGAGAAAGAAATATAAAGACACTGTGTTTTTTGTCAATGAGAGAGAAATATAAAATCACTGTGTTTCTTGTCATTGAGAAAGAAGTAAAAAAACACTGTGTTTCTTGTCATTGAGGAAGAAATATAAAAATGTTAGTGCAGGAGGGTTATCATCCAGTTGACTGTGAACCTGGGAATTTATTTCTCCAACCTTTATAATACCCTAGAAGAATGGGGGAATTTAGAATGATTTTAAATTTAAAAGAACTTGGCAGTTGTATTCCATATTGACATTTTAAAATGGACACTAGAACGTTAAAAATAGTTAAGTTGTATTTTGAATGGATGAATATTTCAGTTTTCTTGGTAACCAAACGGCCTTACTTCAGGACCAAGATTGTTCACAAAGCTCATGAAGCCTGTGTATGCATAGTTAAGAACTGACAAGCATATTAGTACTAGATTTATTAATCCCCTTTTGACAGGGGATACTGTTGAACTATGTTTAGCAAATAAATCAGCTACATCCTCACTTATGAGCCCATTTGATTTATTGTAGTCTATTGTAGTGCCAACTCATGAGATTTGAGCAACATTACTGATTTTACAGAAAAGAGAAATATTAGCATTGCCTCTGAATGTTGCAAACTTGACAGTTGCTACTTGAGTTAGCATCACACTAACAGTCAGGGTCATTTTGAAACTTTCCAGCTTTAACAGTGGAGGAAGACCCCAGGACTCTGCCGTGGTAGAACCAATTTCCGCTAGCTGGATAGATTCCTCTCGTGCAATTTGGTCGAGGGTGGGTTTCGAATTTACAGCAGTGACGGCTAGTGATTACAAATCAGAAATGATAACCACTAGACTTTGGAGACCTGTTACAATTGTCAGCTAGCAAAAATAATGTTTTTAAAAAAGCCATTGGTCCAGTTGTTGCGGCTTTTTCAGCTGTAGAATTTCCATTACCAGGAACTCGAAAGAGGAAAAATCAAAGCTTTAAAAAAGACTAAAGATGATTTTGATGCTGTGATGCATATCTCATCCGGCATAAAAAAGAGCTGAAGTGATGGTACCATAATGTTCATGACCAGGTCAGACACTTCAATGAGTGGAGTCCCCTATTCACCCTCTGAACTGACAGTAGTCTGCAAGGTTTGAGTGTTGTGTTTTTCATAATGAATTAGGTGCACAACAGAATGTATTAAAAAAGCCTTTCACATCACATAAATGTGCTAGAGCCATTAGTAATTAAATTGGCACTAAAAGCTTTTGTTTCCAAATTTCCAAAGTATGTATAAATGCTTATAGACAGCACAACAGCATTGAGTTGTGTGAACAATATCGGAGGTATAAAATCCTTAGATTGTTATAAAATTTGGAAATATGGCATTTGTGTGTAGAGCACAACATATGGCTATCTTGTTCTCATATGCCTAGCATATACAATGAGGCTGACAATCCCTCACAGCATTTTAATGATTAATAATATGATTGAATAGGAATTGAGAGAGCATATTTTTAAGCATATATTCCATCAACTTTGGAAAAAATCTTTCGTAGATCTGTTTGCCTCTGGACTGAATCCTAAAGCAGATCTAGACTGTTCATGGAAACATGATCCTGTGGCAAAGTTTATGGATACATTTACATTAAACTGGGTTACATTTCAGTTTAATTAGGCTCTGTATTCAGAAAATCAAGATGGATATGGCTCAGAAAATTCCGATTGTGCCTTTGTGGCCTACACAGCAATGGTTTCCAATCCTGTTAACAGTTTAGTGGGCAATCCCAGAATTCTATTGCTGCTCACATGGACATTTGTAATTTGATGGCAGACAAGCTAGTGCTCATTGCATGCAAAATGTAAGGGAATCATATACAGTGGATTTTCAAAGAAATCTATCATTAATTATCATCAAAATGCCAGTATCAAATTTATACATTGAGATGGATTCTTTTCTGCCATGCAATAAAATTGATACAATTTCTGTTTCGTTTCTGTAAAGGATATAATGGAACTCCTAACCTCACAGCTTAATAAAGGACTTAGTTGCAGTTCTATAAACACAGCCAGAGAAGCACTTTCATCTTTGGGCATTTTGATTGAGACTTGTACAGCAGGATCTCATCCACTTCTTGTGAGATATATGAAAGGAATCTTCATTTTATGACCACCAGTTTCTGGATATATGCATGTGTGGAATACCTAACAAAATTGTTAAACAGTAAACTTTAAAAGATTTTACATTGAAATTAGTTGTGTTGATGGCTCTTACAAATGCAGCAAGAATACAAATTGTTCACCGGTTATTTGTTAAGAACCTAAAATATTCAGGTCTGAATTTGTTTTAAAGTTATATAGTTTTTATTTAAGCAGATTTGGATAGGTGTCAATTTTTCTTCTTTCCATTTGAAGGCTTATCCTCCAGATAGCAGGTTGTATGTATGTACTGTTCTTGAAGAATATTCAAAAAATCTATCACTAGGGAGTTATTCAGAAGTTAAGTTACTAATCACATATGTTGGACCTTTTAAAGCTGCAACCCATGATACTGTAGAAGGATGGATTAAGGTGGTAATATTAAAATCAGGCATTCACATGAATGTGTTTGGTCCTCTTAGTGTATGCTTTGAAGGCAAAGAAAATATCTGTGCCAGTTGAAGAAATAATGGAGTTTGCTAGATGGACAAATAAACATGCATTTGCAAAGTTCTATGTACAAGAAAAAATCTCTGATGATAGATTTTCCACAAGTATTCTGCAAATCAGAAGTGACTCTCATTTAAGACTGAAATTAATTTTGAGGAAATAGAATTACGAAGTTGAATGAGACTTAACTGGTAAGTTGTGGTTTGATCAGAATTCAATGAGTACAATAATTAATGTACTATTAAATGCTTCGCTCACATCCTTTCATTGACAGAAATATTTGTTAGTTTTAGGATAATTTTAACTGGTAGTTTTAACAATGACAAAATGCTTAAAAATAGATTGTGCATGCACAGTTCACATCATCTCATATAATCCATCATTAATTATTTAATTCATAGAATTCCAATCAAATATCAACTTACCAGGTAAAGTTGTTATACCCCCACACAACAAAGTTGTGGGGGTATACTGGTTTCAGGTTATCCGACCATCTGTAGACGGAATATTGTGTGCACTTCTTCTCCAAAAATGGCGGTTGGATTTTCATAAAACTTGACCAACATATTGGGCAACAGGTCTACTTGTGCATATTATAAAAGAAAATTATTCAGATTTATTTTCACTGAGTTATGCCCCTTTTTAGCTCACCTGAGCACGTAGTGCTCAGTGAGCTATAGTGATTAGTCAGTCTACTCCGGCGTCCACACCTGGGGATTGTTATTGCTCTAGTGGTCACACTTTTGAGCAAGTCTTCATCAGACCTGGTCAGAATGTTCATCTCAATGATATCTTGGACAAGTTCGAATATAGGTCATCTGGAGTCAAAAACTAGGTCACCAGGTCAAATAGAATGGAAATTTTGTGAACACTATAGAAATCACAGATTTGATTGTATCTTCATGAAACTTTGTCAGAATGTTTGTATTAATGATCTTGTAAAATTAGGCAAATATGGGTCGTCTCCGGTCAAAAACTAGGTCACTATGTCAGCACACTAGAAAACCTTGTTAATGCTCTAGAGGTTGGATTTTGATTGAATATTCATCAAACTTTGTCGGAAGGTTTGTTTTGATAATATCTTGGACAATTTCATGGGTCATTTGGGGTCAAAAACTAGGTCACCAGGTCAAATCATAGAAAAACCTTGTTAACGCTCTAGGGGGTGACATTTTTTATTGTAGGTTCACCAAACCTTGTCAAAATGCTTGTGTAATGGTATCTTGGTTTAGTTCGAACATGGGTCGTCTGGGGTCAAAATCTAGGTCACCAGGTCAAATCATAGAAAAACCTTGTTAATACTTCAGGAGTCACAGTTTTGATTGGAGGTTCACCAAACCTTGTCAAAATGATTGCCTTAATGATATCTTGGTTAAGTTTTATCATGGGTCATCTGGGATCAAAAACTAGGTCACCAGCACAAATCACTGGAAAACCTTGTTAACCCTTTTGGAGGTCGCAGTTTTGATTGGATCTTCTCAAAATTTGTCAGAATGTTTGTATTAATGATATCATGAACGGGTTTGAAGATGGGTCAGCTCAGGTTAAAAACTAGGTCACCAGGTCAAATCACAGGAAAACCATAGAAGTTGCAATCTTTACTCAGGTGAGCGAAAAAGGGCCGTCTTGACCCTCTTGTTTATTTTTCTATAGACAAAATCTTGTGTGTGCTTCTCCGAAATGGCTCGTTAGATTTTCATAAAACTTGACTAACACATTAGGCATTAGATATACTGGTGCATACTAAAAAAGAAAATTGTTCGGATTTATTTTCACAGAGTAATGCTCCTTTTTTATTTGTCTGTGGACAAAATCTTGTGTGCGCTTCTTCTCCAAAACAGCTTGTTGGATGTTCATAAAACTTTACCAGTACATTAAGCATTCGGTGTACTTGCGCATATTATAAAAAAATTATTCGGATTTATTTTCACTGAGTTATGCCCCTTTTTTATTTGTCTATAGACAAAATCTTGTGTGCGCTTCTTCTCCAAAATTGCTTGTGGGATGTTTATAAAACTTTACCAGTACATTAGGCATTAGATCTACAGTCGGACTTGTGTACAAAGGACACCCTGTGGAAAATGCTAAAGTGTCCTTTGTAGACTGGTGTCCTTTGTTCACAGATGGGATGAAGTAGAGCATGAAATACACAGTTATCACTAAAGATGATATTACTGCTTCCTGGTATGCTAATCAATACCTTACAAAATAAGCAAAATAAACAAGTTTGTGTTGACATATTCTTCCTGGGAAAAATACTTAACAAACTAAATGTTAATATATTTTATCATTCGATTCACAGTAAGCATGTTTCACCAAAATTCAATGTTTGATGCATGGGCTGCTAGTTGCATTAAAAAGCATGACAAATAATGCCCTATTCCATAGCTAGATACATTTCATGAACATCAATAACGAGATATATCCAAAAATGAACAATCCGAAATTGGTACTCTTTCGTATTCGTTTTTATTTCAATTAATTCATTCCATTGAGACATAATGACACCAATTTTACAAAAGAAGTCACTTGACATAATGTTTACCAATTATAGAGGGCTGAAAATCATGAGTATAAGTGACAAAGTTACTATATGCTAGAAATTCCATAAATTGGTCTTGACAAGGGAAGTTACTCTGATTTTATCAACTTGAGGCATTTTTGCACTGAATCAAGTTCTTCATAGTAAGGTATTGACATGAATGTTTTAAAACCGAAAAAATGTAAGATTAAATATTACTGGCAGGCCTTATGATGGACTAATTGTCTATGGATATCTCTAATTTTCACACCCTTTTATGACAATTATCATTTGAGCAAATCAAACATTGCCACCTTCAAATGACAACTTTATTGTCTCAATTTACAATTCAGTAAACAATCAATTAAAACTGGGAAGCCAAATTTACAAGCGTCATGATCACATGAAGCAATCAATATCTTAGCGTCAATTAGTTGTATCACATGTAAGTTGTCCAAGGTCAAAATGCCAATTCGGGTAACAATTTTGGTGTCTGCTGCTGCTGTCGGTAGGTGTCCGCTATATAAGGTCATCTAAAGAGTGTTTTTCGTCGGGGTGAAATTACAGTGTCCGTTGTAGACAGGTGTCCATTGTTCACAGGTGTCTTAGCACCTTAGCAGTCATTTAGACTGTATTTGCGCATATTTAAAAAAATATTCGGATCTATTGGTATGGAGTATGCAGATGACCTATTGATAGTTGGGAATGGTCATTGCACAGATTTTTTCTGTTGGTTTTTATTTTGAAGTATTTGAATTTTTATTGATAAGGTAAGTGTGTAAAAACTTAGTATTCTGTTTAATTGAAAATTCAGTGCAAAGTCATTGCTGTAAATTTGAATTGCTGCTTGGAAGTACATGATCTTGACTTACTTGAAAAGAATCTATCATTCAATGCTTAATATTTTTACCAAAATTACATTTGATATTTATATCCATAGATTGATGAGTATTCAGAAGCGATGTAATGTCTTGAATGCTAATCAAAGTGTTGATATAAGTGTGCTGTTACATTTCAAAGGAAAGCTTTGTGCTTGAGATATCAAATAACACTTCAATTACACAAGTAATGTCATCCGCTCTGGCAAACCCTTTAAATGATACTAATTTGTGTTTTTTAGCTCACCTGAGCATGTAGTGCTCAGTGAGCTATAGTCAGTCTACTCCGGCATCCACACCTGGGTGTTGTTAACTCTCTAGAGGTCACACTTTTGAGCGAATCTTCATCACACTTGGTCCGAATGTTCATCTCAACAATATCGTGGACAAGTTCGAATGTGGGTCATCTGGGGTAAAAAAAAACAAGGTCAACAGGTCAAATCAAATGAAAACCTTGTTTACACTTTAGAGGACTCAGTTTTGGTTGGATCTTCATCAAACTTTGTCAGAATGTTTTTATTAATGATAATTATCTTAGCTTAGTTCAAACATTGGTCATCTGGAGTCACAAAATAGGTCACCAGGTCAGATCATTAGAAAACCTTGTTAACCCTTTTCACAGTTTTGATTGAATCTTTACCAAACCTTGTCAGAATGTTTGTCTTAATGATATCTTGGACAATTTGAACATGGTCATGTGGGGTTAAAAGACCTAGTCAAATCTGTGGAAAACCTTGTGAATGAATTTTCACTAAACCTTGTCAGAATGTTTGTATTAATGATATCATGAACAGGTTTGAACATGGGTCAACTCGGGTAAAAAACTAGGTCACCAGGTCAAATCAAAGGAAAACCTTCTCTTTACTCAGATGAGTGAAAAATGGCCATCATGGCCCTCTTATGTTTCAGTGCCATTAAAAACTTTATTAGATTGTGTAAGTTGAAAATAATAAAAATTATATCAGAGCATTCTTTGAGTTTGTTTTAACTGTTTTTTAACTTCACTGAATAAAATGTTAATAAACCTACATTGTGTGTCACTCTAATACAACTCTACTGTTATTATTTGCCCAAAATATCTTATATATATGGAATGTTGATGGCAGTAAAAAAAATGAAGGAATTCATTTTCAAAAAAGCCTTATTTGGGCCAGCATGTTATAACTAGTCACATGTCAATTCTCCTAATCGCTTGTGTTTTTTATTATATATATTCAGGTCATCATATGATGATTGGAGATTTATATTAGGGAGTTTGTTACAACCGATACCTTTTCCCAATGAGTAAGTATCTAACTTAAGCCTCACAGGTTTCCCTATCTAAAATAAACATCACATATTCCATACCTAACATAAACATCACATGTTTCATATCTAAAATAAACATCACATCTTCTATACCTAACATTAACATCTCATGTTTCATACCTAACATAAACATCACATGTTTCATATCTAACATAAACATCACATGTTTCATATCTAACATAGACATCACATATTCTATACCTAACATAAACATCACATGTTTCATATCTAAAATAAACATCACATGTTTCATATCTAACATAAACATCACATATTCCATACCTTACATAAACATCACATGTTTCATATCTACAATAAACAACACAATTTCTATACCTAACATAAACATCTCATGTTTCATATCTAACATAAACATCACACCTTCTATACATAACATAAACATCACATGTTTCATATCTAATATAAACATCACATATTCTATGCCTAACATAAACATCTCATGTTTCATATCTAAAATAAACATCACATGTTTCATATCTAACATAAACATCACATATTCTACATCTAACATCGACATCACATATTCCATATCTAACTTAAACATCACATGTTTCATATCTAACTTAAACATCACATGTTTCCCTATCTAAAATATATATCATGTGTTTCATATCTAACATTAAACATCACATGTTTCATATCTAACATAAACATCTCATCTTCTATACCTAACATAAACATCACATGTTTCATATCTAACATAAACATCACATGTTTCATATCTAAAATAAGCATCTCATGTTTCATATCTAACATAAACATCACTATTCCATACCTAACTTAAACATTACATGTTTTTGTATCTACGAGTAGTGTTCAGTTTATTATGAAACAATTTTAAACACAGCTAAATTATTCACTCTCATACATTTTATTGCAACAGATGCTCAATCTGAGATCTGATAGTAAATTGTTCTGTACTGTCTAGGCCAGCTTTCTAAAGTATGGTTTATGCATGACAGCCCATTCATCTTTAAGAGTCTTTTTAAGATCTGTCATGTTAAGATCTTGCATTTTTCTAGCCTACGTTTCAAAATTCCCCAAATGCTGAAGTCCATGGGGCTCATCTGGGTTTTTTGCCATCCACATTTCAGGAGTTACAAATTGACTTTGTATTTCTTGAGAAAATCAATGGTTGTTTTGGCAGTGTGACTAGAAGCCAAGTCTTAATCGCACACCATATCATGTTCTCTTCCAGTAAAAAGACAAGGAACATCATTTTCAGAAACGGTTTTAGAACCATGTCTACTTTACATTGACTTTCAAACCTTTGTTGATAAAAATCAAAGATGTCTTGCCATAGAATCTAATTCCGGTCCAAATCATAAACCCAAGTGCAAATATCTCATTTTGCGAACTATAGTTTGTTTAGGTCTGTCTCATTAGAACGAACATAGCAAACATGACGTCAACCATAACTACCACCCATATAGAACACAGACTTGTCAGTGGTGACTGCGTTTTTAGCTCACCAGAACCAAAGGTTCAGGGTGAGCTATTAGGATAGGTAGGTGGATGCTCCGTCGTCAGGCGTCAACAATGGTCTTCTCAAAACTACCAATTTGATTTACTTCAAATTTGCTGTATAGAAGCCTTGTTATGTTCTAATTGCAATTTGCTCATATTATACCAGTTGGCCCCTTTTAGGGGGTCACTAGAGCTAAAAATATAAAAAAACTTAAATCATCTTCTTCTGATGAACCAATGAATGGATGGATCATCACTAAGCTTGACCTGTAGCATCCTTAGATAGACTTTTATCAGATTTGCTCAAATAAAAATGGTTGGCCCCTATTAGGGGCCGCTAGAGCTAAAAATAGAAATACCTTTAAACATCTTCTTCTCATGAACCAATGGATGGATAATCACCAAACTTGGTTTGTAGCATCCTTAGATGGTCCTTTCTCAAGTTTGCTCAAATAAATATGGTTGGCCCCTTTTAGGGGCCACTAAAGCTAAAAATAGAAATACCTTAAAATGACTTTTTCTCATGTTTCTATGGATGGATTATTACCAAACTTGGTTTTTAGCATCTATAGATAGTGTTCTATCAGATTTGCTGAAAAGAAAATGGTTGGCCCCTACAAGGGGCCACTAGAGCTAAAAATAGAAATACCTTTAAACGTCTTCTTCTCATGAACCAATGGATGGATCATCGCCAAACTTGGTTTGTAGCATTCTTAGATGGTCCTCTCTCAAGTTTGTTCAAATAAATTTGGTCAGCCCCTTTTAGGGGCCGCTAGCGCTAATAATCGAAATACATTAAAATGACTTTTTCTCTTGATTCTTTGGATGGATTATTACCAAACTTGGTTTTTAGCATCTTTAGATAGTGTTCTATCAGATTTGCTGAAATGAAAATGGTTGGTCCTGATCAGGGGCCGCTGGAGCTAAAAATAGAAATACCTTAAAATGACTTGTTTTCATGAACCAGTGGTTGGATCATCACCAAATTTGGTATGTAGCATCCTTCAGTCATCACGAATATTCTGTTGTAGTATCCTTTGATGGTCCTTTTCTCGAGTTTATTATTTTTCCCCATTATTTGCCCACAAGTGTACCTTTATTACCTTTTTAGTAACAAGTTAATTAACATTTATTCCGGTGAGCGATGCAGGGCCATCATGGCCCTCTTGTTTAAATACATTTCTTGTTTCAACTGTGATAATTGGCAAACCTTGATCTGGTCCATTTATGAAACTTTGCTGATTTACTTCCAATAGATATATCTTATAAACAAAAATATGCATACTTCTATCATTTAAGTTGTATCATCATTAATCTCGCGGTATTTACTCTAGCCTTTACTCTAGCTGGTGTTTACATTAGTTAAAGCTGACCTGTATTTTGTTTTTGACAAAGAAACGAAATTTTCATTCACAGTGAGTCAAATCTGGGAAAGTTTCATTGAATTATGACATAACTTGGTTAATTTCTCCCAAAAAATAACAAAAGTTGGTTAAAAATCATCAGTTGTATCAATAAACTTGAATTGACTTATGTTTTATGTTTGTTTTATGAATTTAATCAATATTGTTACATATTATGTATGAAAAATGAAGTAAATTTGTCAAATTTTAAGTAGTTTAGGGCTAATTGTAATTTGCGTCACTCTGGTAGCAAACGTACAAGTATGATATCCAAAAATAGAATATTATAGTCAGGTAACATGTAACATGAAAATAAAATGTTTTTGATGATAAATTATGTAAATGAAAAATATAAAAAAAGTTACAATTAAGTTGATTCTGGTATTCCGAGTATTGCCTGATTCCGGTAGAAAGTAGATTCCAGCATTCCCAAAAACTGGCATCTGACGCATGAAGTACATTGACTGAATCCCAGCATCTGACCAAAAAACAAACTGCTTGAGAATCCCATCATCCTGAATCTTCAGCTAGCCAGTCATGTAGGTCACCATCTGAGGATTTCATTGCCCCCATTGCCAAAATACCTGACAAACATCAATTAGACTCACTAAAATATGAAAGGTCATACCCCTGGCTTTAATAAAATGTTACAAGGGAGAAATTGCCCTGTGCAGTTGATAATAAACAGTTACGGTTTTGAACTATTAGGATATGAACACCTGTTGAAGCCGGGATTCGAACTCACGACCTTGGATCAGAGGTCAGACGCTCTACCTCTAGACCACAATTCCTCCCTATTTATTTATTACCTCTGGTTAATTTGAAAAAGGGGTAATAAAAATTCCTAGAATGGTCTTTCATCCAATAACTCTTCCCAAATTATTGGATTTTGCAACTCAATTTTTTCTTAAATTTGGCCTGGGTCTTTTCCAAAATGGCTAGAAAAGGCCTATCACGGTTAACCGGCAATATTATGAGGCACTGTAAACATATAAATACTACAAACATAGATAATATATTAATGTTGAATTTTGATGAAATATCTGGTTTATTAGTGTCATTATTAGGTGGGTACTACTTGAAATTTGTGCTTTTATCCATTTGAGATATGGGCTTGAATTAAGCCTCCTAGCCGCGGCCGTGGTCCAGTGGTTAGTGCGCTGGACATGCAGCCCGGAGATCTGGGTTCGAGTCCCAGTCGCGGCAGGTCATACCCTTCCATGAAAATTTGACAAAAATGTTGATTTTCCTCCATATGTGGAGAAGTTGCCGGCTCCTTGTGGAAGGGTAAGTTAGTACTGGTTAGTATACAGTCCAGGAAAACTGGTTTGGTGAACCGGTCGCCGTATATAACTGAAAAATTGTTGAAAAACGGCGTTAAACCCCAATACAACCAACCTTAATCCTCCTTATTTTGTTATAAGAGTATTAGAAAAAAATAGTGCTGGCTTTAATGAAACAGAGTTATTAAGCCTGTTAATGTGTATTCTTTATACCCTGTATATTCTTTACACTCTGTATTTTACATGGACTTACATAATTATAATACTTCTCTTTCAGCATTTATGCTCATTTTAAGCAAAGATTTATCTCAGAATGACCAAATAGTATTGTAGCATAACACATTGAATACATTATAGTTATTAAAAAGGTTCAATCATTCCCAATAGAGCTGTTAACTTTTGCTTTCAATGTCGGTTTTTGAGTCAAGTTTTTTGAGCCTAGTTATAATAACATGTAACTGTAAAATGTTCTGTTAATTTTTTGTATGGGTTAAGTTTTAAAATATTGTTTATGTATTTCAGTGCATTGGCTGATGACTTGTTTACATCGTAAGTTTTTGTTTATTCTTTCATTAAAAATTAATCTTGTGTAATCACAATCAGAACTCTTGGCCATTTGAAAAGCGTATGTGTCTGTGCTAATAATCATGATTTTACCCTCCACAAGGAGCTGGCAACTTCTCCACATATGGAGGAAAATTGACATTTTTGTCAAATTTTCATGGAAGGGTTTGACCTGCCCAACCAGGATTCGAACCCGGAAAAAAAAAACAATCTTAAGAATATAGTAAGTTGTAGGATGGTTAGTATAAATGGTATCCTTTTTTACCTTTTTATTAGCTCACCAGAACCGAAGCTTCAGGGTAAGCTGTTAGGATGGGTAGGTGGATGCTCCGGCGTCCGTCGTCTGGTGTGAACAATGGTCTTCTCCTCAGAAACTACCAGTTGGATTTACTTCAAATTTGCTTTGCAGAAGCCTTTTGACGTTCTAACTGCAATTTGCTCATATTATACCAGTTGGCCCCTTTTAGGGGTCACCAGAGCTAAAAATAGAAAAACCTTAAATCATCTTCTTCTCATGAACCAATTGATGGATCATCACCAAACTTGGTTTGCAGCATCCTTAGATGGTCCTCTCTCAACTTTACTCAAATAAATTTGGTGGGCCCCTTTTAGGGGCCGCTAGAGCAAAAAATAGGAATACCTTAAAATGACTTTTTCTCATGATTCTGTCATGGTTTTCTCATGGTTTTAAGCATCTTTAGATAGTGTTCTATTGGATTTGCTAAAATAACAAGGGTTGGCTCCAATTAGGGCCGCTAGAGCTAATCATGGAAATACCTTAAAATGACTTGTTTTCATGAACCAGTGGTTGGATCATCACCAAATTTGGTCTGTGGCATCCTTCAGTCATCACGAATATTCTTTTGTATTATCCTTTGATGGTCCTTTATCAAGTTCCCCATTATTTGCCCACAAGTGTACCTTTATTACCTTTTTAGTTACAAGTTAATTGATATTAATTCTGGTGAGCGATGCAGGGCCATCATGGCTCTCTTTTACTTATTTTGGATACCATAGAACGCTTAAAGCATTCATAAAAAAGTGTAAATCGGATTTATGCTTGCAATTTTTTTACGAGTTACTCTTTATTGATAGAATGGGTCTCTGATCTCTTACATTGATATTACATTATATTGACATTATTTGTAGGTCCAGTGGAGTAAGGACATAGCTAGGCTCAGCTGTATTTCAATAATAATTTTCATATATATTTTTCTTTCATAGCAATATGAAGGATGTAATTCGGAACATTTCTACTGACAAAACTTGTGATGTTCATCAGACAATATTAGGTATCCGTGAAGGGAAAGAGGGCTGGTTTCATCTATATTGCCCTGGTAATATTGGCTGTGATGATGATGGTGAACTTTGGGGCCAAATGGTAACTACAATACATTTATTTCCATTGTTATGCTTGAAACATCCTGTTTGAATAGCTGCAAAATGTTGATGATTGTTCTGGAAGTATTTTTATTTGCCAGTCATAAGAAGCTTGTTTGATCACCCTTGGCAGCAGAACAGGCTTATTTTTAACTCACCTGAGCACATATTGCTCAGTGATAATAATCAGTCAGTCTCCGGCATCTGGTGTCAATATCTGGGGGTTGTTAACACTCTAGAGGCTACACTTTTGATTAAATCTCCATCAAACCTTATCAGAATATTTGTCTTAATGATATCTTGGACAGGTTCAAACATGGATCATCTGGGGTAAAAAACTAGGTCACCAGGTCAATTCTTAAATAAACCTTGTTAACTCTCTAGGGGTCACAGTTCTGATTGGATCTTCAGCAAACCATGTCAAAATGCTTGTCCTGGTGATATCTTTGTCATAATTGAACGTGGGTCATCTGGGGTCAAAAAGTAGGTCACCAAGTCAAATCATAGAAAAACCTTGTTAATCTTCTAGAGGTCACAGTCTTAATTGGAGGTTCACCAAACCTTGTCAAAATGCTTGTCTTAATGATATCTTGGTTAGGTTCGATCATTGGTCATCTGGGATCAAAAACTAGGTCACCAGGTCAAATCACTAGAAAACTTTGTTAACCTTCTAGAGGTCACAGTTGTGATTGGATCTTCCTCAAACTTTGTCAGAATGTTTGTGTTAATAATATCATGAACAGGTTTGAAGATGGGTCAACTCAGGTCAAAAACTAGGTCACCAGGTCAAATCACAGGAAAGCCATGGAAGTGGCAATCTTTACTCAGATGAGCGAAAAAGGGCCTTCTTGGCCCTCTTGTTTATTTGTCTGTTGACAAAATCTTGTGTGCACTTCTCCAAAATGGTTTGTTCTAAGTTATTATGCCTTTAAAAAAGTGGCTCTGCGGGGGGTATTTAAACACCTTCTGTGATAGTTCTAGTTATAATTGGGCAATACTATTTCATTATGCTACTATATTTGTGTAGCATTGACTGTAAACATAAAACAAGTACAGTAATATGGATATGATACTTTAAGTTAGAGTGTCATTAATGTCTGTATTTTTATCCTATCATAATCACATGGTCCCAAATTGTATTGAAAATTAGCAAAATTCTCTTTATTGAAGTTGTTTAAGTTTTGTTGCCCTAGATATTCCTGTTTTGGATTTGTAAGCTGACTTTATGTTTGGTTTCTCTTTCGGAGCTAAGTCCTCTTTTGTAAACCCTGAAAACTCTGTTTCAGAACTGCCTGTCTGGGATAAAAGGTCCGTTAAACTTTCACCCTGACAAAACACTACAGTACATGAAATATGATTCTTGCCTACAAAATTGATGATTAACATTACCATGAGACCTGACTGTCTCCACTTGTCTTCATCAGTATGAAATCAGAAAAGAAAACACCAGCAAACCATGTCTAGGAAAACATCACAAACTTAACTTTAGACCCTTGTTTCATCAAGATCGCTTAAGGTAGCGTAAGTGCCTACAAACGTAAAAAATGGCTAAAAAGACATTTTAAGTTACTAACAATAATTAAATATCATACTATCATACCATGCAACAAAAAATTCAATCCGGATATGCAAAAATAGTGTTTTATCGCGATAAAAAATGCATCCCCCATATCGACTCCACTTTATCAGCCAGAACGATCTAGGAGGCGCGCTGTAAGGGGCTCCTTAAGGGCAAAGTTGTATCAATCGATATTAAATTTGGTATCGCTTGCCGTATGTTAACATAAGTATTTAAAATTCAACAGATTATCAACATCAAGTGGATTAAATGGAAAATAAGAAAAATAAGGCTAAGCAAGGTGTAAGAGTGTTCTCAAAAAGTGAAAAATGTAGTTTCTCTTTCTCGCGGAAGTTGGTTTACGAGTGCTAAAGATACCGAACTGCATAAATGTGTGTCCAGTAAAAAAACATGACATATTGTGAAAATGGAAACCTTATGGCGGAAAATTACGTAATAAATATATAACTGCAACAGTCATTTGATGTGCAAGAAACGTGTGAATTCATTAACACCTTGGTTGATTGGGCTACTAGCTTCTATTGTACTTTTAATATAAAATATATGATGAAATAATTGATCCGGAACGGTGATCTTATTGAAGTGTGATAACGATATCATACTCTAACGCCTTCCTGTTATGCTATCAATATGGGTCAATTTAGACCTTACATATGTCGCATCACGCATTCCTTTAAGTTTTGGCGGGAAATGTAATGAACAGCAGACATGGTATGCAGACACTTCATACATCTTTCAATAAATGGTTCACGATAAGAGAACGAGCTGTCAAAGATCGTCCCCCGTTAATGTTATGACGTACCATTTTTACAAGTTTAATTAAATTTGTATTTTCCAGAGTCAGTTAGGTTTCAAATACAATTAAACACGAGTTATAAAACTACAATATATTTAAATTGCCAGTAAATTAATACAGGAAGGCTGAGTCAACGAAAATTATTATTTTCGATATTTCATCGATTTAATCTATAAAATAAAGTTATTTCAATGTGAACTTCTAATAAGCAACTCTGTACATTTCTGTAAAATACTAAAAGCTATCAAACAATAGGATGAAAAACATCTTATGGACATCGGACGTGCACGTTTTTCGAGAATCTTATTTTATTCTGTTATATATCCAATGACCTTTATATAGTAATATGTTTTTAAATAATTACATTAACAGACATAAAACATAAACACTTTTCTACGAATCAATCACATCTTAAGTTCTTATTTTTATACTAAATGCATGGTTACCTTTCATTTAACTTATATAGCGCTTTGCACAGCCATCTCCAACTCGATTTCCCTACCAGCCATTTTCCCCGTTGAGAGCCTCTCGGTTGACGAGAAATCTGATGTATTGTGTATTGCATTGGTACGATATGATACTATTTTGACAAATAATTTGTAATTTAACTCTTTAGAATCATCAAAAATGGTGGGTGGTTCCACTAATTGATCCGCTAATGATGAACGAATTTGATTGGTTATCAAATTTTAATAGGCTGTATTAATTTATAGAATAATTGTTGATTACATGAGGTGATAAAGATCTGACACTTTTATTGTTAATTTCTCGCTTAGAAAAAAACGCAGTAGGTGCTATTTTTAATAAAGATTGCCGCCTAATTTGAAGCTGAATTTCAAAGCAGTTTTCGGTATTGTGTAGCGGAAATGCTTATCTAGGGAATCGTGTCTCAGAATTTGGATATTTATTTTCGTTTTTGTCAACAGGGTTCAGGCGTAGGAATTGCTTTAAAGTCAAATATCTATTGAACGGAGGAAGTTATCAAATATCTGAGACACGGTTCCCTGCATAATACCATGATTGTTACTTTAAGGCTAATTGTTGTGATATAACCTTATATACAGAGTAGTGATTGTTGTTCAAAAATATGAAAATTATGTGCGATATTGGTTTATAGAAGACAGACCAAGTACAATATTTGTTTCAGATCACTGGCATAGGGGGTTTATTAATGTATACAATTATGGTTAACTTTTTAAAACTATAAATTAGTGAAACTTGATATCACCACAGAGCCACTTACGCTACCTTAATACTGATTTAACAAGTTTTTATAGTGATTGAAATCCCTTCTTCAAGTTTATTCTGTTCTAGCAGTAGCCTTTATACTGAGTATATTCTCTTTCTTACTTACTCAGTGAGCATTAACTTTATAATTACAGTAACTTAATGAATATTATATGAGCTGCTCCATGACAAAATGTTCCTTATTGCATGACGTTCATAACGCTGAAAATGACGTTTAAAGTTTCCGAATGTTGCCGAATGATTGCGGATGTAAACATGTTGAACAGTGCCGTCAATTTTTATTAATTTTTGAATGAACAATATTATTATAGAATAGTTGTTTTTGAGTGTTGTAAACATGGATGGATTTGAGGTAAGTTTGACTTAATGTTTTAATAATTTATCAGCCTATCATTATGTGAAATTACAAAATTTGACAAAAGTCATCTGCACTCTTCCGCAAATTGTCATATTGATTGAGTTTCCTGTGAGTTATGTTCTTATTACTTTTTCTTACCTATATTATTAAAACATCAATATTTTTTTTTTATCTTTATGTGACAGCAGCATGTTTCAGTTACAAATGTAACGAGCCCAAAGTGTTAAAATATTATTAATGCATAAATCTATTTATAGATGTCATAGTCACAATCACACTTGTGTTTCCGTCACAGTAATAATCGATATAGATATTAAAAACACACACGATATATCATTATGCCATAGTGTAATTGGTAATGCGTCAGCTCTTGAAACTGACGAGCCTAGATTGATGCCAGTTAAACCTTTTTTTTATTTTTTTTTTCAAACCGATTCTGATGCATACACTTTAAGTATTAATTTTTGCCTGAAAAATGAATATTTTGATCAGTTCTAGCAGATATCATTAGTAAAGAGAACATTGAATCCATAAAAAAACTAATGAATGTCATAAGTGTTTAAAATAAATTAAAGAGATGATCTTATATTTAAGGAGCTGAACCAGTATTACGATAGTTTTTACTGCTTGAGATCGGTATCTAGATAAACTGATGTTCAGGAGACTGTCACAGTCGTTAATTTAGATATGCCTGTGGAAGATGGCAGTGACAAGGAGCAGCAGACAGTCCTTCCACCATTACCATCACAAGGAACAGTAGTAAGTTCACTGTCATCTGAAGATGATGAAGAGGCTAGTGACTTGCATCAAAAGATCTCCTCAGGTTGTATGTGCCAACAAAACTGTTTTGGTAATATTGAATGTGATGTAATCAAGAACCACATCTACAACCTGAGAGAGATGGACAAGGAGTCAAAGGAGATGTATGTTATGGTTGCTTTGAACAAAGTGAGTGCTTACTCTAAAAGAAGTAGATATGGTGAAAGAAAATGCTCTCATTATGAATATAAATTTGAAGCCAACATTATTTATAGAACAGCTTTCTTGATTATTTATAACATTGGTGAAAGAACACTAAAAAACTTGATATGCCATGTCAATACTAAGGGCAATGTTCCATGTGTACTCAGAAATAAGGGAAAGAAGCCATCCCATGCCCTTTCCTTTGAAGACACTGAAAGGGCAGTGAGATTTATATTACAATTTGCGCAAGAAAATGGTCTTCCCCAACCAGAAGGCCCCAGAGGATGGGATGACACTGCTCCTGTGTTCCTGCCAGCTTATTTCTTGAAGACTGTCATACATAAAAATATGTAGAGTCATGTGAAGAGGCGAACGTTAGAGTGATAAAAATATCAGCTTTTTGGGGAATATGGTCTTAATGTTGAATACATGTAAAGGTATGTTTCCCAAAAATATTTGAAGATGATTGTTATTGCTGTTTTTATGTTAAGTTCTGATTTGCTAATTCAGAGACATGAATGTCAAATTTAACATGAATGGTAAGCAGTACACTTTATATCATGAAAAAACATTGATGGTCATTTGTCAAGCTACAATTTTAAATGTATTCATTGACTATGTATACAGATTGCAACTCCTGAAGATTATTTCTGTGCTAAGTGTGAAACACTTTGGAAGAATGTACATGATACGCGAACAGACGACGACAAGCTGCAAGCATCTACAGACCTCCAAGAACATATATTAGCAGCTAAAATTGAGCATCAGGTTAACTACATATATATTTTACATGATATTACATACCTTCTTCAACAATTTACATGTATCATATATAACTCTTTGAAATGTGAACATGGGCTACTGTAGAAAAATAAATGGAATCAGCTTTTAAGGTAATCCTGTGACAAATTATATCTGCAACATTCGTCCAACGTTATTTATTTGTGTATTATTTTTCAGGTATACAAGAACTGTGTGTCGAATAGTCAGGAGGAGTTTAGAGATTTTGAACTTCCAGTCACACCTATAGAACCATGCTCACATGACCTCCAGTATGTTCATTACACATTTGATTTCTCTCAGAATTTGGCAGTACCACATCATGCATGACAGATGGTACCTTTGTTTTTTGTAACTCTAATGTAGGTAAAGATAAGATTATTTCTAATATAGTTTTAAATATGCAGGTAATTTTGATGGCTTGTCAGCATGCTTGCGCATTATAAAATAATTTTCTTACGCTAAAGTTTAAACATATAAAATCTTGCTTTAGGTACATCTGTTTGGGTTCCGTAATGATGGTATACTGCACCTATACAATACTTAATTGATGAGAGTCGAACAATGGTAGAAGATGAAAAAGGCATCCATGGACCTGATGCCATTATCTTTATCGTTGATTATGCTATGACTGTGTATTCACATGGCAAAAAGACTGTTACTATTCATGCTGATAATTGCAGAGGTTCGTGCATTACACATAACACTGTTATTTTGTCATAAGTAACGCAAAGTGCTTTTATAAATGTACATTACTTATTGCCTTTATTAATTGCAAAAGTAATAATGACAATAAAATATTAAGATAGATGTCTTCACGAGAAATATTTCATGAGAAAACACATTTTCATTCTTCATAAGCCTATCAAGTATTAAAATAATACTCGATAAAATTAATAATCAGTAATATTTTTAGGCCAAAACAAAAACATAAGCACTGTCCTATTTCTGCTGGAGAACAATGGTTGGCTTGAATAAAGAAATCAGGTACCTCATGCAACTTCCAGAACATGCATGATGCCTCATAGATGCTGGATTTGCACATATGAAAAAGTTGTACAGAAGTAAGTCCTGTGAAACATTGGCAGATATTGGTATCAACATTCATCAAATTGTTTACTTTTAAGTCTACCATGCTTTTTTTAAAAAAAATCTGCACATTTATGTTTCGCTTTAGAAGTATTTGAGTTATAAGTCAATGACGAAGTGATTCACATACTGTGATATAAATTTTCATAAATGAATTTCATTTCAATTATGTCAAGAATTATTATGCTGTTTCAGAGCATGTAGTCAATAGATCATCATATTCGAATGTGGCTGTGATGTATGACCAGGGGGGTAATGACACAACATGGAAAGGGCGATCATGGAAGCCATTCTTAAGTCAGCACTTACAAAGCTCTAACAGGAATTAGATCCTATCAACAGTTTCGTTTTTCTGCTGATGAACTTGGTTGTGTCTTCGCGAAGAAATCTGATAACGACGAAGAGATGAAAGTCATTCTGAGGATGGGAGTTAATGTTCCTCATGAGCGACCAAACATTGTACCAGCAGCAGGTCTGACAGTCGAACGATCACATTACCTTGTCACACATGTTAGGCCTTACCATAGGGGTTTAAACAAAGACATAACATGTCCATTAGTTTCTACAGAAGTGTAGAGTTATTCGTGTTTACATTGGTTGTAAATTATATAAATGCCAATACAAAGACAATAGATATATTGAAAAAAAAATGTTTCATAGATATGTGTTGCCATGGTAACAACACCATTATGTAACAGATACATTTGTTTTTGTTTTAGTATGTAAGTAATATACATATATCATTGTTTTGCACTTTGTTTCCAAATTAATTATTGTAAAATGAATTTCTTGTATAAAGATTACTGTATATTTAACTTGTTGCTAAGTAGCAACTGAAAATTGACATCTCCATATTTCTTGTTCTACATCTCAATTCTTGATGTGCTTCTGTAACTTTATAAAGAAACAACATTTTTTTCAGTGTATCATCCGTAATTATACATGTAGTTTACGTTATACAAGAAAGTTTCTGATTGATTTTCAACTTGATTTGTTAATATTTGATTTTACACTTATGTTGCTATAGCAACATAATTCATTGTCAAATCTATGTACCTCATTAATATTTTATTCCAAGCAAACAAGTATAGCGTGATAAATTATCTGTTTTATGAATTGTATATTAAATATGTTATAAAAGGTATTGACAGAAAAGTATGGAGAGATTGACAAGTGTTTTGTTATTTATGACCCGTCTGCAATACCAGTATGCAAAATGGGTCCGTTACAAAATTGCCCATGTGACTAACTTAAAAAAGTCATTGACCAAAATTATTTTACCAATGTATTGGTAGGCATCCCAAAATCAGAATCAGGTAAAACTCATTTTTCATAAAAATTGTTACATGGGCCCTTTTCTCATGGCGCGGCTCATATGTCATATCTTTTGTTCATTAACTGATCATTATTTATAAAATGAATGGTTCTGTTTATTTGTTTTACATAAAGTGTTGTACTGTTTTACAGCTTAAGACATTAATGCATTGTTGCTGTAAAAGGAAGAACTTTCTCAATGGACTCAACAAAATGATTGGTCCTGTGATGCTATTGTCCTTGCGCGAAAATATTGCTGCTATGGAGGTAAGTTTGTATAAGATATATGGTTGAAACTCTGGTAAATTGGTTGGTATTTTTACATTGGTAAAATGATTAATAGTGATGATTAATAGTGTTACATTTATGAAATGTTTATATTGTCACATTGGTAAAACGGTTTGTATTGTCACATTGGTAAAATGGTTTATATTGTCACATTGGTAAAATGGTTTATATTGTCACATTGGTAAAATGGTTTATATTGTTCCATTGGTAAAATGGTTTATATTGTCACATTGGTAAAACGGTTTATATTGTTACATTGGTAAAACGGTTTATATTGTTACATTGGTAAAATGGTTTATATTGTCACATTGGTAAAATGGTTTATATTGTCACATTGGTAAAATGGTTTATATTGTCACATTGGTAAAATGGTTTATATTGTCACATTGGTAAAATGGTTTATATTGTCACATTGGTAAAATGGTTTATATTGTCACATTGGTAAAATGGTTTATATTGTCACATTGGTAAACTGTTTAAGAAAAGATAAGATTTATTTTGGCATATAGTACATACATGGCAATAAAACGACATGATACATAGCATAACACAGCATGATTATAAACACCATGACATGCACACCAATACCAGGGATAACACAAGAAAGGGTAAACCCTTATTTCCATAGTGGTCCCTTAGCAATGATGGCATGACTTATTGTGGCAATGATTAGTACATTTGCAATTATCACAATAAAATCACAATGAATAATAATTATCACAAAGTTATTATTATCACATATTGACTGAGTATAATGCTAAATGTTATAATGAGTAATGATTATCATGAAGTTTTTTTATCACATATTGACTTAGAATTATATTTAATATCATCACATACAATTAATCACTATTACAATGAGCACCCTTAATCATTAGTATCACATATAGGCTTGTGTTTTAATTTTCAAGTGTAGCACAGATTTAAGGATAATTTCAGTATATGCTAGATCTGTTTGAAATTGTATAAATTTTATTATTAAATTACTGTATGAACCATGTCAAAATGTATCCTGCCTACAATAAACATAATATATGATAAAATATTATCATTGTGTGCAGCATCAGCATTCACATTGTGATTCCTCTAGAGGTCACATTTTTGTTCGAAGGGTTATGAAAATGAATGAGTGGCTTACTCTTGATGATATCTCGGATGAGCTCTAAAGGGCTATATAAGGTCAACATCTAGGTCACTGGGTCAAATGGAAGAAAAACCTTGTGAAAACTGTAAAGATTACATTTTTCATCAAAGGGTCTTGAAAATTGGTGAGTGGCTTAGTGTTTATGATATCTCGGACTAGTTTAAAAAATGTTTGGTCAAAAACTAGGTCACCAGGTCAAAACACTGGAAAACCTTGTGGACACTCTGTTGGTCACAGTTTTGATTGGATGTTCACCAAACCTTGCCAGAATGTTTGTCTTAATGATATCTTGGATAAGTTCGAATGTGGGTCATCTCGGATCAAGAACTAGTTCACCAGGTCAAATCACTGGATGTTCACCAAGCCTTGTCAGAATGTTTGTCTTAATGATATCTTGGACAAGTTCAACTTTGGGTCATCTAGGGTCAAAAACTAGGTCACCAGGTCTAATTGCTGGAAAACCTTGTTAATACTCTATAGGTCATAGTTTTGATTGGGTATTCACCAAATCTTGTCAGAATATTTGTCCTTATAATATCTTCAAATTTTTGTAACATGGGTCATCTTGAGTCAAAAATTAGGTCACCAGGGCAAATCACTGGAATACCTTGTTAACATTCTAGTGGTCATAGTTTTAATTGGATATTCACCAAAGTCATGTCAGAAAGTTTGTTTTAATGATATATTGAACAAGTTTGAACATGGGTCATCTGGAGGTCAAAAAAGTAAGTCATCAGGTCAAATCAGTTGCAATCTTTACTCAGGTGAGTGAAAAAGCGCCATCTTGGCCCTCTTGTTCTTTCTAGTGTTTGCAAATAATGCAACTGCAAAAAACAACTGTTTACTGATTGGCTGAGATGTGTTCTTAATGATATTTTTTTGTTTGCACCTACCATTTATTGTCATATAAACAGAAAAAAATATAATTGATTAACTGTCGCTAATTTAATTGGTTATAAGCATTAGTAAGCCTGTATGCCATGATAAGGCTATAAAAATAAATTTAAAGGACTGGAAAACAAAAATTTGTAACATGGTAGCTAATTTCTGAGAAAAAAATAAGAAGAGTTGCTTCCCTTGATTTGTGATGTCATAGTTGACACAGAGTATATACACATTCATAGGAGCTTAATGTAGTGAAGTGCCTAAATACGTAAAAAGACGTTAAAAGCGTTAAGTTTTTTTAACAATTATTGAATATTATACTTAGACATCTTGCACCAAAAATTCGAACCCAACGTGCAAAAACAGCATTTTGTTACGATAAAAACTGTACCCCATATTGATATCAACGCAAACAATCTGGGGGTTCCAAGGAGCCCCGTAACTAGGAATTACTAGAACAATATATAAGTTCAACTTGGCATCGTTTGCATATTATTTAAATTTATTTATTCTTGTGTCATTTAAGTTTCATTGACATTTTGTACTGATTATAGAACTACAGCATATCTCTGCATGAAATGTCCCTGGACATATCTAAATTGTCAGTACTGGTATATTAATACTGTAAGACATAGAAAGCGAATTTTATTGTTTCATTATTTCAATGACATAATGCAACATGTTCATTCCAACTTGAACTTTTATACCATTACTGCTCAGATATGAATATTTATGGGACTATCGAAAGCCGCCTAGCTACGAATAATAAAGACTCTAGCTAAAAACGCGTATATAGATATTAAAATCAATTTTTATGCCACTAAACTTACTTCTTTATAAATATTAGCATTAACGAAACTTAAAAGCAAAAAAATGTGTTGTTGCTATTTAAACTTAAGCAACCAATTTCCTTTATGAAGCGTGACTCCTGATAGAATACAAGTAAATTTCTAACACAGTAAACTCTAAAAAAATATTGTTCTCACTAGTTGTAATTAGGTTAAGATTTTACACAAAGTGATTGCATCAGTGTTGTTTTTAACACTTCACTGCTCAAGCTCATGATTTAAAACACACAATCAATGAAAGTCGACAACTGTCTGATCATGCGAGAACTTTCCATATTACACAGGCTATAAGTCTGTCTCTGTGTGAGCGTGCGTGCGTGCGAAGAACGCTATGACGCAGCATTTCGACTTCCTGTATATTTCGGTGCCATAAGAACTTGATGACATTGTGTGACATGTAACATAAGATTATGTAATTGTTAATTGAAACTATAAAGATGTTGATTGGAAATATGGAGCCAATTGAAACTTGGTAATTGTTTCAGGTTCGGCATGGGAAATACATTTTTAATGGTTTTGTGTGAGAATGATATATTTGTTAAATTCTGAAAGCCGCTTTGAAATCCGTCTTCAAAGAAGGCGACAATATTTATTCAAAAACAACACCTACTGTGTTTTTAAGCGAGTAATTAACTATAAAACTGTCAGATCATTATTGTCTCGTGCAATCAACAATTATTCTAATGATTTACCCATCCTATTCAATTTGATAGCTACTGTATTTTACTGTATGAGACACAGTTGTTCATAAGACTCACCCCCATTTTTTTTAAAAGATAATCTGAGAAAAAATACATATTCTTGTGGATAAGACGCACCCAAATTTGACGAAATCCGGGTCCGGAATCCGAACCGACATTGATTTATTCGCCAAAATTTGTACCTTCGTGTATACTTACATAAACATTTCACAGCTTCATTGTCGGCTTTGTCCCGGCCGGAGATAATATTTTCCACGAACTATCTACTCTAAGTTACCGTAGAAACACAAGAAAGTCGATTATAAATTACTCATTAATTGCATATTGCAAAAATATTTTCTATTGAAGTCATATATGAACCAAAAAAAAAGAGTCAGTATCGGATAAATTTGAAACCAACGTACAAATTATTTGGTGAAAATTTACTCCCTTAATAAATAAATCAAGCACAGCTCTACAGCCGGGGGATTCTTTTTTGTCGAATTTACTTTATTTACCCTATCTATATTATATTTATTGATTTAATTGAAATTAAATACACATTTCTGCAGTGTTAATGACACTTCGACAGACTGCAATGCCAAAAACAGCTATGGATCGAGAACGTTTTGAAACTGTACGTACAACTGTAATCAAACTTGCTAATCATTTATGGTTCAATTATTGAAACCACTCCTAGTTTTGATGTCTAATACAAAATATTCTTCATATCATATCGTACCAACCCGGTGGTTTTCAAAAGAAATAATGCGCTCCGCTTTATTTGTTAAGATTACATAGTTAGAAAATCAATACAATTATTATGTCTTGTTGACATCCATCTATGATGTCCGAAATCAATTGAAGCTTGTTTGTCGCACAATCAATCGCATCTATTTTTTTATAGACAATTCAAATAGTCACAAAACAGCATGTACCATTCTATGATCTGTACCTTAAAGAATTTTGAAAATACCGATGCTTATCACTTGCCATATGGATTCTTGTCACGTGATCGATGAATGCTTGATTTTGATTGGTGACGACATTTTTAAACCATGACCTACATTTACTTGAAATATTGATGTTGTACATTCTGTGTAAAATAATGTGTTTGGCAATTTCACTTACACATGATTAAGGATTTCAGCAGATTATCAATGTACGGCTTGTCTAAGTGAGTAATGCGTAAATATATTAGTTTGATTTTTTATGATATTTTTTTCTTGTAATTTGCTAAATGGTGTGTTTTACTACGGTAGTTTGAATAAATGCCAGTAAATAAATCAACTTTACATGGTGCTGCATCATTTTAGAAGTCCCCACTACACTCATCTTCCGAATCACCTATGAGTCTAGCTATGTCAAATTTCAAGGCTCATGATGGTACAGTTGTACGGCAAAATTCTCTTCCATAAAGACAAATCATGAAATAAATTGTGCATCTTCGTAAAAAACGCTCGCAATGTTTTGACAGTTGTGTTAACGATAGGCTATATTATAGGCTATAGCTAGTAGTTACAATGATCAATGTCAACTATGATGTCACAAACTAAGGGAAGTAACCGTGTTAATATTTTCGGCAGGTGTGATATTTGTCGATTTTTATTTCGATTTATGCGGCCAATTCTTATTTCTGAAAAGTAAAATTTTGTGTATGTATGTAAAATTGAGTATATTTAATATTTTCAAGCTCTCCTATAGTCATGAATATGATCTTCAATGTGAAAATTATTGTGAAATGATAAATATGTAATTTATCATCGTTTTCAATTTGTTTTTATGCTGGTTAGATCTACTTCTGCAATATTGAGTAATAATCAAAGATATGAATACAAAAAAACACAAATTTAACAGCATACCATCAACATTTCCCTCTCAACAACCACCTCCCTATAACATCCAGTTTTGAAATGACTGGATGTTTACCATTGTAGAGAGGTTTTACTGTACATACTTGTCTGCTTCTTCCATTGGTGTGTTAAGTATTTGGTATTTTTTCTTAAATAGTTGCTGTTGATTTGTGTAATGGATATGTTATTATGAAGGTTTGTTGTACATTGCAGGTACTGTGTGCAATGTTAGAATGTGATGTAGTGGAAAATAATGATTTAAAGATGCAGATGGTAACAACATTACAGAGTACAATGTCAGGGAAGAGAATGTATGCAGATTTATGTGAAAGACAGATTGCACTCAGGGAATTGGTACACTCATTTCATTTGTTGTTTCTGATTACATTAACACATGTCAATAAAAAAAGTAGGAAATTTGGGCCATCTGAAGGTCATCCACTATTTGTTCTGATTATGGAAAATGAATACCTTCTCCGGCACCCTCTCTGTATACAGTAAATTTTAGTTATAGCCAGGAATCATCAGAACTGACAAATGCTTGATATTAACTGGGTGCTTGTAATAACGAGGTTTTTGTTTGTCTAAAGGAGTTGTGTGTCATGTGTGTTAACAAGTGTATTTACAATAATACAATACAATAATAATTTACAAAATGCTTACATAAAATGTACGCTATGAAGTCACGAGAGGAGTCAAGATTTTACTTATATTTATGTCATTTGATTAAATGAAGTTTTTTATCCATAAATATTTTTGAGTTTTAATTGTACATTATCCCATTTAAAAATTGTGTCAGTGTTATGTAGTAAAAGATCTTAGTTACACAATATGAAAGTTTCCTTGCCGTGCTTAGAACATGCGTATTGAAAAAAAAGGAAATAATCAGGAGTATTCATTCTTTATTAATGACATAATTCCATGTCACAAAAAACTAGTCATCTAAAAAATAGTTCAGTAGTACTCATGAGAATAATTAGCTGGACATAATTAACTATTAATACTATACTTATCATATTTATTATTAATTATAATATACTTATCATTTAATTTCTCGTAATTACAGTCTGATATTAAGTTTTAAACCATAGACTTTTGACAATAAGAATAATAGGAAAGTGAATTCGAACAATCTTGCCAGATTGCATAAAACTTCAAACAAATCCATTAGAAATTAATTACTGTGACAAAGGGTGAAAAGAAATTTTTCTAGGTGTAAAACATGCCACAATTTTGTTAGATCTTTGTCAAAAATCATGTAAGATTTTTATATGAAACTTAATATGAAGATGGCAGAGAGTAGAAGTGCACAGTACAGGATACATAACTCTACCATATTTTTTTTGAGTTATTGTAATTTAGTTAATTGTAAAATGAATTTTCTGCCACCCTGGGATTGGCCTTGACAGCATGGCTCTTGTTGACAACAAGATTTTCCTGCACTTCATTAATTAATTATTAAAAAAAATTAGGCCGCGTCTTCTAGTTGACATCACACTTCAGAAAATAATGGATGTATTTAACACTTCTAATTGTAAAATATGTAAAGCCTAATGAAAAACTAAACATGTGTGATGCATGCTTCTGTATCTAGTCCAAGTTAGTGCTTATTGGTATTGTGAACTATTTGGGAATATTTATTATGAGACTGTGTGATTGTGTAGTGTTTCTGGTTCTAATGCAAAAGAAACAGGTTTGAAAAAAGGGCAAGCAATAATGAAGGAATTCAAGGTTCCATTGGGTTCTCGCAAACATTATTATCAGTTAGATTTGTTTTGTTGGTGGTAAAATAAAACAAATTTGAATAAAATTCATCACATTGTTTGTACTTTGGATTCATTTGTATTCTGACCAATTTCAAATGCTCATATTTTGGCTTAAACTAAACCTTAATGTTGTTTCATATTGCTATTATATACTTGACGTATAAACCAGAAGAATTAAGACTGAAAGCTAGTCTTAATGAGACTACTTTATTACAAAAAATAAACCCTTAATGTATCATTTTCCTGTATTCAAATTTTTATGTACAATTAAATGATAGAATATTCTTGCAATTCTGGCAATTTACATTTAAAGGAATATATCTTTCGAAACCAACTGTCTGTAGCCGCCAGGGGCGTAGCTTGCTGAAAAAGAGAGTCTAGGCAGAATTCTAGGGGGGGGGGTGTATGGGTGCATGCCTCCCTTAGAAAATTTTGAAATTCTAAAATGAAGTAGGTGCATTTTATGGCTATTTTGGGGTATTGTATGACCATTAGAAATGAAAAAATCATAGTATTAGTTACATAAATGGTCAAAGATACCAGTTTTCGATGATATTTTTTTCATTTTTGGAAATCGAGTCTAGGTAATTGCTTAGTACTGCATAATAGAAACTACGCACCTAGCTGTTAGATGTTTGTATAAAGTAAGGAAAACACTATTGTCTCTGAAAATCAGATTTGAAATCATCATATATGTCTGTCTTTGCAGCAACAGAAAGGAGGTCCAAAGAAGCTGACTTTACCGTCCAAGTCGACTGACACAGACCTTGCCAAAATGTTGAGCTCTGGATCGTTTGGTAATCTGGAATGTCTGAGTTTAGCATTCACTCAAGTTACAAGTGCCTGTGCAGATGATTTGATTAAACTTCCATCATTACGATATCTTAATCTTTGGTCCACTCAGGTTTGAATTTATTGTTAGATAAGATTTTTAGATCAAGAGACAATTCACAAGTTTTGAAACACATTTTATAGCACAGAGAGCTCAACAATAACAATGTCTCTAGTGTGTGCTTACATATATATATATATATATTTAAAGAGTCTGCTATTCTTCCTGGTCATGAAATAGAGTTTATTCATGACAAAATGTTATTCCATATTTCTTTTTGTCCAACAATACCTTTTGGAAAGGTCTTATTTTCTATTACAGTCTCTTCCAAGTTCTAATGTAGTGTTGTTCCATGAAGACACCGTAATGAAATACTGTAGTTATGCTGATACATAAAACATGCTTTTTTTCATGTCATAGCTTTTTTTAACTCAAAACAGTTGTTAAGAATTGTTAATCTAATGCATTATAACAGAAGTGAAAACTGACCGTAAGTGTTTCAAAACTAATGAATTGTTCATTTTTTTCACGTTACATGTAAAACTCCTGATCTATTTATGAACATAATTACTCTGGCACAGGACAACTCGTTGAATTTTGCATATCATTCTTCCAAAGAACGAAGAAAATACCATTGAAATCCTTTATTATTGAATTTCAAGGGTTACCTCAAAACAGTTAAATATAAACAAAGTTTGATTTATAAATTATCAGAGAAATTCAAGAACCATGTTTACATTTTAAAGCTCTTGTCAGTATGATTTAACTCTTCCAGGCCTATCAGTTTATCTATAGATAAGATCTAAGACTATGTAGGATGTTCAAGTCCATAGCTTTATCAGATCAGCTGTTATTCTACTTCCATTGGATAGAGTACTTTTAAATAAACACCTGTTACTTAATATATTTTCATTGAAACATTATAAACCAAAATATATTACTAAAGGGTATAAAATTTCTGACAATTTGATGTAAAAATTACCGCATTTTACATTAAAATATTGATGTTTTTTTGTGCGAAACAAGGGAAACTCATGCAAACAGTGGTGATTATGAACATCCTACCGCTTGATTTTCTTCCAGATTAATGTTTATAATCTTATATAACATGCACACAATTAATTCAATTTAATCAATTCGGTTCCGCATTGTCATCAAAATCGCTGAAATGAACAATATGTAATTTTGTCTTCCATTCCCCACCCACCTCTGCGTTACTGTCGGCACGTCGTGGTCTCGGAAAATTTTGTTTTCAATAAGGCAAACAAATGGAATATCATCGTTAAAATCATCAGTTTCAGTCAAATAAATGTCTGACTCGTCCCTATATTCTATGTTTGCCAATTTAAGATTGAAGTCTAAATCACTAACGATCGAAAAACAAACTCCATTTCGATATCCGACTCCATTATGTCCATAAATAAAATTGAATCACCGGTGACATACATGCATAAAAACCAGCCAATTCGCTGTTTCATTTAACCTAGAAATCATGTTGTAAACAATAGAAAAAGGATCGCTACGATTGGCTGTATTTACTACAAAATCCATGTTAACACGAATTTAAGCCAATGACAGCCGTTTTTACTCTGCATGTTTATTACGCCTTGAGTCGGGATTTGACATACGATCGCTAATTGTAAACACGACTTCAGTCGGGACTCGACATTTGCTTATCAGATATAATCACGCCTTCAGTCGGGATTCGGCCTGAAAGAGTTAATGTACTGAATAGGAACAATTGATAAGACAAACACCATTGCTATGTTGATAATTTGTATTTTCAAATGCATGTAATATTTACATAAAACACATATTTCATAATCACAAGCATGTGATGTAAGCGAGAATTGAATAAAAGCAGATTCATCACAGCGAGTTTCTGTAATTGTTGTTGTGTCAATTGTTGTACATGTCAGCTGGAAAGTTTTTAATGAAATCTGTACATGTCAGCTGGAAAGTTTTTAATGAAATCTGTACATGTCAGCTGGAAAGTTTTTAATGAAATCTGTACATGTCAGCTGGAAAGTTTTTAATGAAATCTGTACATGTCAGCTGGAAAGTTTTTAATGAAATCTGTACATGTCAGCCGGAAAGTTTGTCAATTGTTCATGTCTGTTAAGTTGTCTTTGACAGTTATCAGTTTTTAAGGAAATCTTTAACCTTTTTATGCCCCAGCATCTAATGATGTGGGGGCATCTAGCAATCGACTTGTCCATCCGTCTGAGGTTAGGTAGAGCTTACCATGTCTATCACTTTGATAATTATACAGTTGTTGCCTAGGACTATTCCCAATGCACCTATAACACCCAACCTTGATTTGACCTTGACCTTGAATGGATTTGGGCTAATAATGTGTTAAATTGGACTGTTTCTTGGTTAACTGTATTTCACCATGGCGTCTAGCACCAACACTGCTTACTAGAATGCTTTTATACTTTCACAGTTGTTGCCTTGAACCAATTTCCATCCACCCATATCACCCAACCTCGATTTGACCTTGACCTTAAATGGAATTGGACTAATAATATGTTAAAACGGGCTGTTTCTTGGTTAACTAGATTACAACTTTGCTTCTTTTTTACACATTAACCTCATTTACAGTAGAAATCCTTTGACAAGCATATCATTGGGGACGTCAGTGTTTCTTGAATGCAGTGTCTTGTTTATTTTCCATTGATATCTGTCTGATCTTGCATCCACTATTGCTTGTCTGCTCCTCAGTTCAGAAACTCCTGTTCAGATTTCAGCTATACCCCAAATAAGTATTATATTTTGTTGTGTATATTGTTAAACATTTCACTAAAACATTTAATTTTATACTTAAGAGTCCACATAAAATCATTTGTCCATTCTTCTTTCCTGTTCAGATTATTATGACTCTTTCTAGGAGTTATCAGTGTTATGTCCTTTGTACTGTAATTCTGGTGTTGTTTGCAATGTTTTTTCCTTGATATGCTTTATCGTACTTCAAACAAGTGTGAGATAAAGAACCTTTGCAAATTTTAATGTCTGACCCTGCTGTCGCAAATTCATAAATCCATGAAATAATTCAGGATGGGGGAATTTGCAAAATAAAGGTCATGTGAATAAAAAGTGATTTACAGTATTTTAAGCACATTTTATTATGATTATTATGTAATGATTCATTTCCTATTTGATTTTCATTCTCATAGCTCACAGCTATTCTTGTCTTCTGTTTGTCTCATTTACACTCAGTAATTAAAGTAAATGTATTTACGCTATATTGATATCTGTTTTAATTAAAAGAAGAAATACATGTATGCAGATCTTTTGTGGTCCTCTACCAATATTTTCAGAATATGCCCCTGAGGTCAAAATTGGCCCCGCCCATGGGTCACTTGTTTAACCAAGGTTATACAGAGGAAAATCAGAAAACTGGAATCCTCAGAATTTTCTCTTGCTTAAAAGTTTTGAAAAAAAAAACCAACCTTAAAATTCTGAAAACCAAATGATTTTTCCATCCCCAACTGCATTAAAACCATGTAAAATTACCTCAGACAACTGAACACCCGGAAGTTTTTCACAAGTCAATTAAGAAAATATGTCCTGTCCAATTGTTTAAACTTTATACCTAACCCAATTCGCTTATGTGTTAACACGCTCTTACATTGACTTTTGAAAACAAATGGCTTGACATGATTAAATTGTTGTAATAAAGGGATCTACTACTGTCAATAAAGTTTTATAGACATCGGTTGATTAATTAATGTTGTTGGCAAATTATTTGCTCATCTTGATTTGAAGGTGTTTTTCATGTCAAGAAACATATGTTTGTTGCCAGTTTTTGGAAAGTTATTTTGGCTTATTATTTTAATGAGATTTAGTAATTGTTAGTTTGGTGCTTCATGATCCTGGTATGTTATTAAAAAGATTTTGAATTATTTTCTTTTTTTATCAGTCTTGCTGTTTAAAATATATCACTGATTACTGTATGTTAAGTAATTGTTTCAAAATGGGCAATCTAAAATGTCTAAGAAAGAACTTGATTTGAAAGAAAAAGTTGGTCTGATGAATACAAGTCATGATATAAGTCAATGCCCAACATGTATATATTTATCTATTGAAATTAAAAAAAGTACATGAAAAAAATCTGTGCTTCAAATGAATTAATAAAAAAACAAAATCAGTACAATTTTGAAAGAGGAGGGTCCATATAACATCATATCTATCATTCTGACAAATTCTATAGAAACCCCAGAGAACCAAACACCTCAGACAACCAAACTTTTCATCCAGTCCCGGGGTTTCGGTATTCTGAGTTTCCACTGTGTAAGAAAAACCTTCAAGTATCTTTTTGGCAAAAACCACATGGCTATCATGCATATCAGCATAGATATATTGTGTGTTGCATTGTCTTGAGGTCCTTCACTGAAATTGTTCATATGACGCCTGTGGGTTTGAAATTGGCGCCATCTTACATAGAGGATCTGGAATGAGTGCTCATTCTTACCATTTTTATTAAACAAGTTGACTAAATAATTTGACACGAGGCTCTGCTGAGTGTCATATTGTTTTTGTCAACGAGTTTTATAAAAATGGTAAAGGATGAGCGCGAATGTAAGATTCTATTTACCACATAACCGTAAAAATGACCACAGAAAATGAAACAGACTATAGGATGACCTATATAGTATTACAAGAGGTCTAGTGTAGACTGTTTACTACTGTGTGCATAAATGTAGTGCATGTTTCTATTAAGTGTTTGGCGATAAAATGCAAGATAAAAGACATAAAATAGTTATTTTATTTACACAAACATCATTTTATTCATTGATAAAATTATTACGAATCGAAAGTTGACCATGTTTACCAATATTGTAGTAGCGTAGTAATACAAAATATGCAAATGTAGTGATTTGGCTAATTTGAATATTTATTGCACGGTTTGGCAGTGCCAAACGATATTTCCAGCACGGGTTTACGGTACTCCTGGACTCCATTTGATTTACATGTACTGCTGTTCTTCAAACGTCTTAATGTTGTCTTGGGGGGTCACATGTGTTACTTAAATTTTGTAAGGGAACCTTTTAAAATCTTTTTGGCCAGAACCAATATTGATCAAATTTTACTCCCATGTCAAAATTTGTTCTATCCATAGAGTCATTGATTACCAAGTTGTCAATTCATCAGGTTATTTAGATGAGCGATATGGCCATCATGGCCCTCTTGTTTGTTTTTGCTTCAATGGTTGTTTTCTTGTAATTTCATGGGGACAATATATGTCAGCGAGCACTTTTGGAACTCAGACCTTCAAACCTTAAATTGCATCATGAAATAAATCCATTTTTTGATGCTGTTTAAAGATATTTTACTCCTTATGGCTCATTGAAGAACACATCTTTATTTATATGATTGACCTGAGAAGAATGATTAAGAAATGTTATCAGTTGTTCCTATGTACTTAAATACTGATTGATTTAACTGATTTGAATCATTTTTTGCTTATACTCATGTCTTGAACAAGTCCATCCTGGCACTAATATTAAATAGTATTGTACATTTCTGCTTACAGTTTGGAGATATTGGATTGCAGAAGATATCGGAACATTTGCACAAGTTACAAGTGTTAAATTTGTGTGAAACACCAGTGACAGATAAGGGATTAAGCTCTCTGGCTGGTAATATGTTTATGTTAAACATATAGATTACTGCTGGTTATATGGTTATGTTAAACACATTGGTTGCAAGGGATTTCAGTCAAACTTTCATGGAACTATTTTCATCAAGTGACTCAGCACATGTTATCAGGGTTTTGTGATTCAATCATGAATGATTTTTGGCAGATTTATGGCCCTTTATTTACTTTGCACATATGCAATATATGGAGAAATACTCATCTGTGCACAACATCCTACATTTTGTAAGGGATTTTGATCAAACTTTACTAGAACTATTGTCATTAAGGTATCGTAAGTGGCTATATGGTGATATCAAGTTTTACTAATTTACAGTTTTAAAAAGTCAACCATAATTGTATACATTAATAAACCCCACTATACAGCGTCTATTGCAAGTGATTTGAAACAAATATTGTACTTGGTCTGTCTTCTATAAACCAATATCGCACGTAATTTTCATATTTTTGAATAAAGATCACTACTCTGTATATAAGGATATATTACAACAATTAGACTTAAAATAACAATTATGGTATCATGCAGGGAACAGTGTCTCAGATTTTTGATAACGTCCTCCATTCAATGGATATTTGACTTTAAAGAAATTCCATAGCCTGAACCCCGCTGAAAATTACGTAATACGTCAATAGATCAAAAACGAAAATAAATATCAAAATTCTGTGACACTTTTCCCTAGATAAGCATTTCTGCTACAAAATACCGAAAACCGCTTTGAAATCCATCTTCAAATAAGGCGGCAATCTTTGTTCAAAAATAGCACCCACTGCTTTTTTTCTAAGCGAGAAATTAACAATAAAAGTGTCAGATCATTATCACCTTGTGTAATCAACAATTATTCTATAAATTAATACAGCCTACTAAAATTTGATAACCAATCAAATTTGTTCATCGTTAGCGGATCAATTAGTGAAACCGTCCACCATTTTAGATGACTCTAAAGAGCTTAATTACGAATTATTTGTCAAAATAGTATCATATCGTACCGATGCAATACACAGTACATCAGATTTCTCGTCAACCGAGAGGCTCTCAATGGGGAAAATGGCTGATTGGGAAATCGAGTTGAATATGGCTGGGGAAATCGCTATATAAATTAAATGAAAGGTAGCCATGCATTGAGTATAAAATTAAGAACTTAAGATGTGATTGATTTGTAGAAAATGTCTATGTTTTATGTCTGTTAATGTAATCATTTAAAAACATACTAATATATAAAGGTAATTGGACACATAACAGAATAATATAAGATTCTCGAAAAACATGCGCATCCGATGTACATAAGGTGTTACTGTTTTTCAACTTATTGTTTGTTTGATAGCTTTTTAATATTTTACCAAAATATCCAGAGTTGCTTAATAAAAGTGCACGTTGAAATAACTTTATTTTATTGATTACATCAATGAAATAGCGAAAATAATAATTTTCGTTGACCCAGTCTCCCTGTATTAATTTACTGGCGATTTAAATATATTTTAGTTTTATAACTTTAATTGTGTTTGAAACCTGACTCTGGAATATATAAATTTAATTAAACTTGCAAAAATGGTACGTCATAACATTAACGGGGTAACAATTTTTGACAGCTTGTTTTCTTATCGTGTGCATTTTATTGCAAGGTGCATGAAGTGTCTGCATACCATATTGCTGTTTATTATATCTCCCGCCAAAACATAAAGAAATGTGTGATGCGACATATATAAGGTCTAAATTGACCCATATTGATAGTATAATTAGCAAGGCGTTAGAGTATGATATCGATATCACACTTCAATAAGACCACCGTTCCGGATCAGTTATTTCATCATATATTTCATATTAAAAGTACATTAGATGCTAGTAGTCCAATTGACCAAGGTGTTAATGAATTCACACCTTTCTTGCACATCAAATGATTGTTGCAGTTATATATTTATTACATAATTTTCCACCATAAAGTTTCCATTTTCACAATATGTCACGTCACTATGGTCAAGTTTTTTTTTAGGATATAGATTTATGCATTCGGTATCTTTAGCATTCGTAAACCAACTTCCGCGTGAAAGAAATTTCTAACTACATTTTTCACTTTTTGAGAACACTCTAACACCTTGCTTAGCCTTATTTTTCTTATTTCCCATTTTAATCCGCTTGATGTTGATAATCTGTCGAATTTCAAATACTTATGTTAACATACGGCAAGTGATACCAAATTTAATATCGATTGATACAAAATTGCCCTTAAGGAGCCCCTAACAACGCCGCCTCCTAGATCGTTCTCGCTGATAAAGTGGAGTCGATATGGGGGTGCAGTTTTTATCGCGATAAAACACTATTTTTGCATATTCGGATCGATTTTTTTGTTGCATGGTATGATAGTATGATATTTAATTATTGTTAATAACTTAAAATGTCATTTTCGCTTATTTTTACGTTTGTAGCCACTTACGCTACCTTAAGTGACCCAGTGCATATTGTTGTGGTTTTGTGATTTTATAATTTTTATTGGAATTAAGGCCTTTTGATTTTTTTGATTTTATGAGCTACTAAAATCAAACTTGTCATATGCAAAATGTTTCCATTCTATGACTGAAGATAAGAATAGGGTAAGAATCTAATGAATGAAAACCTGGTTTTTATGACAATTCTTGATATCTTGTTAATCTCATAGTACTTCACCCTGTTTTATTTTTTCATTTTTCAAGACACTTCTTGTTCATAATATATTCTCATTAAAAGCATTTCACAAAAATGGAATGTTTTAATGTACTGATGTTGTAATGTACTGAGAAATTACAACAGGTATTAATTATCTTTTCAGCTTTGAAAAATTTAAGGAAGTTGAATTTAAACAGTACAAATCTGTCAGCGTTAGTGTTTGAAGGACTGAAGGTATGTTTAATATTACATCATACTCTAAGCCGCGGCTGTGGTCCAGTGGTTAATGTGCTGGACTTGCAGCCCGGAGATCCGGGTTCAAATCCCGGTTGTGGCAGGTCATACCCTTCCATGAAAATTGACAAAAATGTTGATTTTCCTCCATATGTGGAGAAGTTGCCAGCTCCTTGTGGAAGGGTAAGTTAGTACTGATAAGTATACAGTCCAGGAAAACTCGTTAGGTGAACCAGTCGCAGTATATAACTGAAAAATTGTTGAAAAACAGCGTTAAACCCAATACAACATCATATTCTAGGCAAGAGAGCCACACTTGAGATACACCAATCCGATTTTAATTTAGTCTGTTATGGAATTTTTAGCTCACCAGAATGGTAGGTTCAGGGTGAGCTTTTAGGATGGTAGGTGGATGCTCCGTCGTCTGGCGTCAACAATGGTCTTCTCCTCAGAAACTACCAGTTGGATTTACTTCAAATTTGCTGTGCAGAAGCCTTTTGATGTTCTAACTGCAATTTGCTCATATTGTTCTGGTTGACCCTTTTAGGGGTCACTAGAGCTAAAAATAGAAAAACCTTTAATCATCTTCTTCTCATGAACCAATGGATGGATCATCAAACTTGGTCTGTAGCATCCTTATGTGGATTTTTATCAGATTTGCTCAAAAAAATTTGGTCGGCCTCTTTTAGGGGACGCTAGAGCTAAAAATAGAAAAACCTTTAATCGTCTTCTTCCCATGAACCAATGGATGGATGATCACCAAAACTTGGTCTGTAGCATCCTTAGATGGTTCTTTCTCAAGTTTGCTCAAATAAATTTGGTTGGCCCCTTTTTGGGGCCGCTAGAGCTAAAAATAGAAATACCTTAAAATGACTTTTCTCATGTTTCTATGGATGGATTATTACCAAACTTGGTTTTTAGCATCTTTAGATAGTGTTCTATCAGATTTGCGAAAAAAATGGCTGGCCCCTATTGGGGGCCACTAGAGCTAAACATAGAAATACCTTAACCCCTTACTTCATAGCCCCCTAGTCAATATACCTACTGTATACTGATAGTGGATTAGATAAACTGCTACACTATCTCCATACAGGTTATTGGGAAAATGCTACTGTTTTGACATGTGTCTACTTCATCACTTGATTACTATACTAATTATTAATCGAATCAAATTTGAGTGACACAAAAGTTGTTCATAATTAAGTAACCTTTCTTATGGTATAAATTTTGTAATTGTAGGATAAATATTAAGGGAGATAAATAGGAACAAAAGTTACATAAATATTTCCAAGTGTATTTTTTTTCTTTCCTGTTTTACTGATTTGATACCTGGTCATTTCATCACCTAATTTTGGTGCTAAATAATGGTTCTATGAGTTTTAAATTATGCCAATTTGTTGATGTTTAAAATATCTTCCTTCTAATGTGGAAAGTTTTGATATTGGGCAAATATTAAGGGAAATATAAGGAGTACAAGGTGACACAAATTCTGTGGGATTTTGTACACATAAACTTTATTATTTTAAAATTGGCCCACTGCCAAATTGACTCTGAGTCAGTGATAGACTCTTTAAGCTGAGGAATTTGTTTCCCATAATTAATGTCATCTTGACCCAGACAGTGTCTGGTAAATGTGTCAAGTTCAAACTAATGCAGTTAAAACAATCAAAGGTTGTGTACATGTACCAAATTTAAGCAAGTTGATCATACCCTGTACATTCGTGGACAATATTTTTTATTGATCTTAAATTGTAAGGCCCCCAGGCATGTTTTAAATCTACTGTCATATATTTTGTCAAGAAATTGTCACACATGCCAGATTATAAAACTATGCGGGGGGGGGGTCATAAAACACTGGGTGACACATTTTTTTTATAATAATTCAAGGACGCATACTGTTTTGCCGACTTAATCTCCTTGATGACTGCATCAATTAGCACAAAATATGGTGAAATTTGAATTTGTTTTCATGTGAACTCACCGCGAGTCTGTGTCGGTATTATTGTTTTATGACTTCAAAGACAGAGCGGGAACAGTGGTGTACAATTTTTACAGCATCAAAGAATGTTTGAAAATATCAAAGAATTGATGTTTTACGTATCTTTCAACAAAATTTCCAGCATAATTGATGTCAAAAATAAAAATAAAAAATAGATATTATTTGCCCACAAGTGTACCTTTATTACCTTTTTAGTATCAATAATATTTATTCTGGTGAGCGATGCAGGGCCATCATGGCCCTCTTGTTACTTGACTGATCAATTTTGGATTTTGAATTACAAAATGACTTAGATCCTTGAATTACAAAATGACTTAGATCCTTGAATTACAAAATGACTTAGATCCTTGAATTACAAAATGACTTAGACTAGGATCTGATGTAGTGAAATTACTTACCTTAGTTTGTGACATTATAGTTGACATTGATCAATGCAATTACTAGCTGTTTATATAATATTGTCTGTTGTTAACACAACTGTCAACAATGTCTCGAGTGTGCTTTTTACAAAGATGGATGATTTATATGATGATTTGTCATTTACGGAAGAACATTTGACCATAAAACTATACCGGTATGAGTCTTCTGACAAAAATAGTAGTGAATTTGACACAGCTGGACCCTTAGGCGATTCGGAGGATGAGTGTAGCCGGGACTCTTAAAATTATGCAACATCATGTAAAGCCAAAATATTTATTTACTGGCATTTATTCAAACTATTGCAATAAAATGCACCATTTAGCAAATTACCAGAAAAATATAGTAAAAAATTCAAACTAATGTATATATGCATTACTCACTTAGACAAGTTGTACATTGATAATCCTTAATCATGTGTAAGTTCCAAACATATTGTTTTACACAGAATGTGCACTCACCAATATTTTAAGTAAATATAGCTCATGCTTAAAAAATGTGGTCAACCAATCAAAATAAAGTATTCATCGATCACGTGACAAGAATCCATATGGCAAGTGATAAGCATCGGTATTTTCAAAATTCTTTCAGATTGCCGATTGGTACAGATCATAGAATGTCACATGCTGTTTTGTGACCATTGATTGTCTGTACAAAAAGAAAGATGCGACTGATGGTGTATATAATAATAATAATAAAATAATTTATTTGGCAAGTATACACAAAATGGCTAATTAAAACAAATGAATGGATAAATAAATACAATACAATAACAACTGTGAAATTCATCAGTCCATTGAATTATTGTCTGTACAAAAAGAAAGATGCGACTGATGGTGTATATAATAATAATAATAAAATAATTTATTTGGCAAGTATACACAAAATGGCTAATTAAAACAAATGAATGGATAAATAAATACAATACAATAACAACTGTGAAATTCATTTCCTAGGCAAAGAAAATCACCCTGTTTCACTAAAAGTACAACCAGAATGATAAGAATTACTCAGAAGAAGTGCAGACACACTGGATCTAGTACAACGGTCATGTACCTGAGTAAGGGGTACAAAATGCTCCTTAAGATATTCTGGGACTGTGTCTGACTTTATCTTATGCACATGACAGAGAGTTATCTGATCCACTCTCTTTGATACAGGTAACCAGTTAAGAGACTTAAACAGCGCTAACCCAACATGAGACCTACTATCCTTATTCAAAATAAAGCAAACCAATTTATTCTGGGTAGTTTAAAGCCTGTTTTTCTAATATTTGGTCAAACTGGGGTACCAAAAAGAACTTACATAGTCAAAGTGACATTGGACTAATGCCATAACCAAAAGTTTCCTAGTATGAAGATCCAAAAACTGACTCTTCCTATGCAAGTATTTCAAACGGTCATTTGACTTTGTAACCACTGATCTTGCAATTACCTCGCATGAAAGATTCTGGTCCAGTTGCACTAAGATACTTAACTGAACTGGTAGCCTGAATATCTATACCATTACAGAAAATATTTAAAGTGCTCTGTGACCTTAACTTAGGTTTAGACCCGAAGATAATGGACTCTGTCTTGCCAAGATGAAGTGAAAGCTTGTTATCAACAAGCCATTCACTTACATGTTTCAATTCCTCAGATTAGAGAAGTTCAATATCGGGTACACTTGTACAGTAGACAAGGATCCCAGAGTCATCAGCATACAATAATAGTTTGCTACTGACAACAGCTGACATGTTGTTAACATAGATTAAAAGTAAGGGGGGGTCCAGTATGGATCATTGGGGTACCCCTCAGGTGAGCATAGATAAATTTTCAAACAGTGGAGTTATTGGCATATCTTTGAATGATCATTCCATGGTCTTTTGTACTCGGAAAATTACATGTTTTTCCTTTGGAAAGCACAAAACTCACATCACAAAAGAATTACAACAGAGAAGATTTGCTAATCGTTTATGGTTCAATTATTGAAACTACTCCCAGTTTTGGGGTCTAACCCATCTATTATGTTTAACATAAATAAATAATATTCAAATAATTTTTAATAAGATTTATGACCATATCGAACACCTTTTGTTAGTTGAGAAGAACCATTCCAAGCATGTTACCTTGATCCATTTGAAATTTAATGAAATCAGATGGATGGATAAGACAGGTATCCGTAGAGAATTCGCATTTAAAGCCAGACTGAAAGCTGTATTAAATCTTCTCATTCAAATACCCTTCCATTTGATCATTAATGACCCTTTTAAAAATCTTGGAAATTAATACACAAAATAGACACTGGCCAATAATTACCAACTTCAGTCTTGTCGTCAGATGTGACAAACAAGCTTCCATTAATTTTGGATATCACCAACTGATGTCAACAAGACATAAGAATTGTATTGATTTTTTAAGTAATCTTAACAAAGCAGAGCGCATTTCATTATTTATTTATTTCTTTATTTCATTATTTCCAAACCACTGGGTTGGTACAATATGATATGAAACATATTTTATAATTAAAACTCTTACTAGAAGCATATGACTTTTGAAAACATTGTGACAAAAGAAGCCATTGCTTTTAATGAGTAATAGCTTCCTTTGCCACAATTTTTCCACTTTGTCAGAGAGAAATAACCCAATTTTCTTTAAATAAACCGATGTTTTGTATATTTGCTTTGAATTTTGAAGAGTCCAAAATATGCTTATGAGGCAAACGGTTAATACTGTAAGATATAGTAAATGAATATTATTGTTTTGATATTTCATTGACATAATCAATAAAACGATTTAATCTCAGTTTGAAGTTTTATTCAAACAAGCCAGTACATCTTTGGTAAAAGAGGGAAAACTACACCAAACTAAAAAAAGTTCTGAAAATGTAGCGACTTTTTTGTTGTTTTTGGTCATATGAAGTTTCAATGGTTTATAGATTCAAAAGCTAAGCCATTACAGTATACATAAATAAACCTACTTTACAGGGTCCATTGCAAGTGATATGATATTTAGATGGTCATCTTTAAATCCATATTGCGTGTAATTTACACTTTTTTGAATTACAAGTACCACTCTGTATATGGATATATTACAACGATTAGTATTATTAACAATTAGTACAGTAAAGGTTCCACTCTATGGTCGCAGCTAAATTATGGTCGTCCGCATATTACGGTCACTTTCCCGGTCAACATACTGAAAATTTTGATAAGACAAGATTTATTTTGCCATATAGTACATACATGGTAATTAAACAACATGTAGTGAGACATATCATAACACAGCTTGAGTATAAACACCATGACATGCACGCCAATACCAGGGATAACACAAGATAGGGTAAACCCTTATTTCCATAGTGGTCAACATTTGCAATTATCACATTATCACAATGATATATAAACTAGATATATATAATAATTATCACATAGTTATTATTATCACATATTGACTTAGAATTATATTTAATATAATCACATACAATTAATCTCTATTACAATGAGCACCCATAATCATAAGTATCACATAATTATAGGCTTGTGTTTTAATTATCAAATATATCACAGATTTAAGGATAATCTCGGTATTATCAATACAGATAAAACATATGCTAGATCAGTATAAATTGTATAAATTTTGTTATTAAAATACTTTATGAACCATGTTGATCTGCTGTAGTTCTATAAAACATGTTAAAATGTGTATGAAACATAATTGACTCTAGAGTAGATTAATTCAATTTAACATAATCTAGGGCAATATTATGCAAGCAATGCTAATTTGTACAAGTTTATGGAGCTTACATATTACCTAGATTGTTCATGCTGATAATGTTGATAAGCGGTATGGATTTTTATTGTTATAAAACAGTATTTTTGCACATTTGGTTCGATTTTTTCGGTGCATCATATCAAAGTATGATATTTAATATTAAATGCCCCTTTAACGTATGAAGTCTCTGCCACTACATTATGCTCCTATGAATGTGTTTACATGCTGTGTCAGTTATGACATCACAAATCTAGGAAAACAACTATCACTGGCTTTTTTCGGAAATTAGCCACAGTGTGACAAATCTGCATTTTTCAATACATCTTTAGGGCTTTATCGTGGCATACATGCTTACTAATGCTCATAAACAATCATATTTGTGATAGTTAATCAGTCTGATATTTTTCAATTTATTTGACCTTTAACAACATTTCTAGTGTATTAGCTCACCAGAACCGAAGGTTCAGGGTGAGCTAATGGATGGGTAGGTGGATGCTCCGGCGTCTGTCGTCCGTCGTGTGGCGTCAAGTATGGTCTTATTCTCAGAAACTACCGGTGGGATTTACTTCGAATTTGCTGTGTAGAATCTTTTTGACGTTCTAATGGCAGTTTGCTCATATTATACCAGTTGGTCCCTTTTAGGGGTCACTAGAGCTAAACAGAAAAACCTTTAATCATCTTCTTCTCATGAACCAATGGATGGATCTTCACCAAGCTTGGTTTGTAGCATCCTTAGATGGTCCTCTCTCAAGTTTGTTCAAATAAATTTGGTCTGCCCCTTTTAGGGGCCACTCGAGCTAAAACTAAAATATAAATACCTTAAAATGACTTTTTCTCATGATTCTATGGATGGATTATTACCAAACTTGGTTTTTAGCATCTTTAGATAGTTTTCTATCAGATTCGCTCAAATAAAAATGGTTGGCCGCTAGAGCTAAAAATAGAAATACCTTAAAATGACTTGTTTGGTCTGTGGCATCCTTCAGTCATCACAAATATTCCTTTGTAGTATCCTTTGATGGTCCTTTATCGAGTTTATTATTGTTCCCATTTATTTACCCACAAGTGTACCTTTATAACCTTTTTAGTGAAACAAGTTAATTAACATTTATGCTGGTGAGCGATGCAGGGTCATCATGGCCCTCTTGTTACATTTTTACTTGTGCAGGCAACTCCTACATTATTTGACCTATTTTCTTCAAACTCTCACAGATGTTGATAAGTATTAATGTCTAGTTTTGTGTAAAGGAGAGATAATTCACACTGTTTTTTACTGAGTTATTGGCCCTTTTTATATTTTTACAGCAAAGTCGTGGACTATTGCACTTTCATATTTCAATTATCAATTATTATTTCAATTAAAGCTATTAATCCTGGAGTAGAATGCTCCCTGTACGTAGATGATTTTATTATATGTTTTAAATCTACAAACATGAACATCAAGACAGATACAAAATGTCTTAATAAACTTCAAACTTGGTCTGATGAAGATGACTTGAAATTTTCAAAATCCAAAGCCAAATGTATATTTTTGCAATTTTCATGGTTTACATCCAGAACCAAGTCTTCATCCAGACATCATACCAATTTAGATTGCCCCAGAACTTAAATTTTTTTGAGTCATATTTGACTCCAAACTTACATTTCTTCTCCATATTAAAGCACTAAAATACAAATGCCAGAAGGCTTTCAACCTTATGAAAGTTGTCGCTCACTCTGATTGGGGAGCTGACAGAAAAGTTCTGTTACATGTATATAGATTTCTTGTTCATTCAAAACTGGACTATGGATCCATTGTATATGGATCAGCTAGGATGTTTATCGAAAAGTCTTTGATTCAATACATAATCAAGGTTTACGACTAGTTCTTGTGACATTTTGAACCTCCCCTGTGAACAACCTCTATGTTTAGGCAAATGAACCATTCCTTTATTTTAGATAGCAAAAACTTGCTTGTTAATCTTTTTAGAAACTATTTTCCATGAAAATCAACATTATGTTTGTTCATCTTTTAAACTGGCACCAGTAGTACTCACCAAGATCCAATAGTAAACCTATAATATATTTTAACACCTGATATTTGAATTTGAATATAGTGTGCTCAAACTTAAGTTTTCTCTGAAACTGGGGCCTGGATCTCATTAAACTATGTATGGATTATTATCTGATTTATAAAGTAAGCTTCATATTATTTTCACTTTCAGGAGAAGTTACCTGCTCTGCAGGAATGTGATGTACGTTATACGGATGCTTGGTGACTATACCATGCTGCAATCATTTGAACCTGGCACCCTATTTTCAGATGGATATACACATGAACATACAGCTAAATACGCATCCTTTTGTGTAGAGATACTGTGGAATAAAAACTTGTTATAAATTCTTTATAAATTTTGTTTATCTTTGTGAATTTGACAATGAGCATGTAAGAAGTAATCTTAGTGTGGTAAATTACTTGAGAATTATGCTATGTTTACTAAGTTATGGAATATAGTGTAAAGTGGCATAGCACTCCTTACTTTGTTTTTTTATTGATATACAGTTGATGAAATACTAAGTTCATAATAAGGGTAACATTATCCATTGAGAATTATTGTACTAAGTTGTACATAATAACATGTCTTGTTATATAAGCTTAAGTATGCTTATTGTATTTATCATATTTCATTATCACATTATGTACCATATGTCTGTTCCATTGCTTTAATCTGCTATCTAGCTTCATTGTTTTAAATTATGTTTTCAAATTCATTCTTTCTGTATGTACATGTATAGTGATTTAGCAGTTTGAAATCATATCTTGTGTTGCAGACTATGTTGTTTTTATTGATTTTTTTGTATTTTATCTGCAGTTACAATCATTTAATAGATCTTAGTTCCTTAGCATTAATACAACAAACCTCAAAATGTAGGAATCCATTTAAAGAAGTTGCATGAATACAAGATATAATAACATGAATTTCATAATCTGTGGAGAGTGCTTGCACATTTTCTATGAGTCAATCTGTCAGATAAAACAGAGAAATTATGAAGAAAGATCAATTATTTTCTTATAACATCATAAAAAGTAGTTGATGTGGTTGGTCCTAATTATCCAGACTGACATTTATCAGCTTTGTTCATACCAGGCCTTTGTCAAATCACATGAATTGAGATAACTTTAATTTCTATGACTCTTTAGCTTTGGCATATCGAAACCATGTTTCATTGGGTGTTTGAGTTGTGTCCAGTTTGAAACTCTGAAATGAATTAATTTACTAAATTCAAGTGTTAAAGTATTAAATATTCTGAAATAAGTGTATTTTCTGTTAATATTTTGATAAAGTTTTCTTTAAATTCTTAAACGCTTAATACATTGTTGTGGATTATTACCCAAAAGCATTTGTCATCTGTTATATTATAGAATATATCCATTGCTGCAATAGCATTTAAGAAGTTGTTAGATCAATTCTGTCATGGTAAAGTACTTGTGAAAACAACAACACCACTACCAAGAATTTGTGAAAAGAAATACAATACAGAAACTCAGGGCTTAGAGTAAATACACCACAGTAGAATCTCATTAATAGAATTACTACACATAATTTAGATTTATAATAAGTGGAATCATTCATTTTCACTATTTAGGTTTTATGTTTGGATGAATTGTAAATCCAGTTTATTCAAACAGAGATTATTGTTCTTGTTCAAGCTTGCATTTGGATGAAACATATATTAACAAGAATACATTATGTTGAATATCTATTAGTGAATTCTTAATACGTCATGGTTTTACTCCAACATTCAGCTGACCACCTCTGTCACTAGTGATCTTTAGGTTTGTTTGATGATGTTTGGAGAAACTAATTAAAACAATTTCAAAGTGCTCATGATGAACTAAAGTGATTCCTTGTCTCCTGTTGAGTTTCATCAACAGTAACTTCAAATGAACTCCTCCCAGAAACCACTGAACCAATTTCAATCAAACTTCACCTGAATGGTCTTTGATTTCTTCTATTAAGAGTTTACAAATGATTCTCCTGGCGTTACAATTGGCCCCGCCTGGGGGTTACTTGTTTTATTTTGTGAACCTTTACATATCTTTTTGGCCCAAACCACATGACCTCTAGTGTTAAGATATTTGGGTGTTGAATTGTTTTGTGGTCCTCTACCTAGAATGTTAAAATTATGACCCTTAGGTCAAAATCTCTTCTGCTCTGGTGGTCATTGGTTTTACCTAGATTATATAAGGAAAACCTTCATATATTTTTTGGCCAAAACCATTTGTCCTTGAGCCAAGATATGTGATGTATTTGTTTTGTTTTTATGTGACTTATTGTGATGTATTACATTGTCTTTGATCCTCTATGTAGATTGTCAGAATTATGTCACTGGGGTTGAAATTGGCTCCACTCTGGTTGTCACTTATAAACTTGTGGAAAAACTTTTAAATATCTTTATTGCTTGAACCTCTTGTCTTAGAACTTAGATATTTGGTATGTTGCATGGTCTTGTGGTCCTCTAAGGAAGCTGGTTCAAATGTGACCCATCTGGGGAATAAATGGTTTTATGTAGACTTGTAATTGGGTAACACTAAAAATATTCATGGCCAAATGTTCATGGTCTAAGTTAGATATTTAATGCATTGCACTATCTTGTGGTCCAGTGTTCCCATTCACGTAAAATCTTATGTAAATCATGCAACAAAATTGGAAATCATGCAACACATTTTGATCTGGTGTGAGATCTCATGTGTATGAATATATTTAAGGACAGATCTCCGATTTCCAGGAAAAACCCATTACAAAACAAAAATAGACATGCTGTGATTGGTGTGATATGACAAACCAGGCTGGTTTCGTTTATTCTGGATATCGACTACACTTTTATGTTTACAATCAATAACTTTACTACTTGACAAGTTTCGTGTATTTACTTCAAGTTTAATATATCTAAAGAGAAAACATGATAACCTTTCTTCAATCGTATAAAAAGCATTGAAATGTAAACCCATCATTTGTGCAATGGCTCAGCTTATGTTTGATTTGATTTTTTTTTAAATGTTCATACCCCCCACAAAATACTTCTTACCCCCACATTTCAGACTTAGGGGGTAAGCTTACCCACAATTTCAGAAGTGAGTGGGAACACTGTGGCCTCTACAAAGATAGTTCAAATTATGTCCTTTGGGTCAAAATTGACTTCACTAAAGGGATCACTTGTTTTTCATAGACTTATGTTGTGAAAACATAAAGAAATCTTCCAGGCCAAAAGTGCATGGATATGTAGTGCATTATATTGTCAAGTGGTTCTCTACTAAGATGGAACTAATTATGCTCCTGTGTCAAAATTAGTTCTTGCCCATGGAGTCACTTGTTTACCAAGTTGTCAATTCATCAGGTTATTCTGGTGAGCAATTTGTAAGGTCATTAGGACTTTTTTTTGTTAACAAAGTATACCATGACTGGAATTGTTGCCCTTGAATACATATTTTTAACACAGTGCTGTAGATAAAGACTTGTAGGCACTGCTTACTATGTGCTGGTGCCAAACTAGAATTTTATTATTGTCATTGATAAACGGTGAAAACATATTCTACGGTATGTAACACATAACAGTTATATGGGTCATTTAATCATTTGACTTTTTTTTAAATATTATTAAATGATTATCTGTGATGGTTGATTGTGGTATGTGGTCTAGAATATCTATTTTACAGTTATTTCTCAAGAGGTCCTATTATTTTATTTGCATGTGTTGTTAGGTATTTATTTATACTTTCTCTTCATTTATTTAAGCTTTTTTGTTAATTTCTCTTCATTTATTTAAGCTTTTTTGTTAACCTTTTTGAATGTGTTATACAGTTGTTTAGGTTTTTTATGTGAATTTTTAACTGGCTTTGGATCAATCATTACCCTCTGATTCACGTAACAGAGTTACCACAAAAATTACCTGATTGACATTATGTTTAGCTAACTCTATATACAACAATAAAGTTGCTTATTAACCCTTCCTAGAAGATTGAACTAACATGCGATACACAACTATTTGGATACATTAGTAGTCTAGGGTTTATAATGGGTACTGTTTTATGTGTTTTTAATTAGCTTTCCCAAAGTTTTATTATTTGTAACAATATATTTTTTTCTGTTGGGTAAACAAGCAGTCTTATAGAATGTCTGTGATATTTAAATTGTTGATTCTTAACTATTCAACTTACTATAATTGTTACATAATGATCATTCCTGTAAGATGATCTATGTTAGCGCTCATGAACACCGCATAGTCAAGATGAGTTGCAGTTTTGATCTTGGTTTTTCTTCTACTATTGGACTATTTCATCTCTAAATGACACAGTATCGCCTCAATCTATGAATTTTAGTCTGCTGTTTTGTCTTAGTAAGTAAAGGCTTACTAGGTAATCTGAAGTAAAACTTGGTTACTTGTTGAATAATTGATATGCAGTATGAACGCTTCAAGAAGTCCCAATTTCTGTGTGATAATTATAAAATGAGCCAAATGTATTCTTTATTTTAAAGAAGTCATGAAGATACTTGATCATTTCCACTCATAATTCAAGTCATAAAATGTATCAGGGCTATGTGATGTCAAAAATTAGGTCACCAGGTCAAATCACTGGAAAACCTTGTGAACACTCTATTGATCACAGTTTTGATTGGATGTTCACTACACCTCGTTAGAAAGTTTGTATTAATGACATCTGGGACAAGTTTGAATATGGGTCATCTGGGGTCAAAAACTAGATCACCAGGTCAAATCTCTAGAAAAGCTTGTGAACACTGTTCATCACAGTTTCGATTGGATCTTAATTAAACCGTGTTAGAATGTTTGTCTTAATGATATCTTGGACATGATCAAACATGAGTCATCTGAGATAAAAAAAACTAGGACACCGGCCAAAATCACTGGAAAACCTTTTTAACATTCTAGTGGTCATAGTTTTGATTGGATATTTACCAAACCTCATCAGAATGTTTGGCTTAATGATGTCTTGGACAGGTTTGAACATGGGTCATCTGGTCTCAGTAAGTAGGTCATCAGGTCAAATCAGTTGCAATCTTTACTCAGGTGAGTGAAAAAGGGCCATCTTGGCCCTCTTGTTTAATGTTTTGGACAGGTTCGAACATGGATCATCTGGGATCACAATCTAGGTCAATAGGTGAAATCTCCTGAAAACTCTGTTTACCCTCTGGATGTCACAGTTTTGATTTGATCTTTCCCAAACTTTGTTAGAATATTTGTATTAATGATATTGTGAACTGTTTTGTACATGGTTCAACTCAGGTTAAAAACTAGGTCACCTGGTTAAATCAAAGGACAACCATCAATGTTGCAATCTTTACTCAGGTTAGCGAAAAAGGGCCATCTTGGCAATCTTGTTTGTTCAAACACAAATAGTGAAGGAGATATTTGTGCACTTTATAGTTAAATTTAGGGTAATAGCTTGTTCTACAGTTTGTTTGGATTATGGCCATTTTTGGTACCTTGGAACGATCTATGTTTTGATCATTTGGAAACTATGTCGAAGACTTCTTCAAGACAGTATAAGCCGTTGCTTCAAAATTGTGCATGCCTGTTTATGATCATTGGCTGAATAAGTACATCTTTGTGAAAAAAATTGGTCTTTTTTCTTTAACATTAACCTTTTAAGATTTTTGTACATGTCCTTTTTGATAAGAATTTTAGCAACTGTTAAAAACAAGTGTATATGTTTCTGTTTTGTTTAACTTTTTCATGAAATTAGCAATCGTAATACAACCTGCATACTACATTACTAAAACCTTATTTTCTTGTCATCTTTTTGCATAAGAACAATGACGCAATTAAATCAACAATCTTTTGAAAGTTTCTCTCACCATGGTACTTCAGGTTAAGTTATCATTTATCGATGGGTTTATTTCCGACATCCATCATCGTAATATATACGGCGTCAGCATTCACCATGTGAATGCTCTAGAGGTCACATTTTTGGTCAATGGGTCATGAAAATTGGTCAGTGGCTTAGTCTTGATGATATCTTGCACAAGTTTGAAAAAGGGTTATGTGGGGTCAACAACTAGGTCACTTGGTCAAATGTAAGAAAAATTTTGTGAACATTTTAGAGGTCACAATTTTGTTTGGATCTTCACCAAACCTCGTCTGAAAGTTTGTCATAATGATATGTTGGACAAGTTTAGACATGGGGTCATCATGGCTCAAAAATTTGGTCAATGGGTCAAATCATTGGAAAATCTTGTTAACATCCCAGAGATCACAGTCTTGATTTGATCTTCATCATGTCAGAATGTTTGTCTTAACGATATCTTGAACAAGTTAGAACGTAGGTCATCTGGGGTGAAAAATAGGTCATCAGGTCAAATCAGTTGCCATCTTTACTCAAGTGAAAAATGGGCCACCATGGCCCTCTGGTTTTTAACCAGTATTGACTCTATATTGTTTTTATATTGCACATATGTGTTACCATCTCTATAAAGCTTCAGCCATCTTTCTAGTATTTACACCTTACATTAATGGGCAACATTGAGACATAAGATAACAATGTTTGCACAGAATAGTTTTGTCTTAGTAGTAGGTAGTGCTTACCAATGGGTTTATGCAAAATGAAGTCTTTGTACACAAGGGTTTGCTACCACCTTATGTTTTCATGTTATTCAATATGGTAACATAAGGACTTGAAATAGATGTTTGCTAAGAAAACAGAAAGATAGAAACATTTTTACCTCATACCTAAATTGTCATCATTTGCTCATTTCCTATAATGCACACCTCAAACTAAGAACCTTCCTGATGTTAAACAAATCCAGGACTGCTTGATCAAGCATGGTTGCTAAGTAACATGGATTTGTTAAGTATGCAGTATGTATAGTAAGTGCATGTTATTGGTTAGTGTGCTATGCATATGTATTGAGCTATTATTTTATGGAATCAACTTCTGTTTTTACACATTTGTATGTTAGTTCTGAAAAAGGAGACCCTGTATATAATTCTCCCAAATATTGAAACAAACATGATGGACATGTATATGGGAATGAATATAATTTGAACTCATAAGGTTTATACCATAAAGTTTTCTCACATTTTGATGAAGTTGTCATTTAAGGTAAAAAAAGCTAAAATGACATTTTATGTTACTAACAATAATTAAATGTCATAATTTCATACCCTGCTACAAAAAAATCGATCCGAATATGCAAAAATAGTGTTTTATCGCGATAAAAACTGCACCCCCATATCGACTCCACTTTATCAGCGAGAACGATCTAGAAGGTGGTGCTGTAAGGGGCTCATTTAGAAATGTTAAAATGGGAAATTTAGAAAAATAAGGCTAAGCAAGGTGTTAGAATTTTCTCAAAAAGTGAAAAATGTAGTTTGAAATCTCTTTCTCGTGGAAGTTGGTATAAGAATGCTGAAGATACCGAGCTGCATAAATCTGTATCCAGTAAAAAACTTGACCATAGTGATGTGACATATTGTGAAAATGGAAACCATGGCCGAAAATTACATATTAAATATATGACTGCAACAGTCATTGGATGTGCAAGAAACATGTGAATTCATTAACACCTTGGTCGATTGGGCTACTAGCAACTAATGTACTTTTAATATAAAATACATGATGAAATAACTGATCCGGAACAGTGATCTTATTGAAGTGTGATATCAGTATCAAACTCTAATGCCTTGCTAATTATGCTATCAATATGGGTCAATTTAGACCTTATACATGTCACATCGCACATTCCTTTATGTTTTGGCGGGAGATATAATAAACAGCAATATGGTATATCATATAAAACGTTAACCGACTGTAGCGCACATGTTAAAAAAAGACAGTCTATCAAAGATTGTTACCCCGTTAATGTTATGATGTACCATTTATACAAGTTTAATTAAATTTATATATTCCAGAGTCAGTTAGGTTTCAAATACAATAAAACATGAGTTATAAAACTACAATATATTTAAATTGCCAGTAAATTAATGCAGGAAGACTGAGTCAACGAAAATTATTATTTTCGATATTTCATCGATGTAATCAATAAAATAAAGATATTTCAATGTGAACTTTTATGAAGCAACTCTGTATATTTTGGTAAAATATTGAAAGCTATCAAACGATCAATAAGATGAAAAACAGTAACGTCTTATGGACATCGGACGTGCATGTTTATTGAGAATCTTATTTTATTCTGTTATATATCCAATAACTTTTATATATTAGTATGTTTTTAAATTATTACATTAACAGACATAAAACATAAACACTTTTCTACAAATCAATTACATCCTAAGTTCTTATTTTTACACAAAATGCATGGCTACCTTTCATTTAACTTATATAGCACCTTCCATAGCAATCTTCAACTCAATTACCCTATCAGCCATTTTCCCTGTTGAGAGCCTCTCGGTTGACATGAAATCTGATGTACCGTGTATTGCATCAGTACGATATGATACTATTTTGACGAATAATTGGTAATTAAACTCTGAAGAGTCATCAAAAATGGTGGGCGGTTTCACTAATTGATCTGCTAACGATGAACGAATTTGTTTGGTCATCAAATTTTAATAGGCTGTATTAATTCATAGAATAGTTGTTGATTACACGAGGTGATAATGATCTGACACTTTTATTGTTAATTTCTCAATTAGAAAAAAACGCAGTGGGTGCTATTTTTGAACAAAGATTGCCGCCTTATTTGAAGATGGATTTCAAAGGGGTTTTCGGTATTTTGTAGCGGAAATGCTTATCTAGGGAACTTTGTCTCAGAATTTCTATATTTATTTTCGTTTTTTATCTATGACGTATTATGTAATTGTCAGTGGGGTTCAGGCTACGGAATTTCTTTAAAGTCAAATATCTGTTGAACCGAGGACGTTATAAAAAATCTGAAACACAGTTCCCTGCATTATACCATGATTGTTATTTTAAGGCTAATTGTTATAATATGTCCTTATATACAGAGTAGTGATCGTTGTTCAAAGATATGAAAATTAACTAAGTTGAACAGTTAATATCAAGTCTTCACCAGATAACTATGATAGATGTATTTTGTGAAAGTTAAGCACTTTTGTTTACAAGGTAGTTATATCTGATCTAAAGTTTAAACTGCTTGTCTGTATGACATTTCAGTTTTAAGCAACTTGAACATTGGTCATTCATTTGAGAATTATGTTTTTGTGGACTTAGCCATCTGATATATGACATCTCATTATCTGAATGTTGTTATTACTTTTCTGCCACAATGTTTTTCCACAAATTTAGAATTTTAAATATTTTGCGCCCTCATATTTTTATTAGATGTAAATATATCATTATGTTCAAGAATGAATCATGTATGTAATATTTGTTGTAAGTTATTTTTTGTTCAGTCATGTAAGCATAATAATTTGCATCATTAGTCATACTAGAAATACTTGTATTACTTTTATGAGCTACATTTCATATATATCATTGTTTGGACTGGTGATTGTTGTCTGTTGTTGTTACATAATTTTTAATCATTTAGGTATTCCATTGTATATAATCATTCCATTGAATTAAAGATCCAATGTCAGTGCCTATCATATTAAATGGATAAAGTTATGCTTTCCTGAGTCTTTTTTATCATGACTACTAATGAAGTACTTGGAAATTGTTTGATGTTTACATATTTATGGATTTTATAAAACTCAGCAAGATCATCTCTAAATTGGATATCCATTTGCATGGCTTTAACATAATAATATAATTGTTTATTAACTAAATGTTGCAACTTGGAGGAAACATGTCTTTTTTAATCATTGATATATTATACACCATATTAAGTATCTGTGTACAATAAAGGTGTACTCTATTTGGAGTACAATACCCTATGTGGAGTACAATATCATATGTGGAGTACAATACCCTATCTGGAGTATCATACCCTATGTAGAGTATAATACCCTATGTAGTGTATAATACCCTATGTAGAGTATAATACCCTATGTAGAGTATAATACCCTATGTAGTGTGTAATACCCTATGTAGAGTATAATACCCTATGTAGTGTATAATACCCTATGTAGTGTATAATGCCCTATGTAGCGTATAATACCCAATGTGGAGTTCAGTACCCTATGTAATGTATAATGCCCTATGTAGTGTATAATACCCTATGTGGAGTACAGTACTCTATATAGAGTACAGTACCCAATGTGGAGTACAGTACTCTATGTAGTGTATAATGCCCTATGTAGTGTATAATACCCTATGTGGAGTACAGTACTCTATGTAGTGTATAATACCCTATGTGGAGTACAGTACTCTATATAGAGTACAGTACCCAATGTGGAGCACAGTATTTATGTACAGTATATCTACATAATATATGTATCTTCTTATTGTGCTATATTGGTAATATATTGGCTTGTTGCAAACTTAAAAATGAAATTGTCAAATTATATACATTTGTATATGTGTAGATAATAAGTATTTTCTTGTATTCATCTATATTGTCTCTCAGTTTAGTGAGCTATTTAAAGATATTTCTATAAAAAAACAAGGTCCTGATATTTTATTTTGTGCCATGTATAAATTCATGATTAACCACTTAGATGAAATCACCTGCCTGCCATTTGATATTATTTAATACATTGTTACTTCTGTCAGATTCATCCATATATATCGAAAACATGATGTATTTGATTCTGCAAATCAACCAGTTTAATGATCGGCTATGTTCTGAGATGGACTATAGTCATTGTTTGTTATATTCTTAAATAGTTCATATGATCTTTTATTCTGACATGATGAACCAACCAAAGAAAAGGTTTGGATCCTGTTATTTTCATATCCTGTGAAAGATTACTGTCTGTGAAAGATTACCCTTATATCTTTTTTAATTTTCAAAAAAATTGTGTTATAAAAACTGGTACTCAATGTACATACTGATTTTTAGCTCACCAGAACTGATGGTTCAGGGTGAGCTGTTTGGATTGGATACTCCTTCATCTGTCGTCTGGCGTCAACAGTGGTCTTCTTCTCTGAAGCTATTGGTCAGATTTACTTCAAATTTGCCATGTATAATTCTTAGGACGTACTAACATCAATTTGCTCATATCATACCTGTTGACCTTATTTAGGGGTCACCAGAGCATGAACCAATGGATGGAACATCGCCAAACTTTGTGTGCAGCACCCTTAGATAGTGTTCTATCAGGTTTGCTCAAACAAAAATGTTTGGCCCTTTTAGGGCCACTGGAGCTAAAAATAGAAATACCTTTATACATTTTCTTGTCATGAACCCATTGATGGATCATCACTTAATTTGGTTTGTAGCATTCTTAGATGGTCCACTATTAAGTTTGCTGAAATGATTTGGCCAGCCGTTTTTAGGGGCTGCCAGAGCTAAAAATAGAAATACTTTAAAATGACTGTTTTTCATGAACCAATGTTCATCACCAAATTTGGTGTGTAGCATCTTCCGGTCATCACCAATATTCCATTGTAGTATCCTTCGATGGTCCTTTATCAAATTTATTATTGTTCTCCTATATCAGCCCAGAAGTGTACCTTTATTACCTTTTTAGTAACGAGTTAAGTTATGTTTATTCTGGTGAGCAATGCAGGGCCATCATGGCATTCTTGTTCTGAATTGTTTTGGCATGCTGATATCTTAATATTGTATTACTTTATTCATTGATACCTCTATGTATTATTTTTCATTTACTCTCTTTATCATATTTTTTCTTTCTGTGTATTCATTTTCAGCTGTATTAATAATACGGTAGCTCCCTGGTAAGTGGACCACTCCGTTTTTCAGGACACCCCATTTCCTGGGAACTTTTTTAAAGAACAGATTTTTTCCTTCTTTGTTTATTGTCCCTATTGTCTGATAATAGGACCACCGCGCTACTTGATTCTCAGGACATTTTCCAGAGTATTATAATATTATAATTACTCTTTATTTAACACCGTAACCGGACTATGCTAATAGAATAAACAATTTGACACCATTGTTGAATTCATTGACAAGGACAGTAATCCACATGATGAGACACTTGTTTTACATACAGATGACATAAATTAGTGCATTAACACATCATTTAACTGTATAGTCAATCTTTATTGAAAAATAAAATGTTCTTTGTTATGACCGCATTGTCTAAAAAATATTTAGAAGTCACAGTTTTGAGTAGATTTTCATCAAACTTTGACCTTCATCAAACATTCGAACATGGATCATCTGGGGTAAAAAACTAGGTCACTAGGTTAAATCACTGGAAAACCTTGTTAACAATCTAGGGGCCACAGTTTAGATCGGAGCTTCATCAAACGTCAAAATGGTTGTCTTAACGATACCTTGGGCAAGTTCGAACATGGTTCATCTGGGGTCAAAAACTAGGTCCCCAGGTCAAATTTTTGGAAAAACTTGTTAACCCTCTATAGGTCACACTTTCATTGGAAGTTCACCAAACTTTGTCAAAATGATTGTCTTAATGATATCTTGGTTAAGTTTGAACATAGGTCATCTAGGGTTAAAAACTAGGTCACCAGGTCGAATCTTTGGAAAACCTTGTTAACACTCTATATGTCACTGTTTTGATTGGATCTTCGTTAAACTGTGTCAAAATGTTTGTTTTAATGATATCTTGGACAGGTTTAAACATGGGTCATCTGGGGTCACTAGGTCAAATCTCCTGAAAACTTTGTTAACACTCTACAAGTCACAGTTTTGATTGGATCTCCCAAACTTTGTCAGAATGTTTGTATTGATGATTTTGTGAAAAGGTTTGAACATGGGTAGACTCAGGTTAAAATTAGGTCACTTGGTCAAATCACCATAGATGTTGCTATCTGTACTCATGTGAGTGAAAAGGGCCATCATGGCCCTCTTGTTTTAACCTCTTAAATAGGACCACCCCAGTAATGGGGACACTCAAAAGTACCAATGGTGGTCCTGTTAGCAGGGTGCTACTGTAATTTATTTGAGCTTTCACTGTTGGACAGCATGTTTGGAAACATTGAAAAGAAAATAACATAAAGATAGAAGGTATTTTACGCAATTTTTGTGACAAAAACAAAAGCTGAACAATTCTTTTTGAAATTAAAGTAATAATTGATACCATTATTACAGTTTCTTGTATATTTATTCTGTTACAATACAGTTGGGATACATCAAGTAGACCTTTGATTTCCTGTTTTTATAATCTGTGATCTGATTGATTAAGAATTTAATTGAATTATAAAACAAACATTTATATTCCCATATACTAAGTAAGCTAATATACAAGTGCTGATTTTGCATTATAAAATTATTGGAAGGTGAATAAGTGTCATAAATATGTGTATTTATATATGTGCGCATAATCATTGATATAACCTCTAAATACATATGAGAATCAGGTAAATAAGGCCACTGTGAATGCATGTAAAACTCAAAATAGTACACTTAGTCCAATTATTAATGTTAAATGTATATTAATGTTCAATGTCTGATAGTTAATGTTAAATGTCTGATAATGTTAAATGTCTGATTGATAATGTTAAATGTCTGATAGATAATGTTATATGTCTGATAATGTTAAATGTCTAATAGTTAATGTTCAATGTCTGATAGTTAATGTTAAATATCTGATAATGTTAAATGTCTGATAGTTAATGTTAAATGTCTAATAGTTTATATTAAATGTCTGATAGTTTATGTTAAATGTCTGATAGTTAATGTTAAATGTCTGATAGTTCGTGTTAAATGTCTGATAGTTCATGTTATATGTCTGATAATGTTAAATGTTTGATTGTTAATGTTAAATGTCTGATAGTTAATGTTAAATGTCTGATAATGTTAATTGTTTGATAGTTGATGTTAAATGTCTGATAATGTTAAATGTTTGATAGTTAATGTTAAATGTCTGATAATGTTAAATGTCTGATAGTGTTAAATATTTGATAATTAATGTTAAATGTTATTTAGTTGATGTTAAAGGTCTGATTTTTAGGTCACAAAGTTATTTTTAAAGTATTTTCTTCATTTTTAGCTTAACAGAACCAAAGGTTCAGGGTGAGCTATTAGGATGGGTAGGTGGATGCTCCGGCGTCCGGTGTCAACAATGGTCTTCTCTTCAGAAACTACCAGTGGTATTTACTTCATATTTGCTGTGTAGAAGCCTTTTTACATTCTAACTGCAATTTGCTCATATTATACCAGTTGGCCCCTTTTAGGGGTCACCAGAGCTAAAAACAGAAAAACCTTTAATCATCTTCTTCTCATGAATCAATGGATGGATCATTACTAAACTTGGTCTGTAGCATCCTTAGATAGACTTTTATCGGATTTGCTCAAATAAAAATGGTTGGCCCCTATTAGGGGCCGACAGAGCTAAAAATAGAAAAACCTTTAATCATCTTCTCATGAACCAATGGATGGATTATCACCAAACTTGGTATGTAGCATACTTAGATGGTCCTCTCTCAGGTTTGCTCAAATAAATTTGGTTGGCCCCTTTTAGGGGCCACTAGAGCTAATAATAGAAATACATTTAAAGAACTTTTTCTCATGATTCTATGGATGAATTATTACCAAACTTGGCTTTTAGCATCTTTAGATAGTGTTCTATCAGACTTGCTGAAATAAAAAGGTTGGTCCCAATTAGGGGCCACTAGAGCTAAAAATAGAAGTATCTTAAAATGACTTGTTTTCATGAACCTGTGGTTGGATCATCACCAAATTTGGTCTGTGGCATCATTCAGTCATCACGAATATTCTTTTGTAGTATCCTTTGATGGTCCTTTATCAAGTTTATTGTTCCCCATTATTTGCCCACAAGTGTACCTTTATTACTTTTTGGTAGCAAGTTGATAAAATTTATTCTGGTGAGCAATGCAGGGCCATCATGGCCCTCTCGTAATTTGTCCTGGCTGTATTAGAAATCTAATACAAGGCTTTTTATGTACATGTATGATATATTTGATTTACTGTGTAATATTCATTAGATTTAACTATCACTGCATTCAATATTGGTTTAGAATGTGTGGCTGCTGGCAGTCAGTTTGGTGTTTGAAGCACAGTGGATCAGTATTTTAACATTCATTATTGAAGAATAAAATGGTTTTACAGTAATATGACACCATATCCAAGTTTGTGTGTATATTAAGAGTATAATTAGAAAAAATACAGGAAGCTGATCAATGTACATATTATTTTTGTTCAGAGCAATCAGTGTTTAGGATTTTCTGATTTATGTGGTTTGAGGCATACTTGTGCTCAACAATACTTGCTAACCCATCAAGTTATGTCTTATACTTGCACCTCAATACAAGCTAAGCCATCAAGTTATGTCTTATACTTGCACCTCAATACAAGCTAAGCCATCAAGTTATGTCTTATACTTGCACCTCAATACAAGCTAAGCCATCAAGTTATGTCTAATACTTGCACCTCAATACAAGCTAAGCCATCAAGTTATGTCTTATACTTGCACCTCAATACAAGCTAAGCCATCAAGTTATGTCTAATACTTGCCCCTCAATACAAGCTAAGCCATCAAGTTATGTCTAATACTTGCACCTCAATACAAGCTAAGCCATCAAGTTATGTCTAATACTTGCACCTCAATACAAGCTAAGCCATCAAGTTATGTCTTATACTTGCACCTCAATACAAGCTAAGCCATCAAGTTACTTTCATGCTACCATCATGAGGAAACACTCTTATATAAGTGTGAAAATGGGTTTAACATGTACATTTGTATATTGTACTGACTTGAACAACTTGAAATTGGTAAGACATAGACATAATCAGTTCACTGTCAAACTTTCATTCTGTTGAATCAGAGAAATGCCATTTGTGGCAAGTATTTGTTACCTCAAGAAAATTACTGACATAATGTGTATGTTTTGTGTGAACACCATCGTCAAATACTTAAAGCTCAGTTATCTTGTTTCAGGTCCCCAAAATATATTTGTATTTCAAAGAATGCTTTTTTTATTCAAATTAAAATTATTAAAATCTTTGGCGCACTGAACAAAAACATGTAATTCTAGTGATTAATTGCATTATTAGTGCATAATAAGTTAAGTATGTCTTTATTGATTTTTGTCTGATTATTTATCAATTATAGAATTTATAAGAAGGCAACATAAAAAGAAATTTTTAATCTAATATTGAGTAAACTACATATGTCTGTCAAACCATCTGTAAAAGTGTCAAATTGTTTTAAATTGTTTCCATTTTGCTCATCTATTAATAAATTGAGATATTTTTTTTAAACATGACATAACCTTTATTTGGCATAAAATTGCATAGCCAATCAGGAACTGGACTATTTCCACCATGTGTAAAGTAATGAGCACAACCAGTCACTAACTACTACACTGTGGGGTTCACTTCACGCCCTGACTTGACCTAAAGGCTGCCCTTGTAAGCTCAGGCTGAACCTTTAACCTTGTGAATATTCCCAACCACAGGGAGCTAGCACGTTGAATGGATGGTGTATAAGACTTAAAATTGCCACATGGACCAAAAACACCTATATTACTTATATACATATACAAGGGTTACAACTTCCGCAATGACAGTTTCTGTACCAAGTTTATTAACACGACGTAACTTTTCAAGAAATCGCTCAAATTTCTAATAACTGGTGTCTACAGATAGCTAATACATTTTGCGATTTTGCGGAGGAAAAAGATTAAATATCTGCTTCGTTGTTTCGAATTGGACAAAGTGCTTACTGGTTATGTGTAGTATAATGTATTAACTATCTGTAGACACCAGTTATTGGAAATTTGAGCGATTCCTTAAAAAGTTACGCAGTTTTAAACAAACTTGGTGCAGAAACTGTCATTTCGGAAGTTGTAACCCTTGCATATGTATATATATGATATACGTGTTTTTGGTCCATGTGGCCATTTTAGGCCTAATACGCCATTATACTCCATCCCTTCAACGTGCTAGCACCCTGTGTTCCCAACCCCTACAGGGCAGTAAAATGCTCAGTCTTCCAAGCCTTAGAAATATACATAAAATCATATCTAATGACAGACAAAATCTTAGGCCCAGGTCCAGACATGTGTGCATAAGTAGCCCAACTGTTGTGTTCTGTAAAACATGAACACAAAAATATAAAATAACCTAAATATAAAAGTAAAATACTTTAATGAATAATCCTTTTTAATTTCATTTTACCTTCAATGATACACCAATTATCTTAAGTTATCATATGTTTTAGTATAAATGTAAAATATTTTAATAAATAATTAATCCTTTTAAATTTCATGTTACCTTTATTGATACATGAACTGACTCATATATGACACCAGTTATATATTTCACATTCAGTTGGGCTGCAAAATATCTTTCTTAGCAATACTTAATAATTAAAATAAAATTAAACTTTATTTCTTCAAGTTTACTAAGGTTTATACTGTAATAGTAATATATTACTTATTAAAACACAATTCTACACGACATATTATACACCTTTATTGAAGAGGTTAATCCACACCACATAGTAGATATTACTGTCTATGTTAATTTTGTTTTTCTTTCTTAATCTCTATACATATATTTAAAGATTAAAATCTTTAATATAGAAATTTAATTTTTCCATTTGGTAAGTAAACACATGATGAAATAATTTAATGAGAGATAATAAAAGTAAGCTATAATAAATACGTTTTTTCGAACACATTCAGCACACTTATGTCCAGACTGGTACAGGGGGTGAACTCTGGCCCACTCAATACAGGAGTACTGAAAAGTAAAACAGTAAGCCCTGGTTAAAACCCTTCAAGCTAAGTTACTGTTGTTGTTGGGATCTGGGTGTGACCAGATAACTCAATTAACAGTGATAGTACAATATACATGACTGAGCCCAGACTGAGCTTCCAGGCCACACTCGAGATCCCAATATTCAATAATAGGCTTTTTATATGAAAATCCACAAAAACTGATTTGATTGATCAAAGTGCAAAGGTCACTATCAGACCATCAGGACATTATGACTGTCCCTTTAAAACCTTCAAACCCTGTAACCACCAATAATACATCACTATACAAATAGTGCATGCCACCAATGCATTATCAGCACAGAATTCTTCCTTTAAAATCCATATAATAACTGGGGTGCATTTATTATTTATTACCTTTGATTAATCCAACTACATCACTGATCATAGACAAATCTCAGTTTAAGAATAGATAAAGGACTGTTCTCCTTTTTAAAAAAATTCATCCACCTGTGTAGAAAGCATTTTAGCTGTAAACTAGCGTAACGAAATATATTCCTCACTATTAAAGAATCCACTTCCATAAATTAATACAATTTTCGGATACGAAATAAGCCAATCAAATTATCTAATTTACTAACCAATGATATGTTTAGAACAATATGATGTTAATCAATCATCTTTAATTTTGAACCAAGCATTTGCAAGCTAAGGCAACCAATCAAAATTTCACCAATCCAGCAGGGTGTAAAAAGAGACAACAGCACTATTTACGGGGAAGATTGACTTTGCATGCGTCAAGAAGTGACGTTTGGTCGCACTGCTACCTAGGTCATAATTAAATGACTGAGGAAGCTCGGCCGCCTGGATAGTTAAAGATATGTATATAAAACAGAGGGGGCAGTCTGGGACTTTGCATTCACACACATCCTCTTATATCAATTTATACATCAGTACTCTATGAAACCGATAGGCTGTCTATAGAGTCGGGTAAACTATACTTACAGGACCAGAACCAGGTCGCAGTTCTGTTTTGTCAGACTGATTTGAAATAGTACAATAATTAGTAGGGTAGTATATTTGTTAAAACATAACATATAAGATGGAAAGATCAGTCTGGGACTTTGTGTTCACATCCTCTAACATCAGTCTATCAATCTAGGAGATCGCTAGGCTGTCTATTGAAGTCAGACTATACTTACAGGACCAGAACTGGGTCACAGTCCTGTTTCTCAGATAGATTTAAAACGGTAAAAGAATAGTTGATCAACTAGTGTCAGTTAGACGATCATAATATTACATGTATCTCATAACAATAATTGCCCAAATCTATGCACAATCCATGATTAGAGTTAAATAAAAAAATAATAAAATAAATAAAATGTTAATTATTCAAGATTTATAATCATTGTCAGTAGAAATCATCTGCTGTTTCATATTAATTATTTGAATCAATGTTCATCAATATTAATTATCTGAAAATATATTAAACATTTATTAATTTCAAATTATTTGTACATAATCAGAACCAAAATAGGCCAGGGGAAAATGATGTATAAAGTTGTTGATAGCGATAAGTTCAACCCGCTCGATGCACGTTACACTGGTTTGTTCAATATGATTTTACTAGTTATTTTTGTCCGTTTTGATTAAGTAAATTTTAAGGCCCAAAAAAGTAAACCGTTTTCTGCAAGTTCATTCAAAAGATACATGATGTTTTGTTTTTATGTGACTTATTGTCACTGGGGTTTAATGCCGTTTTTCAACAATTTTTCAGTTATATACGGTGACCGGTTCACCTAACCAGTTTTCCTGGACTGTATACTAACCAGTACTAACTTACCCTTCCACAAGGAGCCGGCAACTTCTCCACATTTGGAGAAAAATCTACATTTTAGTCAATTTTTCTTAGAAGGGTATGACCTGCCGCAACTGGGATTCGAACTCGGATCACGGGGTTACAAGTCCAGCGCACTAACCACTGGACCACAGCGTTCGAAGAAGTGGGGGTATATTGCTTGCACTTGGCGGTCAGTATGTTGGTATGGAGGTTGGTTGTGTCTTGAAGATGACTCCTATTGATTTTGTGTTCAGTTGGTCAAAGGTCAAGGTCACCATGTCCTTGACCACTAAAAGATTGTCCGATCAATAACTAGAGAATGCTTTGGCCTACAGCCCACAGAATTGGTGAGAAGGCAGGTTGTGACCTGTAGATGACCCCTATTGTTTTTGTGGTCATTTGGTCAAAGGTCAAGGCCACTGAGTCCTTGACTTGTCTGGTAAATAACTAGAGAATGTTTTGGCATACATCCGACATATTCAGTAGGTAGGTCAGTTGTGTCTTGTAGATTACCCATATTGATTTTGTGGAGTTAGTGAAAGGTAAAGGTCACCGTGTCATTGACCACTACAAGTTTGTCCGATCAATAACAAGAGAACGTTTGGGCATACGACCCACAGATTTGGTATTGATGTTGTTTGTAGATGACTCCTATTCATTTGATCAAAATCTAAGGTCACCATGTCCTTGACCTCTAAAAGATTATCAGATCAATAACCAGAGAACACTTTCGCCCACAGCCCACAGAATCGGTGGGGAGGTTGTTTTTGTTGTCAGTTTGGTTCCAGGTCACTATGTTCTTGACCACTAAAAGCTCAATAGCTAGAGAACGCTTTGACCTACAGCCTACAGAATCTGTGAAGAGGTTGGCTATAGATTACCTCTATTGATTTGGTGGTCAGTAGGTCAAAGGTCAAGGTCACAGTAGGTTGGCATACATGTTTTACAAACATCTCTTGCTACAATTTAGGTTCTTGAGGTTATTTTTGAAACCATCATACTCTCCGGTATGTATCAAAGACTTCATCAAACTCATATATAAATGCCGCTGGCCAAAAAAAACCAAAGTGTTTCTGCTTTCTGGATGAAGCAAACGTTACATCAGAATCACACAAGAGTTTGCATCGTCTTATATATGTTGTAAATGAAAATGCGAACCACATATTGGAAAGTTGGCCTACTTATTTAAGCAAGAGTTTTTTTTAATGAACTGGTTTACGGGAGCGCCGTATCTAAATTTTGCAAAACCCAAATCAAAATAATTTCAAAATACCAATATCATTTTTGTTGTTCGGAACGAACAATAATGTAGCTATTCTGAAGAATCATTCGGGGCAGGATTTACTACATACCGAAGAGCTTCTGTATTCTTCCGACTAAGACTTGGAGCGAAAATATTTTCAATACTACATTTCAATGGCAATTTGCATTCCAGTCAAAATCAGATGGCTATGCATTATCGTAATCGAGTAATCATGAAAAATAAGCAAAACATCAAAATCGACCGAATGGCGCATTAATATTGCTGGTTACTACTTCTGGTAATCCCAATTTATGTATTACCAATATTTTAGGCAGTCGAATTTCGGTCAAAAATAGTTCCATTCATAAACTATAGGAGAAATCGGCGATAACGATTTGTTACTATAAATAGCGCTGCCGATATGCCAATCGGCGGCTTGCAGAATAGGTCAGACAAACGCTGTCGCCAGTTTGATTGAAAATCATGGAGGACAATAAAGAAAATTTCAAAATGAAAAAGAAAGTCAACTGGGGCTTCCAGACAAATGTTACGGTCTGTGTAACAACGACTCATTGTACGGGGACCTTGAAAATATGAAGAATGGCGGTGGATTCCTTTCCGTAAACCCACACGTCGACAACAAAAATGTCCACGCTGTATACGAGTGCGCGGGCGAGAGGGTTACACGACGGAATATGTACACACATGGACTAATATTTGATCCAAACATTTTGTTGGAGGCAATGAGCTAACCTCGGACCATCCTGATCCGATTTGCTCCATTACAAGTAAGTTTATTTACAAACTCAACTGATACGTACTGAGGTCATTTTCTATATTAAACATTATAAATTCAATAATATGACCGATGAAATTTCGATTTTAGCTAGTTTCAAACCACCTCACCGTATTTTTAAAACAATTATGAAGGACTTTGATAAATCTTTCTGCAAATTTTATCTAATAATAATATGCTAATCAGAAACGGGTCCAATCAAACATGTTTACACGTCACCTACTGACCTATGTAGTTCAAGTTTTCCATTGGATATTTCTCTTAGTTTTATACCGAATAGATTAAGCATGACAATTCCTATGTAACAGTGAATTAGTTTTTAACTTTCGTCAACCCATGTTCAGACTTGTTCATGACATCATAAATACAAACATTCTGATCCCTGGAGTGTCAACAAGGTTTTTCTATGATTTGATCTATTGACCTAGTTTGTGAACCCAGATGATCAATATTCTAACCTGTCCAAAACATCATGAAAACAAACATTTTTAACAGTTTAACAAAGATCCAATTAAAGCTGTGGCCACTATAGGGTTAACAAGGTTTTTCTATGATTTGACCTGGTGACCTAGTGTTTCACCCTAGATAGCCCATGTTCGAATTTGTCCAAGATATCATTGAGACGAACATTCCGACCATGTCTGATGTAGATTCGCTCAAAAGTGTAACCACTAGAGCATTAACAACCCCCAGGTGTGGACGACGGACGCCGGAGTAGACTGACTGATCACTATAGCTCATCGATCACTACATGTTCAGGTGAGCTAATAAAAAATACAGTTGCATTTCGTGTTGCTCTTGATATGGGTATAAGCATTTGTCAAGTGTTTCAGTTTAATTGAGATCACCATGGTATTTCTCCTGTTCCTAGAGTCTCAAATGGCTTTAGTGTCTCCCGTCGAAGATGGAGGGATATAAATTTGACGTCTGTCCATCACAAGTAATTTTGGGATTTAGTTTATACTTTAAACAATGGTAAAGCTTTAGTGACATCATTACTAAGAATCATTACTCTACCTTGCCTCATGTTTGTCGAGCCCGCTTACAGTGAGCTCGACAGAGTTGTCAAAATGGTGGTTCTGTGTGTGTCCGTCGTGAGTTAGTTCGTCCGACTTTGTCCGGACCATAACTCCCCTATGCATCAATGAATTTTAAAATGACTTGGCACAATCTTAACCATGATGAGACGGAGTGTCATGAGCAAGACCCAGGTCCATATCTCAAAGGTCAAGGTCACACTTGGGGTTTAAAGGGCAAAAATTGGCATGTTTTACCTTGTCCGGATTGTAAAAAGGACGGTAATTAGTGCCTTAGCAGGTTCGACATATTGCCATTTGGCGACTTCTAGTTTAATTATCACGGTATTTATGTTGAAATTATGTTTGTATACACTATCGTAGCCAATTTTGGTTAACTTCCCTTATTTTTTACATGCATACCACAAACACTATTGTAGGAATTGACTTGATTCTTCACACTTTTAACTTACGCTTCTGACAGTACTCTCAATACTATAATTAAAATACTGTGTCAACATCTTTGAGACTTATGTAAATAATTAAAAAATATAATGTCTTAAACATGCTGAATTGATTTGATATAAGTATAGATTCAGTTAAAGACAATATATTTGATTGCAATTGATAATTGCTGGCTCATTAATTTTGCAACTTATTCAGGTGATCATAATACCGCGAAAATTGTACAGGAAAAGACGCCATTGCCCTCAACCTACAAGGAAATATAACTTCTGATTACTTCGTACTTCCGAACAACATTATTTAAGGATGGATTTCATATCTGTTTTCGGTATTTAAAAAACAAACCCATCAACATGGTCCCCCTCACACCCACACCATCCCCGAGGCGAGTGTGAGGGAGGTCATTCGGTGCAAAAATATGCGTCTAAAAATAGATGGGAATTCCTCCAATTTCAAAATTTGAGAAAAAAATAAAAAAAAATTCTCGCGAAATTTTTATAAATATGAGATTTTTCCCCATATTTATAAATCTCGCAATTGCTCGTTATCGGATCTCTATACTCCCGGTCTATAATATAATTTCATATAACCCTTGGCGGTAAACTTGTATTCGTCGTACGTCAGGGGGTATATTCCGATTCTCGCGTCCGGCGAATTGATATCAAATGACCACCTTTTATCAATTATTCTTTTTCGATTTTCGAGCTTGTCCAAAAATATTTGTGTTCTTCCATCACCCAAGTCCACGTGTAATAATCGTTGTCTCCCCACCGGATTATTTTTTCTCGTATACGTCAAATTAACTCTGAGGGTGTAAACCCCCGTCTATTTAAGAAGCCTGTGTTCCGCGCCGTGCAAATGTTCATCACCTACGCTAAAGGGGTACGTTACCATATCGTCATAAATAATATCCTCGTTTGGCTTTTTTGGTAAAAGCCGATGTGAAAAAGTTGCGGTTTTTTTATTATTGGTGATAACAACTCGGTTATCCTCTTTTTGTTTTATACCAATTGTGGTATCCGCGCTAATCTCGAGCGAAAATAAAAGAGTATCCAAATTTTCTCCGAGAATTTTCATGTTCGATTCCAATCGTAAAATTTTAGTATTGGTACTTATTACGGCTTCCCCCACGTCCATCTTTATTTTCCCAATTATTGGATCCAAGTCTTTTTCGTCTATAAACGTTCCCAATTCTTTTTTAAGACTTTCTACACCTTTTTCAATATCTCCCTGTAATTTTCGTTCGATTTTATCCCCCAATGGTTTCGCCATCTAACGCCCATTCTCTTTTAAGTTTATTCAGTTCAGTTTCCATTTTTTTGTTCGTCGACGTATCCCTCAAATGTTCTTTTACCGTCGTTACAAAGGTTTTACCAACTTCCGTTTTCATCTTTTCCAATTCGTTCTCGTCTACGTACGTTTCCAATTCCTTTTTAAGTTTTTTCACCCCCTCTTTTACGTCTCGTGCAACTTTATTCTCAACGGTTTCATCACCTTTCTTCCATTCTTTTTTTAATTTCTCCAATATGGTTTCCAATTTTCGATCATTGATGTAATCTCTTAAATTTTCGTTCATTCTATTAACCAAGGTTTTACCAACTCATTCATTTTAGTCTACGTACGTTTTCAATTCTTGCTTTAAATTTTCCACTCCTCTTTTTACATCCCACTGCAACTTCCGTTCGATTCTGTCCTCGATGGTTTCGTCGTCCAACGCCCATTCTTTCTTCAGGTCTTTCAGTTTGGTTTCCAAATTTCGTTCGTCGATATATTGTCTCAAGTATTCTTTTATTTTGTCGACAAAAGCTCGTCCAATTTCCATCTTTGCCCGTTCCAGTTCGTCATCGTATACGTATTTCCCCAATTCTTTTTTAAGACTTTCTACCCCTTTTTCGATATCGCCTCTCAATTTCTCTTCTAGTCTATCTTTTATATCAATCAGTGAATCTCTTATATCTCTCAATTCGGGTTCTCGTTTATCTAGAACATAATCACGCACCATCTTGTTTCCCTGTTTTATCACAAACGCTTTGCTCGCTGCATCACCCCCGTCCATGGGTGTATCGAGATTCGTAATCTTTTCTCCAAACATGTCGATTCTCCCCCTTCTCAGGAAATTATTGCTTATATAAGCCAAGGACACGTCCGACTCCGAAACTTTGGTTTTGGGCATTCGACCAAATTTATCGACCGGCATTTTTTTTTATTTTTAAAAAAACTTTTTAAATCCTCTCTCTTTACGTTTTCAAAAAGCTGAAAAATATTTTTTGAAGGAAATAAACCTCAAGCAAAAAGTATTAAATTAACTTTTTTTATTATCATTAGATTACAACTATATACCATATTTTTTTAAAAATAAATCCATATACCCCCCTTTGAATTTCGTAACCCCCGTATTTGATGCGACATAAATGTGTATTGAGGCGGGGGCGTCATGAAGGTGTATTTCTTCAAATGGGTGGTAAAGGATCATCAAATCGTATCAAATGACCTTGCGGTGATTTTATTATAAATTCCTTGTTTTCGTTTACGTTTTTTTTCAAAACCCGATTCAGCAACAAATGACCGCAAATGACCGATCCTCTCGGTTGCACCCGATCTTTATTGTAAAGTATTTTCGGTTTTAAATATTTTACTAGTTCTTCCGGCGGTTGTACGCCGTATCCGTCGAAATAATATTTCTTTTCAACAAACCCAATGCGTGCCACCGGCATCGGACGATCCAATGCCGTCGTTCGGATCCGAGTCGTCCAAATTCAATATTCCGCATTCCCTCTTTCGTTTCGGTAGTTGATTGCGCATAAATATACCCCGAAAATTTGGAATTTTCAACTCTTTAGCCGCGTCCGTCAATTCGACATTGTCGAGCAGTTTGATCGGTAAAGTTAAATTTCCAACGTTCATTTTTTATTAATAATTTTTACTCGTTTATGCGATAATGTCCGTGCGCCAGCGTGTGGATTCCACCCGGGAAAATAAATCTTTTATCATCATCGGCGCCCTACGCGACCTTGTTTACCTCTTCCGTGTACGGCACGTGGCTTCGACTTCTCAAAATATTCATCGTTCTCAATTGTTCCTCCCACGTCAACAAACATTGTTCGTAATCCTCAAAGGCGATACTCTTGTCCACGACATTCCTTTTCATCCCTTTGCATTTCCTCTCTTCCATTCCGTCGAGCATTCTATACGAATACAATTTTGGTCTCAAACCGACAAATCCTTCTATAATTTTCCCACCCGCCTTTTCTTTAAACTTGCCTATAACTTTTTTATTCGCGTTCGAATAGATTCCCGATTCGTGATTTTCGGGAAAATTACTCGTATCGAATTTTTCTTCTACGTCCGGGGTGATATCTTTGTAAAAATCTTTCGTCTCGATTTCGTACATCGAACTATCCGTATCTGTAAATAATAATTTTGCCCTATCGCCATATTTCTCTCGAATATAATTGTAGTGGAAATCGTACATGAGCGTTTTGCTCAAATCCAAAATGCACATGCCGAGGTAAACCGGCTTGTCAAATTTCAAGTGAGTCTTTTTCATGTGCATGGCGATTAGATTTTTGTTGAAAATTGTGTTTCCAACGAAATTTGGTTTTGCCGCCAATTTTTTCGCCTTATTTCTATCGGTGACCAATCTAATGTCCCGGTGGTTCCTGATATTTCCCATCGATTTCCCAAAGACGGAATTGTTCATGAGTTTGAAGAAATCTTTCTCAAATTCGTTGGTCGCCCTTTTCCTCAGTTCGGTGGTCAAGTCAATGTATTTTTTTCATAAAATCCGATTCCTCGAATTTAATGCCGCTATGAATTTTTTCGATTTTTAATCCCATCTCCTCGTACTGTTTTAAATTTCTATCGTGAAGCACGTAATTTTTCTTGTCGTTTAAATTCGGAATTAATTTGTCCACTCCACCTCTTTTTAAATGTTCGGGCGCCAGAGGATAATCGTTGTGTAAATCGTGAAACTCGCGCTGATATTTCAAATCGACCTCTAAAATACACGGATATTTTCTCCAATCGGTCAATTCTTCGTCCGTCATCCATTTAAATCCGCAAGTTGGCAGAGGTTGACACATTGCCCACCCGTATAAATTGTTGGCATCCAAATAAATTATACAGTCAGTCAAGCAGTAGCGGATTGCTAACGAAACTTTCACTGCATACACCGTCGATAGAGCGCGTGAATTGTTGAAATATACACCGTTTAAAAGAAAATTTTGTGACCTTTCCGAAGGTGTAAATTAAATTTTTCTACTCCTTCATCTTCATGGTTTAAATGCCGAATTTCGTAAGTCACTCATTACGGCAGTAGCGGATTGATTCAGGCAGTAACGGATTACATGCTGTGACATGGTGCTTCAAAGGTCAAACGTCAAAAGGGGGCATCTCAAAGCGGGTTAAGTTACCACTAAGTCTTAGATAAGCTTCTATCTCAATGTTAGCATCATTGAACACCATTTTTTTTATTTATGCTACCACTCAAGTGAAACTGTTATTCAGGGGTGGTATTCTCCAAACATCAGAAGATTACATATATCCCAAATTTCCATCCATACTGGCTCACTGCCTTTTCATGTGTTGTGGACAGGACTGGATCAATGTAGGATATTTCTAACGTAAGGATATTTCATGCATACCACCCCTGGTAAAGGGAGGTTTAATCTTGTAATGATGGTAGCCTTTAATGACGGAATTATTCAAAATAATTTTACATCTCTCATTTCCTCTTGTTGGTGCCTGAAAAATATTATCAATAATATCAGTCATGTGAGTTATGCTAAATTATTGAGTGCAATACTTGTTTAATGTACACATTCACTGAGGGATGAATTTGTGCATGTGCCACAAATTACTGTAATAAGTCTAAATTATAATTGTCTGCTTCCTTGATGGGGAGAGGGCAGAACCAAATTACAGGCACATACCATATTTTTTCATCTATTTGCACTTGAATGCATAAAATTTGCATAAATTTATAAAACTGCTTAGCCAACTGAGGGCTCTGTTTCGCGCCCCCTAGCGGATTTTTCCGATTGCGCAATCCAAGATGGCGGCGTATGGGGTCATGGTGTAATCTACGACATTACGCCAGTATTTCGTGTTTAGCAGTATTTTATGCAGATAGATCACTATTCTACGACAATTATTGAGAAGCTGTATTGATAACAAATATATATGCGATATTCAAGCGATATATTTGTCGCTAAATTTAGGTGGAATCCGTCTTGTTTCCGATTTGTATGCACATAATGTGGATGGGGGCGGTTTTTAAAAAAGTCATTTCAGAAGAAAGTATCTATTTCCTGACTTTATTTTTCATGTATCTGTGTCTAAACAATTCATTTAATTGTACCGGTATGTTTTATTATTAATGAATCCGTGTAGATCTAGTACAAAGTACATCATATTGAATCTTGAAATGAAGATTTAATGGGAGATGTCATGAAGACTAAGTGGCATATTGCACAGTATTTGTGCCATTTTACAAAACAAGATGTATAAATCCATCATATTAAAACCACTAAATCAGTTTGCAAAAAAACACGAAAAAATGCAAACATATACATGTATATAGGTCTAGGTGTTCAAAAAAAGTTAGGCAGGTTTTAAGATCCTAAAAATGACCATTTTTGGTGTGTAATATGTTAGCATCTGTTTTTTTTCACTACTTTCTTCCTTTCATTCTGAAAACATTACTTTTTTTAAAATATGAGATGTTACATTTTTGTACATTGTAGAATCCAATGCTGTTTAATTTGGTAAATGGTATATAATGTTGTAGAACAAAATTATACTTTTTATTTTAGACTAAAATAACCAAAATTGACGACTTTCCTGTTTCGCGCCTCCTAGCGGATTTTCCGATTGCGCAATCCAAAATGGCGGCGTATGGGGTCATGCGCTGAATAACTGTCATAGTCGTTTTTTATCGAAATTCACCGTTTTTATGTTCCTGTCATTTCATCCAAACTTCATGTAAGGTAAGAGAATAGCTTTTCTTGCATATTTAATATCAGTTTGATCCTAAACGATTATTAGATCGTTTATATTTATATCATTTATGCAAAATTTGTTGGCTTGAAATTTAGTGGGCCGATGTATTAAAAAATATTGTATGCACTGATAGCTACGTTTCATTTTATCTTTCTGAATGGTTTAATTTACATAGATCTAGTACAAAGTACATCGAATCTCATGAAGACTAGTATATTGCACAGTATTTGTGCCATTTTACAAAACGTATAAATCCATTATATTAAAACCACTAAATCAATTTGCAAAAAAAACACGAAAAAATGCAAACATATACATGTATATAGGTCTAGGTGTTCAAAAAAAGTTAGGCAGGTTTTAAGATCCTAAAAATGACCATTTTTGGTGTGTAATATGTTAGCATCTGTTTTTTTTCACTACTTTCTTCCTTTCATTCTGAAAACATTACATGAGATGTTACATTTTTGATTTAGTGCTGTTTAATTTGTTAAATGGTATATAATGTTGTAGAACAAAATTATACTTTTTATTTTAGACTAAAATAACCAAAATTGACGATAGCGGATTTTCCGATTGCGCAATCCAAAATGGCGGCGTATGGGGTCATGCGCTGAATAACTGTCATAGTCGTTTTTTATCGAAATTCACCGTTTTTATGTTCCTGTCATTTCATCCAAACTTCATGTAAGGTAAGAGAATAGCTTTTCTTGCATATTTAATATCAGTTTGATCCTAAACGATTATTAGATCGTTTAATTTTCATCATTTATGCAAAATTTGTTGGCTTGAATTTAGTGGGTGGGGTGATGTAATAAAAAATATATTTATGTGCTGATAGCTACGTTTCTTATCTTTTGAATGGTTTATTACATGATCATAGCAATCTTTATAATCATATTGCGTTCGGAAATTTTATGTTGCCTGTGTACACCTAACTTACATTGGATTGTGCTGGTAGTAAATGAATAACGATCCTGGTCCCTGGAACGCATGATAGTACCGAACAAATATTGTCTATGGTTTATTTTGCCATGTTTCTTATATCATGTATCTTACCAAACACAGGCTCTTGATGATATATATGTTCTTTTATTTATTTTATCTATTTTAGATAAGGTTTCCTGTATCGTGTAGGTGCCGCACCACGGCAGTTCCAAGAAAACAAATTCTCTACTTCATCATCCATTCTGGGATGAAATCAGTTATCACAAAATCACCCTCGATCATCAATTGTTCACTATCGTCACACTGGCGACAAAGACAATAAAGCTGCAAATCATCCAACATGCCAGCAGTCTGCTTCTGTCTTTGACATAAATTATCCAAGAAAAATATAATAGCAGCTTATTTACAACAGGATGGACATAACACTAAACTGGGATGGACATAACTAAAAGTAATGTGGCACTCGGTGAAATGGAAAGCTATTATTTTTGGTTGTCATGAATCGCCATTATCTGTATTTATATTAAACAGCATCAAATGTTTTTTTTGTTTTTGTTTGTTTTTACGTGACTTATTGTCACTTTAACACCATGGTTTAACACCATTTTTCAACAAATTTTCCCTTATATACATCGTCCGGTAAACCTGACCAGTTTTCCTGGACTGCATACTAACCAGTACTAACTTACAAGGAGCCGGGTTACAAGTCCAGCACACTAACCACTTGACCACAGCTGCAGCCGTAAACAGCATCAAAACGAAGAAATATGTCTGAAATGATGTAGATCAATGTCAAATGATGCTAATATATCCAGTTAACCATTCGGTATACTGATTAATCAACTTCCGCAGTAATGTAAGCACTTCACATTGTTTTTTTCTTACTGATGTTTCTCAAGTTAAAACAACCACGGGTCACTGCAATTTGTACATTTTTAGAAGTTCCGTTCCTTTGTCAATTAACTGAAATTCCAGTTGTACATGTGATCCACGTGAAAAACAAAATATCTACATTATATTTCTTGAATTAAATTGGAGGAAAACAAAGTTACACATTCACTATGTTTGCTGATAGGGTCTAAAAACATAGGTTGATTTCCGGTTACTCGACCGACCCATCTTTTACCTGCCGACTCAAAAGTTTTTACGGCATCCAAATCGTAGTGCTATATTGTATTAACAGTTAATTGTATATTAGCAGTTCAACTAATTTTCAAATTTTATTGGTAATGATTAAATATCAACAATTATCTCTCTGTCTGGTTAAGATTGTAAAAACTTCTATAAATTTAGCAGAATAAATGTTGTTTTTTTATAATCAAATATGAAATTAGAGATTAAAAGATGGATATGAAATCACTGTTATCATAATTGCAATTTTTCAATTACTGATACAATAAATGTTTCAATTTTTCTTCTGTTTTGTCTCTTTCTTTAGCATGTTTTATTGCATCGGCATTCATGGTTATAATGAGTTTGATTTCCTGGTCTTACTACTGACCTGATCACCAATTACTATGTTAACACTGCACGTAACTACATAATCATTAACGTTTATTGACTGGTCACTCTCTTGAAGTCATTTTCATGAGTGAGTAGTCTAAAATAAGTATTGTACATTAAAACAGTCTAAAATAAAAAATTTGTTCTACAACATTATATATTTAAAATTAAGCAGATTCTACTAACATATTAATTTGTAGTCTAACAATTTTATTAGGGCCTAACTTTTATTAAGGTTTTTCCTAGATGGAACACCTACACCTATATACATGTATATGTTTGCTTTTTTTCGTTTTTCCCCAAATTGATGAATTTATACATCCTTTTTTGTAAAATGGCACAAATACTGTGCAATATGCCACGTAGTGTTCATGACATCACCCATTAAATCTTCATTTCAAGATTCAATAGGATGTACTTTGTACTAGATCTACACTGATTCATTAATATTAATACATACTGGTACAATTAAACGAATTGTTTAGACATAGATACATGAAAAATAAAGTCAGAAAATAGATACTTTCTTCCGAAATGACTTTTTTAAAAACCGCCCCCATCCACTTAATGTGCATACAAATCGGAAACAAAACGGATTCCACCTAATTTTAGCGACAAATATATCGCTTGACTATCGCATATATTTTAGTTATCAATACAGCTTCTCAATAATTGTCGTAGAATAGTGATCTATTTGCATAAAATACTGCTAAATACGAAATACTGGCGTAATATCGTAGATTACACCACGACCCCATACGCCGCCATCTTGGATTGCGCAATCGGAAAAATCCGCTAGGGGGCGCGAAACAGGAAAGGGGTCAATTGGTACCACTGTAACCAATGACTTCACTTATTTATCTTTGATAACCTTTTACTCAAAATATTCTCATGAAAATGACTTCAAGAGTCAGTCATAAAATTTGAACATTACAGGGACCTGATTATGTAATGTTACGTAATAATGCTGTCCCTTTGTCAGTGGACAGTTTCAGTGTTAATTGGTCCCTTTGATAACAGTACATCACTCATCAAATCACAGTGTGGGATCAGTATATATCCAATCAACCATACCATCATGTTGAACAGTGCCAGGATGTATCCGAGACATGACCCTTATTGTGTGAAATTATATAATCTCATTTTTATCTAAGCATTACTAACCATGAATGCCGATGCAATAAAACATGCTAAAGAAAGAAGAAAAATTGAAACATTTATTGTATCAGTGATTGAAAAATTGTAATTATGATAATAGTGATTTCATATCCATCCTTTGACCTCTAATTTGATATTTGATTATAAAAAAACATCATTTATTCTGCTATTAAATTTATAGAAGTTTTCACAATCTTAACCAGGCAGATAGATAATTGTTGATTTTTAATTATTACCAATAAAATTTGAAAATTAGTTGAATTGTTAATGTACAATAAAATGTTAATACAATATAGCACTACGATTTGGATGCCGTAAAAACTTTTGAGTCGGCAGGTAAAAGATGGGTCGGTCGGGTAACCGGAAACCAACCTATGTTTTAGATCCTATCAGCAAACATAGTGAATGTGTAACTTTGTTTTCCTCCAATTTAATTCAAGAAATATAATGTAGATATTTTATTTTTCACGTGCATGTACAGCTGGAATTTCAGTTAATCGACAAAGGAACGGAACTTCTAAAAATGTACAAATTGCAGTGACCTGTGGTTGTTTTAACTTGAGAAACATCAGTAAAAAAAAACGATGTGAAGTGCTTACATTACTGCGGAAGTTAATTGATTAGTATACTGAATGGTGAACTGGATATATAAGCATCACTTGACATTGATCTACATCATTTCAGACATATTTCTTCGTTTTGATGCTGTTTACGGCTGCCGCTGTGGTCCGGTGGTTAGTGTAACCTTGTAACCCAGCTCCTTGTAAGTTAGTACTGGTTAGTATGCAGTCCAGGAAAATTGGTCAGGTTTACCGGTCGCTGTATATAAGGGAAAAATTGTTGAAAAATGGTGTTAAACCTAAGTGACAATAAGTCACGTAAAAACAAACAAAAAACAAAAAAACATTGGATGCTGGTTAATATAAATACAGATAATGGCGTTTCATGACAACCAAAAATGACAGCTTTCCATTTCACCGAGTGCCACATTACGTTTTGTTATGTCCATCCCAGTTTAGTGTCCATCCTGCTGTAAATAAGCTGCTTATATATTTTTCTTGGATAATTTATGTCAAAGACGGAAGCAGACTGATGGCATGTTGGATGATTTGCAGCTTTATTGTCTTTGTCACCAGTGTGACAATAGTGAAGAATTGACGATCCAGTGTGATTTTGTGATAATTGATTTCATCCCAGAATTGATGATGAAGCAGAGAATTTGTCTTCGTGGAACTGCCGTGGTGCGGTACCTACACGATACAGGAGACCTTATCTAAAATATATAAAATAAATAAAAGTACATATATATCATCATGAGCCTGTGCTTGTAAGACACATGGTATAAGAAACATGGCGAAAATAAACCATAGAAAATATTTGTTCGGTACTATTTTGCATTCCAGGGACCACGATTGTTATTCATTTACTACCAGCACAATCCAACGTAAGTTAGGTGAACACAGGCAACATATAATTTCAGAACGCAATATAATTATAAAAATCGCTATATGATTATGTAATAAACCATTCAAAAGATAAGTAACGTAGCTATTGGCACATTAATATATTTTTATTACATCACCCCACCCACTAAATTCAAGCCAACAAATTTTGCATAAATGATGAAAATTAAACGATCTAATAATCGTTTAGGATCATACTGATATTAAATATGCAAGAAAAGTTATTTTCTTACCTTACATGAAGTTCGGATGAAATGACAGGAACATAAAAACGGTGTATTTCGAAAAAGACGACTATGACAGTTATTCAGCGCATGACCCCATACGCCGCCATTTTGGATTGCGCAATCGGAAAATCCGCCATAGTCGTTTTTTTATCGAAATACACCGTTTTTATGGTCCTGTCATTTCATCCAAACTTCATGTAAGGTAAGAGAATAACTTTTCTTGTATATTTAATATCAGTTTGATCCTAAACGATTATTAGATCGTTTGATTTTCATCATTTATGCAAAATATGTTGGCTTGAATTTAGTGGGTGGGGTGATGTAATAAAAATATATTTATGTGCCGATAGCTACGTTTCTTATCTTTTGAATGGTTTATTACATAATCATAGCAATCATTATAATCATATTGCGTTCCGAAATTATATGTTGCCTGTGTACACGTAACTTACATTGAATTGTGCTGGTAGTAAACGAATAACGATCCTGGTCCCTGGAATGCAAGATAGTACCGAACAAATATTTTCTATGGTTTATTTTCGCCATGTTTCTTATATCATGTGTCTTACCAAACACAGGCTCTTGATGATATACATGTTCTTTTATTTATTTTATCTATTTTAGATAAGGTTTCCTGTATCGTGTAGGTGCCGCACCACGGCAGTTCCAAGAAAACAAATTCTCTGCTTCATCATCAATTCTGGGATGAAATCAGTTATCACAAAATCACACTCGATCATCAATTGTTCACTATCGTCAGCAGTCTGCTTCCGTCTTTGACATAAATTATCCAAGAAAAATATAATAGCAGCTTAATGACAGCATAAACATTAAAATTCGCCCCATGTCTAGGGTGAATTTTGATTTTGACACAGTCCCCGAACTCGCAATCCGCTACTACCCGAATCAAATACCTCGCAATTTTCGCTGAAATCGGACAGAATAATGAATGCTACGCAAAATAATTGTATTGGACGAAGAGATGGGATATTTATACACAATATGGTACCAAAATGAGCGTAATTTACCTGTTAAGTTTCACGACAGTCGCATTTCAGTTTCGTCTAGACGTTATTACGCGCTTCAAAAACGTAAACATCCGGTGACCTCATTCGGAACTACACGGTTTTGTAGACTTACCCAGAATCACATCATTTTCAAATATACGTGAATTTGTGTGGAATGGGACCAGGTTGATGACTGAATATTTCTTTTATTAATATATCATTAACGGGCTAAGTAGGTTTAAAAAGACTAAGCGCGTAATCCGTTACTGCCCGAAATCCGCTACTGCCTGACTGACTGTATATTTCAAAGGTTTGTTCGGATAGTATTTCTTCCCCATGTATTTATTATTCGCCTCGGCGTGTCTCCTCGAAATCATGGAAACCCCGTCTCTCAACCCCTTTCATACATGAGTAACATGTCTATATCAACCAACAACTCTAGTTCCACTCCCGTAATTTTCAACATGGCATCGTAAGCCAATCCAGGTGCCGTATAATACCACGCGGGGTCCAACCCGTAATGTTTTAGGTAAAGGTCTCGAAAATTCTCGAAAACGTCCACCAGCAACAAGACGTCCGTTTTATTATACAACTCTTGGTAATCTCTAAACGTCTTTCAACCAAAAGCTTCCCACACTTTTTGGGCGTGAGCGTATTGTTCGTCGCTAATTCCTTTGCCGTTTAACCTCGAATAAAAGGCTTCTTTCGGTGGCAACCGCGTTTCTTTAAATCTTTCCACGGAATCCACGTATTCGTACGGATAGATCCCTTTTTTAAAACCAATTCCCGTAGTCGCTCGTCCGGAAAATATTTTTTCATCGTCGAAAATCGGTCCTTTTCCAAATTACCCGCGAGCTTGTCCAAACTGGAAGCCATTAATTTAAAGCTGTCTATAAACCTAATTTTATGCTTCGGCGTTATTTCTTTTCCTTTTTTGACAAATAAGGTTTGCCCCACAACTCTTTCGAAAAACTAATATATTCTTCCTCCGTTTTCGCGATACAACCGAGATCACCTTCGGTTTTCGCTAGATTTTTTATAAATAAATGACTGTCGTATCCGGCTAAATTGTGGAAAAATACGGGCGTAAAATTCGGGCGCCGATCCTCGATATTTCCTGGTGACAGTGATCGCGGACCTTTTTACGACCGCTTTCAAATTTTTCATTACAGATCCAACACGCTCGAAATTTATTTCGAACCTTTTTCCGGCATTTTGATCGAGGTCCTTCTTGTAGCACCATTTCTTGTGCCTGTCCAACATTTTCTGCTTGGTGAACGGATTTATACAGTTCCAACAAAATAAACATTTGTGCTCTGCTTTTGAAATCTGCTTGGACAATAATCTACTCGGATCTTTCTACCAAGAATAATGCGTTTTTTCGTCATCTTAATCCAAGAAAAGTATTATCGGATTTTTAATTTCTTTCTTATTGGGATAGAGGGAATAAACGCCTTTTATTGGTTCGTATCCCAACACAATTATGCCGATACCCGGATTTGTTTTTCGAATTTGGGCAGATGCAGATTCAGAGTCTTCTTCCGGTTCAACTAATTGAATGGCGTATCTTTCTTTAAAAATTATTTCGTTATAATGTTCGCAAGCTTGCGGCGTTGTGCGAAGAAAAATACTCGCCTCATATATAGAAGAAAAACGATGAAACGTCTCCTTTTTAAAATCTGCCACAATCACCGGAATGGGATTTGTACGCGTCTCGCGCGAATGATTTTTTTGTTTGGGTAGTAAACCGTATTTTCGAATAATTTTCATTAATTCGGGTTTATTGCTTCGCGAATAACCCTTAATTTTATGTTTTTTAATAATATTCTTCAATTTCAACAACGAATACATCTTTTTTTGAATTTTACAATATTTTATAAATTATTCAATTTTTTTTCAAAAAATATTGTAATTTTTTTTTTGTTAAAATTTTGTTTCTTCGTGTGAAAACAAATTGTAATCTGATTCTTCCGACGATGAAGAATTCGCGTCATCGGTCGTTGATTCGTCTTTTTCCGTGTCATCGTTAATGTCGTGGAGATAGCTCAGATGACGCACCGACTCGATTTTTTCAATTATAAACGCGGTTAAAAGTTTGGTCGTCAAAGTATGAACGTGTCCCGAAAAAACGGAACCACCGCAATCACCATCGCGCGTTCGCCGCATAAAATTTTTGGATTCTTCATCCGAATCTTTCTTCCGTCTCGTTGATAATAAAATTCGCTCCCAAAAGTGCCGTCACGATTCGTTTTGATTTTCACAAACATGGCTGGATTTTTATTCTTCCCCTTCTTGAAATGAGAAAACTTTTCCGGATCCGCCCGTTTAATATTCAATTCCTCGTTTGTCTCTGCCAATTCGAGAGTTTTATCTTTAATTTGACGAGTCGCGTTTTAAAATTTTTGCTCTTCGTCGGTCATCGAATCTCGATTCGCGCTTTGAGAAAATCCGATCGAATAAGAATTACCACCGTGACTAATTAATCCAAAAGACAACAAAGGCGGAGTGCGAATAACAAAATTGTCGACTCGGCCATTTTCGTACTCGTATTTGAGATATATGCGTCGAAATTTTGCCGGTTTTTCGAATAGACGGGTTTCGCCCGCAGTTATATTTTCGGGTTTGAAGTTTTCGAGAGTTGTGAAATTTTGAGACATTTTTTAGTTTTTTTTTAATTTTTTTTAAAAAATTTTCAATTTTTTTTAACAATACGACGGTGAAATAGTCTAGGTAATTGACTGAGTCATATATTTTTCTCCGTTCTTCGTCACTCGCGGTGTTTGGGGATAAAAACAATATTGTTTCTATGAAAACTTATGTCCATACCCGATGGATATAATCTACTCTTTATAACGGTGCCCGTCATATTTCCGCTTCTGTCATGTTTGCCCACCCACACCAACACGGGCGTATACTTCAATACTACTTTTATAGTATACTTTTATAGTATACTTTTATATCGATTGCGAGCGCGCCGTCTTTCGCAAGGCCAAACAATAGTACCGCCGGTCTCGCTCGCTACCGCGTCGATTAAATCAATCCAGTCGCGAGTCAACCAAATTAACATTTGCTTGTTCTCTTTGGAATTCTGATCGGAAAGAAATTGGTTCCTGGTCATAAAAGTAGACATTATTTTTAATAATTTTTAAAAATATTTTAAAAAAAATTCATATTTTATAATCCATTTTTCTCTGTTCTTCGTCGCTCTAGACGGACGATCGAACGCAGGATTCCGCGAGTCCATCCCGTAAAATTTAGATCTAAACGAGGCTAAATCTCCGTACGCGCGGGCGGATTTAAATTGATCGAAATCCAATTGATAATCCACTTGCGGATATCTCACCGAATTTAACATGACGAACATATTTTCCAAGCCGATGTGATCGAAGAGGGCCGGATTCCTTTCCTGACTGCCATCTTTGTCGGTTTGAAACCCCACGATGATCCATCGGGGTTTTCGGTGCTGGACTTGACGGAAAATCTCCACGACCAACTCGTAGATTGCGGAACTGAGATGGAGTCGCACTGCCTCATTCGGTAACCCACGGGGAGATTGGCTTTTCCTTCGATCGTCTTGTACAGAACCAAGACAGCTTGCTGAGATTTACTAGTCCCGCATCCACCGCGTTAGCCCTGAAGATGGCGTCGTCGTTGGACTTCCTCACCAAAGTGAGAGTCTGTTTCATCCCGTACAAAATTTTATCATAATCTTCGCAAAATCCGATAATGTGTTTAGCGGAACTCTGAAACTAAACGTGCCCTTTAGATCCGGCCTTCGAATTAGAAAACCTTGACGAGCTAGAAATCCCTTATTGTTGACCAGATTGGCGGTGGTTTCCGTATCTCTGTGCCACAACTGATTTAACCCCTGGGATTTGAAGAAATCGTCGGGATATTTCAACATTCCCAACATGGTGCTGGCTTGACCGGGGTGAAAGACGGATTCGATCTCTTTGCCGGAGAGTTGACATTTTATGTTGCTGAAAAGATACATGAGTCCGTTATTCATCAGGGCGTCGGCGTCACCGGTCGCGTAAGCCATTCCGTCGGCTTTCATCAACCTTCCCTCAATCAACAAATAACTTTCGCTCGGGTGAGTAAATAAATCTTGGGTCTCTATATTTAATTTGCGAATTTCCCGTGATTGGTTCGTATTCGTGATATTCGTAACTTTCTATACTTTCGTCGGTCGCGTAAGGTTCCGTGATGTTTAAAATAGTTGCCATATTTTTTAAAACTGGTCGCAGTTTTTTTTATATCGTTTTGCCTTTGATATAAAAAATTATTCGATCCAAGACTGAGGAGAAGCCTTTGCAAAAGACTCGCTTTAAATTAATGTTCGTAAACTTTTTCGTTTTATGCGGAAACTTTTTCGGATAAATGGTATTTCCGTAAACTATTTTGATGGACGCGTAACCGCATTCGGCCAAATATAGGTTCGTCTCTTTATCAAAGTCTTTTAATATTTCTATTTGCTCGTCGGTCAATTTTACGACGGCTTTTTGATAACCGTATCTCCAGCACTTCTAAAATTTCGGCGCCGTCAAATCTCAAATTGCCATTTTCAATATGAATCGAAGCCGAATTAAATTTCGGATAAGGAATAACTTTAAATTCTAACATTTCTATTTCCGCTTCCGCCAATTTACGACCCGAGGGGAGCCGGTTGAACGGGTTGATATTTTTTTTGAAATGGCTTTCGGAGTGAGGGCGCTTTTAACCTTTTCGATCGCCTTCTTTCCGGCAACATCTAGAGCCTTTTTTCCAGTTTCCTTGGCAACCGACTTGCCCGCTTCGATCGCGGCTTTCCCGAATTTTTGCGCAGCGGCCTTCATCATACTACGGGTAAACAGACTGATAAAATCGAATATACCGCTTCCGCCGTATTTAAAGCGTCTCGTAAAACCACGATTTTTCGGGAAAAATTTTTTTTAAATTCTAGTCAACATCTCTTTATATTGATCCAAATTTAACGCGTATCGATTTAAAAACTCGTTACAAATGGACAATAATTCGCCACGCACGCCGGTATTTCCCGCCGCCTTGCTCGCCAACAACAAATCCAACCTCTCGAGAAGGTCGTTTGGATCAAAGAGACCGGAACCCGTTTTTTTTTTGCCCTTCCAAATCGGTTTGACAATTTTGGTATATTTGATCGACTTGCTAGCCTTTGGACGCCCGGCAGCGGGGTTGTGATCTCGGTAAATGGCGTTCGTTTTAAGCAACAAATCGCCGTAATTGGTTAAATCTTTCTCGTTAAAACTGTCTGGTATTTTGGAAGCGACGAGTTCCCACAACCCGGGGGTACCTTCGTATTTCTTGCCGTCCACTATTATATTGTCTTCTTTGATGGTGATGGGTTTACTTCCCATGTGAAATTGACCGTCCTTGATGTACAGCCCGAACGATTTATCGCCATTTTTTTAGATTTTTTTTTAATGTAATCGCTCGCCACTTTGCCGAAATAGAGAGAAGACACCTCGATAGCCTCTTCGGGTTCGGCAATGGCGGGAACGGGTGCTGGACCTGGAATAGCGGGAAACGCGGCTGGGAGTAACCCTTCCTTAATTTCTTCGGTGGTACTTTTTTGCACGTCGGTAATCGGTTTAAAAGCCGTAGAAAAATCTTCTTGTAGACTGCGCTCGCCCATTCTCTCTCGCAGAAATTTGTTTTTGAGGCGCTGCCTTGAAGTGAGGTAATCTTTAAAGGTCAAAGTCGTTGGTCTAGATTTCACTATTTTCTGTTTATACACACAAAACCAAGTTAATTTGTGAAATTTTCTGATTTCTTATATTGATTTTCAACACAAAAAAACGGAATTAAAATTCACGAATTTTGTACCGGGTCTAAAAATAGACTGAGTTACCTCTCTTTGTTTGTGACGTCATACATGAACATCCAACATTCGCGGCCATTACATTCGTGATAACGTTATTTACTGTGTCGAGTTCAGTGACGTTTTTTACCAATATAACCTAATTGTGATGAGTATGGAGTATTTTTCTGACGAATCGGACATATTAGGAGATGAGGAAATCGTGAAACCATATCAGTATGAACCAGAATATGTTAAATCTTCATCGGAAAGTGACTCATCAATTTCTTCGGAATCGGAGTGTGAAATTGTCGGAGGAGTTCAAGATCTGTCAGAATGGTTAGGAGTTATTATAATTATATTTTTCTTATTGAAAAACAACGATGAATGTCTGAAATTTTAAAATCGGTCTTTTTTCTTATAATTACGATAATTGATAACTGTAACTCCCGATCTTGTGAAGGCTACCCGACCGGGGCTGTTTCGCCCCGACATTCTGTCATACGCTAATTTAACTGGAATTCTCGACATAGATAATATGACTGGTATAATTAATCATAAAAAAACAAGTCAAAAATTCATAGTTCGTGATGAGCATTCGAATCCCTTCGATCCTTTTTATTTTCTACTGTACATATTCAAATAATATGTTCAAAAATTGACTGGGGTCGAAAATCATATCGGGTCAGTAAAATAATTAGATGCGCTTCGTTCAGAAATTGATACACTAGTAAATTTCTTATCTAATGAATCAGAAATACATTTCTCAATTACTGCTTTTTTCAATACAGGTGTCAGTGTGAAGGCTGTATGATTATGCCAACGGTAAATGAGTGCAGGTGTTGTAAGACCATGAGTGTTGTTGCTGGAAAGACAAGAGTGTCTTCGGTGTATCACTGACCATGAAGGGTTCCAAGCAAACTGTTTGAATATGTATGTTCTGGAGACTTCTTATTATGATTACGTTTTGGACATTGGACCATTAGAAGAAGGCCAACTTGTTCATGAGTATGATATTTTACAATTTACTCAACTATTCTCGAAACCATGGCTTGTAAACTTGTTTCACATGTATTTCAATATCAACAACTTCCTGGGTGTCAACAAACGAACAAGTCTCCTCAGTATTCATGTTCACTCTTAATAGAACTATAGAATATATTTTGTGAAATCCTTTCATGCAATAAAATCAAAATAATGGTCTTGGGTTTAAACTTATTTCCCAGTGTTGTATCAGACTAGACATGTTGACCATGCAAGTTTCCCTTCCTTACTATATATAACTAATATGTACTATGTCTACGTTTGCAAGAGTTGATTTTAGATTAAATACACATTGAAAATGTTGATTATCTTATCGTGTTCATGACATTTTTGTATTGTAGGTTATACAGATATCTGGCATATAGACGCTTCACAAGATGGGTATACGGATTGATGTCAAAGAAGTGCCACAAAGTTTTACCATCATGTGTAGTCAGAGCAATCCGGAACACGTTTCCTTCACAAGCATACTGTGGATTCAAGTACCCACAATGAAATTGAATAACTTGCCTGTAATTATGAATAAATGAATTGTAAACTGAGTAAATTTCTGTGTTTCTTTTCATATATGTTGTAATTACAGTGTCAGTGCTAGTCAACCATGCTGGAAAATGTTTTGTCTGTTCAACATTTATTGTAATACTATAACTAAAATTGACGTTCATACATTTTAATTTCAACATGTTGATGGGTGATAAAATTTTCTATTGTAGCTATTACATTGTGCAATATTATGTAATATGGGGCCAATATATTGGACTAGGTGTCATATGGGGTTGCATTGACTGGTGTCATAAAATGGTAATTAACTGAGACCATAATGATTACAGGAAGTGGAGCATGGCCCCCTCAAAGAGATAAGAATCACACTTATCTCTGTTGTGGACAGACATTAGCAATAATGTCTAAAGTCAATCTTTTAATTAATTCTTTGACTAATTGTTCATCTTTATTTTTTCAAAAAGATTTTGCCATTTCAAATCAATGTGGGTATTTTTTACACATTATGTGGTACATGAAATATTCAACTGATCTGAACAAATTATCTCCATATAAAAGTATTCCTGAAAATCTGGTAAAATTTGATATTATTGCACAATTAGGTTCTAGATTTTGTCTGCCAGAGAACCCCATGAACATTCATCTCTCACACAACTATGTTGACATTTTTAAAGCATTTAGTATTTCAATAAAAATAGCTTTGAAATGTAAGGGGGGGCAGGATAATCCACTGTCAGTGGAATTTTCATCTTGGACAAACCCTGCCACAGTGAATAATTGTAATTTAGTTTTTGAAATATATCACTGCTTATAATACATTAAATGTTTCAAGTTGCACTTGATACCAATAACTTTTAACTTGACAATCAATTCAAAGACATGCTGAAATACACCCTTGTGATTAATGGATGATATATGAAGAATATAACATAACAAAATCTATATTTTCTTTTAAAATCTATATATTCAGCAATCAAATCATTTTATCAAGAATATCAAGTATTCAGGATGTAAATTTATATATTTTGAAGCATTCTGAATAATGTCTCACTAGTTCCTATTCTTATTACACATATATTGCACATATATATTGTACATATCCATTTGGATGTCTGACACTGCACAGAAAAGGAGTCTTTTTTAGTTGTGAGTGGACTTTGTTCCACAGCCACAGAGGCAAGGATATCAAGGCAAGCATCCTGTTCCACATGAACCAATGCCGATGCTGACAGTTGACTCTCAAGATTCCCATAATTTTCCTCAGCCTCAATATTCTTTGCTCTAAATGAATGTACAATCTGCAAAATAAATAAGCAAGTCATGTATTCTTAGTAAACACATGTATACTTGAAATATACTTTTTTCTGCAATTGAAATTCACCGGATTCAATCAAACACTATGGACAAGTCCCCACGATGTCCAAACTGCATATTGTGTTGCAACATATACAGTTAACACAAGTAATTTATGGATTGTAAAAGCAGGTATTATATATGCAAACATTGTGGAATAAGTTATAATTGTAAACAGTAAATTCTTAATTTTATTCACTTTATGTGTCACTCATTTCTAACAAATAATTATAATGCATATACATATATATTAAAAATTAGTAGAATGACTTAAAGGTTGACCAAAGTCATTGAAAAACAGGAGACTAAACAAAAGCTAAAAGAATCTGAGTCATAATATTGACTGGAATTCTGCAAGACCAAGACTCAATGATCAATCTGTCAGACCAAGAGCAATTCCTCTTCATTGTCATGGTACAGGGTTCAATATAACTTTCTTGAAAGCAAGACCAGTGGTCTTGTCAGCCTGAAATTTCACTATATTGTCACTACCATACAGCGAGATGCAACAGACCGGACCAGTATACATCTAGTGATTGTTGTTCAGACGTGCCTTAATGTCAAACCCTGTAGTATGCATATAATTTTTTATGAACTCCGTCTCAGTCAATATTATTTGACCCAGTGCCAGATATGCTGATTGGGACTTTGAAAAGGATGGTAAGAATGACAGACTTTGGAAAGTCTGAACAAGTTAACTAGCTACCCTGGGAAAAGCAAGACTAGATGATGACAGATTGTAAGTTCCTAGTCAACTCTTACGAAAAATCTGGCTGACTTGGTTGGTCTGACTGTAATTCATTCGGATATATTACACCAATTTTTTGCTGGTACGAGCTTGGACCAAGATACACAGGGATTGGAAACGGACGATCAGTCCGAAATATGTTGTCGTCGGTTTTGCCGCGCATGCGCACTGACTTCGAATCCAATGCGCTTTTAGTAAAATCAGCGTCTTTTTTACACGCAATTATTGCTTACAACCAAGAATATAAAACTTGAATACTGACACAATCGCTTTTGACATATATAAACTTCAGATTTGTGCTTTAGTTGTTTTCGAATTTAACATTTGAGAGAAAATGTGTAATTCTCGTGTAGGTGACTTTAAAGTTCGCTTATAGGAATACATTTAAATATACTTTTTTTTTAAAATCAATACAATCATCTTATAGCTAATGTGTGGATACGGGTTTTTGTCAAACTTTAACAAATGTATTTTGTAAAATTAACGGCCAAATTCTCTGTTGAAAAGGGGCGATATTCAGAAAAACTGTGAAATTACTGTACCAAATATCGCGTTAGTGGCTTTAAAGTTCGCTTATAGAAATGCACTCAAATTCGTTTTTACGTAAAAACAAAAGGATCATCTTATAGTTGAGATGTGTAGGCGAGTTTTTGTCAAACTTTAACAAATGTATTTTGTAAAATAATTGGCCAAATTCTCAGTTGAAAATTGGTGATATTCGGAAGAGATGTGTAAATATTGTACCCATTATTATGTTAGCGACTTCAAAAGTTTGCTTATAGAAATGCTCTCAAATATATTTTTATGTAAAAACAATACGATCATCTAATAATTTTGATGTGTACACAGGTTTTTGCCACACTTTTAAAAACATGTCTTGTAAAATAATTGGCCAAATTACTGTTTAAATTAGTGATATTTGGAGAAAATGTAATGTAATTATTGTACCCAATTCCTTGTTGATGGCTTAAAAGTTCGCAAATAGATATACACGCTTGTGCATTTTTAACAATGAAATATTGTTATAGCCATGTTATAGATGTAGACACGGGATTATGTTCCATATTAAAACCAACTGCTACGTAAAATAGATGGACTAAATGACAATTGAAGTGTTAATATTACGCAAACTATTTAGAATAATGTGCTTAAAGTTAGCATACTGTACTTTCATAGATATGCGTATAGGTAAAAACACACATACTTAATATTTGTCCTTTTAAAGTCCTTTTACCCCATGTGCACACACAGATATCACACGGCCATCGGAATCTTTATCGATTTTTTGGTGTCTAACTGCGGGTGGCACGTATATTTGCTGTCATCACCTAAAATGACAGGCGTTTAGAGACAGGAAGTAAATTGGTTTCCCACTGAGTCAGACAAAATAAAACTGATAAGGTGGTCTGATAACAGCTTGATATATAATCTAGGTAGTGCACATATGGCAATACTGTTTAGCACATATTATTTTATTACAGGGTAAAATCAGAGTAACTTATAACTGATAAACTGCATAAATGTAACGCAGTTATTGGCCACAAGGCAAGGTGCAAATAGATACAATGAATATGTATCATCAAAATTTACAGAAAACTCATTAGTACGAAAATAGATAACTTGTTTTGAAATATTTAATAAAATTCGATGGTATTCGCTGACAAACAAAATCTTTTCAAAAATCATTGTAATAATACAATAATTTTACATTTTACCCGAATATCGTCAATTTTTAAACTGTGAATTTGGCCATGGATTTTACAAAAAGTTTTCAAAGTGTGACAAAAACCCGTATGCACATCATAAATAATAGATGATCGTATTGTGGTTTTGTTATAGATAAAAATGCTTCTGAAAGCATATCTATCAGTGAACATCAAAGCCACTATCATGATATTGGGTACAATAAATTTACATATTTTCTCCGAATATCACCAATTTTCATCTGAGAAGGTGGTCATTTATTTTACACGACATGTTTTTATAAGTGTGACAAAAACCCGCGTACACATCAAAATTATTAGATGATCGTATTGTATTTACATAAAAATATATTTGAGAGCATTTCTATAAGCAAACTTTTAAAGTCACTAACATAATAATGGGTACAATATTTACACATCTTTTCCAAATATCACCAATTTTCAACTGAGAATTTGGCCATTTATTTTACAAAATATATTTATTAAAGTTGGACAAAAACCCGGGTACACATCTTGACTATAAGATGATCCTTTTGTTTTTACATAAAAACGAATTTGAGTGCATTTCTATAAGCGAATTTTAAAGCCACTAACACTATATTGGATACAATAATTTCACATTTTTTTCTGAATATCGCCCCTTTTCAACTGAGAATTTAGCCATTAATTTTACAAAAGGTACTCTTTAAAGTGTAACAAAAACCCGTATCCACACTTTAGCTATAAGATGATCGTATTGATTTTAAAATAAAGCATATTTGAATGCATTTCTATAAGCGAACTTTAAAGCCACTAACACTTTATTGGATACAATAATTTCACATTTTTTCTGAATATCGCCCCTTTTCAACTGAGAATTTAGCCATTCATTTTACAAAATGCATTTTTTAAAGTTTGACAAAAACCCGTATCCACACCTTAGCTATAAGATGATCGTATTGATTTCAAAATAAAGTATATTTAAATGCATTTCTATAAGCGAACTTTAAAGTCACCTACACGAGAATTACACATTTTCTCTAATCTGTACGCATCGACGCATTAACTTCTATAGCCTTTTTTACACATCAAATGTTAAAACTCGAAAACAACTAAAGCAAAAATCTGAAGTTTATATATGTCAAAAGCGATTGCGTCAGTATTCAAGTATGATATTATTGATTGTAAGCAATAATTGCGTGTAAAAAAGACGCTGATTTTATAAAAAGTGCATTGTATTCGAAGACAGTGCGCATGCGCGGCAAAACCGACGACAACATATTTCGGCGATTGTTGATCTTATCGCTGCCGTTTCCAATCCCTGTGTATATTGGTCCCAGGTACGAGTGAGCAAAAAAAGCACTAAAACACTTAATCTAAAAATACACCAGCAAAACAAAAAAGTATAGAAAATAATATTTTTTTACAAATCATGTACAAGTTAACTAAGGGTAAATATCCCATTCAGGTATGACATGACTAAGGTACGAGTTGACTAGCTCCCAATTGTACAATTGACACTTTTCAAGATGACTTATAGGGTTATACAATGAAAGTCAAGACAAACTAAAATAATTAAAAATGCGTCCAAGAGAACAAATGCATGTCATTTGATCACAGCTAGATTTTCATATAACTCTTGAGAAATTATATTCTCAAGACACAGATTTGCAAAGTTTTTTAACAAGAGTCTGTTCGTTCAGAAAGAAATTGCAAATTTGCCAAGAAATATGAAATAATAATAATACCTCTATTCGTCGTCGTTTCACACCTATGTTGGTAGCCGATTTTCTTGGCGAATGTTTATGTCGATGACTAAAAACTGACGGAACCGCACTGATTTTCAATCTAGGTCTAAATTTACTGTCAAAACCAATACTTCTTGTAAGATGCTCACTCTTCTCGAAGTCAGTATCAACGAAATGTCTTGAGCACAGCCTAGTATTCACGTTCTGTTGGAAAAAATTCTTGTGCTCACCTTCACGTCCGATTCTTTGAATCCACAGTTTTTTAGATGTTTGTCACTATGGAAGGAGAAAAAAACTGACTTTTTCTCTCCCAGAACGAGAATTACAACCAAATGCAGCACAAACCACCATTTTGACTGCGCGACTGGCTCACTGACAATCGTCGGAACCACACTAACCAAAATCATACGATTTTCCGAAATTCCAATTATTATAAGAATGACAATGCTGTTGAACACTTATAACAATATCCAAATCGAAAATTCGCGAATAAAACGACAAATGAAACACAAAGGACTCAGTTAAAAAGATAAAACGCTCACTGCAGACGACCAGCCTTGCGTTCAATAACAAAAACGTTCGCCGCGAGAATGAGTTCGTGGTGCGAACTAACGGTTAGTTCGCCGCAAACGTTTTCAAGATGGCGGACATTGACGATTTACTGGTATTACTTGTAGAAGAATTTACAAATGATGATATGTTTGAGCAAGCTGTTCTTATTCAGAACAGTCTAATGGACAGTTCGGTAACTGTTGCAGGTCAGTGCATACATCTATTGTCTATAAATTGTTATATGCATATTTATGATGCATTTTAATTTTGAACTTGATGGGTTCGCTGAATTACGCTAAGTCTAAGAACTAAAACCTTCAGAAAACTCGTTCGATTTTCTTTATGTTTGATTGATTTTGAACGTTATTCTTATGCGTATCTATAGTATGATATGCAATAATTGTGGTGTGGCGACGATTGTATACTTTATGCACCATTATCAAAAAAATCCCCATCAGTTATTTTCGGATTCGGACCATAGTTAGCAGTGTCCGGATCTGTATACCGCCATATTGAATTTTCGAAAAAGTAGCCTTAGTAGGTCTGTCGATGATTGATTATAATTGAAATGTTCAGCAATAATTATGCTTGGTGTCAATAATCTCCCTGCTTTACTACCTATTAAGTCTTGTTAAGTATGTTTGCATTCCAGCAGTGATGAGATTCCTGCTCAACTGTTTGGAGCTGATTTCTATCTACCATGTTTCTTCTTATAAAGTTATATGTCATGTTTTGTTTTGATTGCTGCTACATTTTTAATATATCGTATCACAAACATGTAATTAAGAAGTACTATTTACTGGGTACTTGAAGTACCAATCCAATTTAGTAGTTTAGTTGCTAGTCTCAGAATGCACTGATATCGAAAAATCCACATATGATCACTAGGTCAGTGACATTTGAATCTTGTCTTACCAAAGAGTTCATGTTTATGTCCTACTAATTACAAAGTCAAAAGAAGTATTATGGTGAATGTGATCATCTCTGAGCAGATGATCTTGTGTTTATTAATTGATTGTAATAAGTCTTGTTTTATTTCAGGGCTTTCAGACATTGCAGCAGGGAAGGAGGAGTCTGCCAGAATTGAAGGCTGTGTTGAAGAAATAATCCCTTTGTACTCCTCAATTGACTTCAAGTCTCATTTCCGCATGAAACGCACCACCTTTGAGGTAACCTATTGTTTTCTTTTCACAATTTTACTGACTGTTCTGTTGTCTCCAATATTTTGTCCCTACATTCGTTCACATTTTGAAGTTTCATTTGCTTACAGAGCAAATTAGTTCTATTTAGTCAGTGGGTTTAAACTAATTATGGCTGTAATGTGCATCATTGAAGTTTAGTTGTTAAATTACATTAATGTGAAAAAAGTTCATACGAGTAAGTCATTAAATACTAAATGGAAAACTTATACATTAACATATGTAAAGCTAAAACCATTCCTTTTTCCTCCAGTTGTGATATATATGTAACTTTGTATAGAGCTTTTTGTTCTGTATTGTTTAAATGCATATTCACATGTTCTTCATTATCCAGGAGCTGTGCACTGTGATGTCCCCAATAATGAATAAAGAGAGAACCCTGACATTAGAAAAGAAGCTTCTAGCTACACTTTGGATTCTTGTCAACCCAGAGAGTTACAGAAGTGTTGCTGACAGATTCGGAATGAGCAAAGGTACTAATCATTGAATCATTTTTTTAAGACATTTTGTTGATGATTATGCACCTTTGGTAGAAACTTGTTTTTAAGACATAAATATATGGGGTTTTCTGGTTTCCATTACAAAATGTACATGAATTTTATAATATATTATATTAATTACAATTATGAATAGGTTTGTGCTAGTTATGTACATTTTTTTTTTGGTAAATAAAGCAATACATGTCTGAAGTAAATGTTAATTGACAGAACTTTGTAACCTGCCTGTGGCTAGAGATGATTATTATACTATTGTCTATGTAATCAAATCAGTGTTTTCCCTACTTCTGATGGGTAAAAAAGTTGTTGAAGCATACTAAGGTATTAAAGAGACTGTATATTCTCAGATTTCAATGGCACAATAGCATATCAACACTGATAAGAAACTCAACATGGATGGAATGGAATTTGTAGTAAATTTCCCAAGTAACGTACATGTGGCATGATATGTTATTCAAATTAAAAAAATAACATTTCCTAACATATACTGTTACTATAAAAAGCATTTATGTTTTAATTTCAGGTACCCTACACCTGATAGTCATGTCAGTGTGCCAGGGAATTAATCAGTTGATGGACGAGTATATCCAATTCCCATCCTCAAGAGCTGAGATGGAGGCTGTCGCAGATGGTTTTAGGCAGCGTAGTGGTATGCTAGGGGTTGTTGGGGCAGTGGATGGTACCCACATCTCAGTACCTGCACCCAAGTCTGTACACCGTGCATCATACATCAACAGGAAAGGCAATTCTAGCATCATTTTGCAAGTAGTGTGTGATCACAGACTAAGATTTTTGGATGTGTGCACAGGATGGCCTGGATCAGTGCATGATGCTCGTGTGTATTAGGAATAGCCCTGTTGCACAAAAAGTTGACAATCTCCTGGATGATTTTCATCTTCTTGGTGACTCGGCGTACCTGATATCCAAGGGCCTTATGGTACCATTTAGAGACAATGGGCATCTGGACAATTTGAAGAAAAAATTTAATTCTTGCCATTCTTCAACAAGTGTAGAGGTAGAGAGAGCCATTGGGCTTCTAAAATGTAAATTTCGGAGAATGAAACACCTCGATATGTATCTCGAGCAAGAGATCCCAACAGTTATTGTGTCATGCTGTGTACTTCATAACTTTGTGCTAAAATTTGAACTTCCTGATGAAGACCATATTATTTGTGATGATGATGTTAATACTGTACAGGCTGAGATCCCTCTGGACAGAGGGCAAAGGGAACGTATGGCAGGGGAGGACAAAAGAATTAGAATAGCCATGTCATTATAGGACTATGATTTTAACACATGTGAAATTAATGTTCAGTCTGTGTTATTTTGTGTGTTATATTATTTGTATAAAATGTTATATTTGCTATTCTGACGTATGCAATCTTTCATTTATACGTCTTACCTCATATAAATGTTGATATGTTGTTTGTCATTCTTGTTTTATAATAAAATTGAATTCTTCTTAGATGATGTAAAATGAAATCGAACTTAGATGCTTGTTAAAGGAATTGAAATAAATCTGTAATTATCTGATTTACAAAAATTTGCTTGTGATATTGGTCTGTGGAAGATTGTTAAAAATCTCATACATGTATGTTGACTAAGCACCCTTGTTTATTATTTTTCCAAACTTCCTTAGTATATAAAAGAGACACTTTTCATGACACATTGACTATATACTATATGTTGAGTATTTAGATGAATCTAAAATGGTAGATTAAATTAAGACTAACATTTTACACATCAGTAATAAAAAACAATTTCTACATGACAACACATTTATTTATAACTATTCCTGGCACATAGAATCACAAATTGTTCTTTTTGATGATGGCATCAACAAGGCGGCTCAACGTGTGATTCCTTTCTTCTGCAGCTGCAGCGATCCTGTTTGAAGTCTCTAACAATGCCTCCACCTGGCGATTGTATTCTTCAACAAATGAAGAAAACCACTGTGGAGCCTCACTGCTGCTGCGTCTCCTCTTTCTCAGAGGCTCTCCATTTGGGCTGACCATGGCTGGCGAATTTGCTCGTCCTGGTGGAGTTGGGGCCCTAACAGGTGGTGAGGGAGCTCGGACTGGGGTCCTTGGTGGTGTCAATGCCCTTACTCCACTATCCTTACTGCCAGTAACATGGGGCAAAGGTGGCTTGGAAGTGACTGAAAAAAACAAAGAATACTAATGAATAAATAATAATCTGAGGTTATAAATCAGTGAGGCAAACTACAGGACGATAATTCATTGTTCATAAGAACTTCAGGAAATATTTATTTGACAAGACTGTTATATAAGTAAGTCCACGGTACAATTAATTTTTTCAAATGATATATTTCCATTGATGAATTTAAATGTTTAGAATGCATAGACCTATATCAATACAAAAACCATATCATAGACCATAGCAACAAGTACAATCCATATATTTTTCTCATTGACCATTTGGTGCAAGCTTATCTCAACTCATGACTAATGATCTCATTATGTTGAACTTTTTTGACATTTCACCACATTGTATGAATTAGTCCACTCAGTAAAAGCATGGGAGAAAGTTTGAACCTTTCGTAATACTGTCTCCAGAATACTGAAAATCCTAGTATCCTTATTAATTATATAGTAGTAGTAGTTCTCAAAATACTGTAACAGTCATGTGCATTGATTCTGACACGCTTGATTTTACTGTATATGTATATTAAATGAGACATATAACTGTTCACTCAAACATAATCTATACTGAACCATTGTTATGGTGACTGGAGTAACCCCATGATCGTTTGATATCATACAATACATATTGTAGTGGCTCTGAATAATAAATAAATGGAACAAAAAGTAATAACTGGTTCAATATTTCAACTGTTTAGAAACAAGCAGCTACAGAAATATGACCTTACCCTTACTTGATGATACCACAGCAGCAGGCTTTACTGATGGATCACCTGCCATCAATTCATCCATAGCCTCAAAAAACTCCCACTTCCTTCGCCCTCTTCCACTCTTTCCATTGGCATCCACAATGGTCTTGTATCTGAACATGAAATATAAACAGAAATATAATACACATAATAATAACACACCACATCAGAAAACAGCCTGCTTGCTAAATGCTATTTTCACATGGGTTTTGTTAACTGTCCTTCCAAGAAATATTTCACTTATTCACTGTTGTCAATGAATATACTCAACAGTGATACATTACACATTTTGACCAATATCAGATTAAACAAATATTGACAGCATACAAAGCAAGCACGTCAAATTCTGCGTTCTGATGCTTAACTAATGTGTGGTGTTTAGATTGAATTAAGATGCTGAATAGTGCATGTAACTAAGTGACAAAAGATATAACTAACTCCATACTTTGAGGTATGTCTTTACCATACATATAATGATTTAACAGAATAATATTTACATACCTATATTTCAATGACCTGAACTTTTTGTCACATTGACCCCCTGAAAATGAGTATCCCATTTCCATCATCTTCCCACTGATTCTTTTCCAAACTTGAAAAGACTTGTGGAGAGAGCTGCTGAACATTTCCTGATGTTCTGTATACAAGGAAATGAGCAGCAGCACTTCCTCATGTTTCCAGTTCACAGCTGAAGGAAAAGATAATTTTTATTAATTAATTAATTAATATCTTGACCTAGCCAAAGCTTTAATCAAAACAAAAATGTAAAAAACTCATCTTTTAAATAAATAAAAAATGAATTCATGATTGCATTTGGTTGATAACCTTAGATTATTTTTTAAAATTACTATCAACTTTACTCTTTTTGGGATACTTAATAACCAACATATTTCACTGCAAACAAGAAAATATGTTTCTTAAACTTACTGTCAGAGGGATGGACATTAGATTCATCTGATTCTGTTCCAGTAGCTTCCTCAGGCCTGGACTGACACACTGTACCTGTAATCAGAATATCATCATTATGAATAAAAACTATAAGTGCAGTTTTGGTAGCATATTATATCAGTATATTGCATACTAAATATAGAAGTAAAACAAATAAGTAAAAAAAAGTAAAGATGTAATCAAAACAATTATATTGCATATTGATATCATTCTTGAGTAGGATCACAGTCAGTGATCAGATTATTATGAAGAATCTTTATATTATACTGATTGTATAGCAAACAAACTTACTCTCCGATGAATGTGTACTACCACATGCATCAGTTGGCCGACTTTCTAATTCTCTACTGGACTTGCTCACAGCATCTATAAGTAAAATTAATAATTATACAAATTGTACTTTAATAACCTATCAAGAACATTTATGTAGAATCACAGTACTGTCAACAAATTTCCTTTGTAGTTATTAGTATCATTTACATTGACTCTATTGTTGATAATATCATTACTTCTTACCAAACCATTCTTGCTACCAGTATATGCAGAAATATAAATGGACATGAGTAAAATTTTGTCAACATCAGCACCAATCCTGTTAATATTATGATCAACTGAGCCTAGTGAACTTATAGAGGAATATTTACATAATGTACACCAGTTTTATTTTACATTCTATATTGAATCAATAAAATTGATAAATTTGATAAAACATTTAAAATAGGTGTTAATCTCAAAAGAGGGACTAGAATATAGCATATGTAATTGTAAATAAAATGGCTTATTTAACAAATTCCATCTACAAAGCGTTTCTTTCTGTGTAATCAAGTCTTACAAAATCTGTAAAAATAACTTTTGGTTCGTCTATGACATGAGTCAAATTAATTCATGAACAAGAGCATTTTTCATCAGACCTGGATTGCAAAAAAAAAAAGAAATGCATTTAAAGTTAAGGTATAAGTTTACTAATCTGAAAATTGCAAGGAGTTGAAATAGATTCACTACTTGTTCAACAGACAAATAATCAATTCACATACCTGCACCCTGTTTTTGTATATCCATATAGTTTTTGAGGATCTCATCAATGACTGACTGATCTGAAAAAAGTGCAGACCAAGATTAATGGCTTACAATTTCATTAGACCAAATAATATCTTCTAGATAATAATTAAAAACATTCTAAGTCATGACCAAACTGATAATTATTAGTGCTCAATGATTTATTGGAACCAATATACTGGCTTATGTATAATAAAGTTTCTAGTCATGCAAAATTTTGAAGTATACAGATATACACAAATAATATAGGCTATGCACAGTTGTCTATGTTAAAAGAGTTGGCCGATAAGGAAATGCATTTCTGCATGAGATCTGTAGTACATTCAGCAATTATATGATCAAATGAATACCACTGAAAATGGGTCAAATAGTAAAGTACCCTTTTCTTCCACAGCAGATCTGTATGTTGGGAGGTCCACAGTTACTGTGGCAGAACTTCCATCCGGAAATGCTAACGTGAGGTCCCGCCAATAACCAACATTCACAATATTGTTGCTGAAAATACAAAACAGATCATCATAAACACGACTTTTTAACCGGCTATGACAGTATTGAAGAACGAGAAATACCCACTCGGCCACTGTCATCACTAAATAGACTCGCGAAGAGCTCTATGAGTCGTAATGCTATATATTTGCATATATATCAAGCATTAGACAAATTACCTGCTTTTATGACAATTGTAAATGGCCCTGAACGCATTCAGTGATAAAAAATCTTTGAAAAATCAAAGCGAAATTTGAAATGTCAAATTCAAAATTCGCGCGGATTACGTTTACAGTTATATTGTTGAATTTAGGGGCTCAGTAGTATTTTTTTCGTGCTACATTAGTCTAGAGTTGATACCTACACTAACTTATATGCGCCGAATTGACAGATGTTCATCTATGACGTCACATACAAAGGGAAGTAACCGGGTAACCGATTTACGACTAGGTCATTACCGGAATTAAAAATCGGTCTAAATCATAATAAATATGGGATTTGTTCGCGTAACTAAATTAATAGTGTTTAGATATGATAAAAATCGATAAAGTTTTGAATTTAAATTCAATTTTGTGATTTTCTCCGTATTTGATCTTTAATCAACGAGCCCCTTTTCGCTGGATCGGTAATTTTAAAAAACGGCATTTTTTCTAAAATTTAAAAGTTTTTAAGACGTTTTTTGTCATTGTTTTTGACATTGTTTTTCAACACGTTTTTGGTTTGCGGAACTCTGTATCGGCTGGTTGAACTTTTTTCTTACTCGTCTTGCGTATCTCTTCCTTCATTTTGTAATACTTGTCCAATTCCGAACAAATAAGCTGAAACTCTTGGTCGGAAATTTGTCATTGAGCGCCTTCGAAATCAAAGTCGAAATTGTATTTAATTTCGTCGAAGCTAGGATTTTTATTTTTTCGTGTTTTTCGGCTTTGGTAGAAAATCTTCTACCGAGATATTTTCCCACGGCACTCAGAGCACCGAGGCCCGCCGCGACGCCGCCCATGAGGACGGCTTCCGGTACTGCGATAATTGTAGACAAGAGGACCGCCCCTCCGGCCGTTAAACCGATCGAAGCGAAACTAAAGATCATCTCTGCGGCATCAGCAACTTTGCGAATGCGTTTGTATTTTTACCCAACGTCGCGCGCTGCGCCTCCTCTTTGGCATATGTAGCCTGAATTTCGCTAATTTTTTTCAATCTAAATTCTTGTGGTTGCGATTCTACCATTTTTCCCCTAGAGGCAAACTTGTTTAAATTAAAGTAACATTCTGAGAAACGGAATATTTTTAAACGGGCTGTTCGGCCCTAAGAGAAACCCGCTCCCGTTGTATATCGTACCTTCCCTTTTCAAATATAGCCTGTCGCGAGCAGCGTTCAATCCGCTGCCCGTGGCCGGTTTTAAATACAGTCCTTTGCCGTCCGTTTCGATTTGACAAAGGTTGCCTCCTTTCTTAAGATACAAACCCGATCCGAGGACTTTTTGGGCGGCCGTGCCCGCCAACCCGGATAAAGCGCCTATCCCTATGGCGGGTAAAACTTTGGACGCAACCGCGGGTAGAACCCTCGAAGCCAATCCCGCACACAGACATAAAAAGCCACCTTCGATTTTGAAATTGTAAGCCAACTGCGCGCGACTCATTCTTAAATCTAGACCTACGCCTTCGGCCATGGTGCGCTGTAATTTGTTCGCTTGAGTCCGAGTCACGCTAATGATGTCGTTACCTCGAAGGTCGTCTTTACCCAAGCGAATAACGGTGGCCGTTCCGTTGCGAATCGCTCGTTGAATTTTATCTTTTTGTCCTTGGGAATTATTTACTCGAACGTTTTGATATCTCATATTTTTTAAACTCGTTTAAATTTCCTCAATATGGAATCGAATCGTAATATTTTCGCCGCTTAACTTTAATAAATGTCCGTTTTGATCCGTGAGACTCGTTTCTATGGTGTAAATCGTATCCAGAGTGATTAGCAAATTAACTAAATTTGCCGGAGTTTCGCCAATATTGTATCCGGGACTCACGTTCGGGAAAAAGGTGTAGATCGTATTTTGCGCGGTTCCGTTGACGTAACTGCCCGTGATCATGTCAATATTGACTCGAATGGCATTGATGGATAAAATGTCAACCACGTTTTCGGATTCGTGAAGACCGGATCGATAGACCGCGGATTGGAATCCGAAAACTCTGCCCACGGAATTCGGATGTCTGAAATCGACTATAAATTTGTCTTCTACGCTAATCCTGGATTTTAGCGTATTTAGATTCGCCGTCACGGTTATTTTATCGGGGTGATTGTTTTCTTTCATTTGCTCCCGAATAAATCGATCAATGTCTATAATATCGTAACATTCCTCCGGGATGACGAATAATTTCCAATCTTTGACTTCGTTGTGAGAATATCTAAAGTGATTGTTTTCCTCGGTAATGTTTGGAAAAGAATAATACGTCTCGAGGTTGACGAGAGCAATTTCGTACCGTTTATCCTTGTCGAGCTCAAGAGGAGGGTTGAATCTCGTTTTGAACCGTGTGGTGTTGTCCGATACGACGATTTGAAAAGAACTTTTAGGGGCGGTGTTTTTCGCGATAACTTCCAACAATTGTTCCATCTTTTTCGCATAAAAACGAAACGTTTTATATCACGTAATAAAATTCGTCGAAACCGCGTCTATATTTTCCTTCATTTTTTCGCGAAGACAGATCGATGACGACAAACTTGTGAGGTTTTTCCCACGTTTCGTGACACAAATTTCTAAATTCTTCTTTGCTCATATCTTGACTGACGTGATCGGCGTAAATGTGGTTGAGGTTTTTCAAATCTTGGGGAAATAGGCACATGAAATTTGCGTTTTCTCGTATCGTTTGACGCGGCAGTTTGAAATAATTTTGAGATAGATAAAAACAATCCACGTTGCTGTGGCACCCGCGGACATAGTAACACTCGCTCTTGTTTTGTTTTTCCAAAAGCAGATCGTCGAAAATCATTAAAATTTTATCCGTCGGATTCAGATCGCGAGGATCCGGCACGTCGTGAGCATTTTCGTAAAACTCGCACCTCAATCCTTCGCGCTTGGAGTCTTGTTCGCGCGCTAAAATCTTGACAAATTGTTCGGGAGATATGTCCCTGGACGTAATTTTCTCGCACATTTCGAAAAGGCGCGAAATTTCGGATTTCGTAATTTATTTTTAAAAGCCTCGTGAATGAGGGCTGAAATAAACTCTTTCCGAAAACGTTGAGATTGTCGTAATCCAACCAGCCCGGCTGTAACAACAAGTTTAACAACAAAGTCGTTTTGCCGCAACCGGACTTGCCCGCGACAATCCCACGAACGCTTTTAGGCAAGAGGGGATTGTTGTCGCGCCTGGTTTTCTTCGTCCAAGATAAATCTTTAATTACCATCTTTTTTTATTTAAACCAAACAAATCCGTTAAATGTATTGCGTGAAATGTGGAAAAATTACGGACACGGTCAACGCGAAAAACGTAATTACGAAAAATAACAGACCCATGAAACGGGGAAAATGCGTAGTATGCGGGGCGACGAAAACCCAGTTTACGAAAACTCGAGGCGGTTCGCTATTAAATAGCGCCATAAATAATCCGCCCTTCGAAATGCATTTGTCGGGTCACAATTTTACCGGTCCGGGCACTAAATTAAAAAAGAGATTAAATCCGGATCTCACTCCTAAAAAATGGAGCAAGCCCGTAAATAGGATCGATAAGGCGGCGTATCATCACAACGTGTGTTATCTGAAAAATAAAGATACTAAAACGAGAAACGAAGTTTGCGATAAAAACATGTTGGCGGAGATGGAAGGCATTTATAATCCCACCCTGAGAGAAAAAAAATTGGATAAATCCATCGTCGAGAAAATTATAGGAACGAAAATGAGATTCGGGATGGGATTTTAAAAAAAAGTTTAAAATGGACTGACGATTTGGCGGAAGAATTACACAAACCTGTCGTTAAAAAATTTCCTAAAAGGCGCGTGCGGGTAAATGACATTGACGAAATATTGGCCGCAGATTTGGTAGATATGCAGGCGTTCTCGAAATTTAACCGGGGAATCAAGTACCTGCTGGCCGTTATCGATATTTTTACAAAATACAGTTGGTTAATTCCGTTAAAAGTTAAGACCGGGAAATCGGTCGCCACCGCGTTGAAGAAGACCGCAAAAAATGTGGGTCGATAAAGGCAAAGATGGAGAGATGGAATAGAACGATGAAGGAGAAAATGTGAAAGTATTTTTCGGCAGATTCTACGCGGGTATACATCGACGTGTTGGACGAGCTCGTCGATCATTACAATAATGCGAGACACTCGTCGACAAAAATGACGCCTGTCGAAGCGAGCGAAGAGAAAAATAAAATTAGAGCTTGGCGAAATTTTTACCCGGACCATTATAAAATAAAAACTTTTAATCCGCGATTTTCGGTGGGCGATAAAGTGAGAATCTCGAAGAAAAACAAAACGTTCGAAAAGGGGTATACGCCGAGATGGACCGAAGAAATCTTTACCGTGACTGCCGTACAAAAAACTTCACCAGTGACGTATAAAATAGCCGACTACAATGGGGAGGAAATACGGGGTACGTTTTACGAAGAAGAACAACAAAAAACTAGTCAAGAAATATTTAGGATCGAAAAAATATTACGCCGCAAAGGTAATAAATCGTTGGTAAAGTGGTACTGTTATCCCGCGTCGTTTAATAGCCGGATCGATAACGAGCAATTGTGAGATTTATAAATATGGGGAAAAATCTCATATTTATAAAAAATTCGCGAGAAAATTTTTTTCTCAAATTTTGAAATTGGGGGAATTCCCATCTATTTTTAGACGCATATTTTTGCACCGAATAACCTCCCTCACACTCGCCTCGGGGATGGTGTGGGTGTGAGGGGGACCATGTTGATGGCTTTGTCCTCGCAATTTTGTATTTGTACCATAAAATGGTGGTTTGACCCAGAACCGGTACTTTATACCTACTGTTAACGCGTTACTTAACTAGTTAACCACTTATTTATCGCGCTAATTATGTGGTTATCGTGTTAAGTAACTAGTTGATATTTTAATCCAAATAAACATCTCAACTGAAAAAATGCATGATAGTGCCAACAACTGCCATTACTTAAAACATTTTTTCAATAGGTAAATATTAAGTGGTAAGAGGTTATCATGTTAAGTATCACATTAACCAGATAATTATTACGTTATTTATCACGTCGACGCGTTAAGTATCACGTTAACACACTTACCACTTGTCTAAAAATAGATAATTGTTAAGTGGGTTAACATGATACTTATCATGTTAGCAAGATAAATATCTGATAACTATCTGGTTAAAGCGTTACTTAGCGCGTTAAGTAACCAATTAAAATATTAGGTCGTGTGGGAAAGCTCTTAACCGTCATACGAAATGATAGACTTACTTATTACTTAGAATGTAATAATATACTGAACCAAAATCAAGCTGGATTTAGAATCATAATTCCACAGATGATAATATCTTTATTCTTCATGTTCTGTCTGAATACTTAAAGCATCATACAAAACGACTTTAATAAGGCTTTTGACTCTGTGTGGACGGCAAGGCCTATGGGCAAAATTACTTAAGTACAACATCAAAGGTTGTTAATATTAATATTGTTAGGAATACGTATAATGGCATCAAAATCATATGTTACTGTGATTGGAAATGTTCAAAATCTTTTAATTGTAATAGAGGCTTGTGCCAAGGAGGAAATCTATCACCAATTTTGTTCTCCCTTTTTTGAACGATTTTAAAGATGTTTTGTTCAGTAATAACAGTAATTGTATTAAAATTGTTGATGACAGTATGGAAATATTTTTTAAACTAATTGTACTACTGAACGCAGATGACACAGTTATATTTGCAAAAGATTAAGATGAATTTAAATCCTTGCTAGCAACTTTTCAAGACTATTGTATTACTAAGAAGCCGGGTTAGTTTGGAAAATTAAATAATTATACAGGTAAGAAACATACACCTTTTCAGAGATGAATTTTACCATTTAGTACATAGAATCTCATTAGCTAGGTCTAGCTGTTCAGCTGATTGATTAAGCCATTGAAGAATGTAGACACAGGAATATAAATAAATCTTTAATACCACTTAAAAAGTGTAATAAAAACAAAACAGAAACAGAATATCATATTCTTTTAGTGTGTCCAATCATTATGAACCTGGAAACGCTAAATGATATACACCATACATTTGATAAATTTAATAACATCATGAACAAAAATTGTGCTATTTTATTAAAACATTGGCTATGTTTTATCCATATAACAATAAAAAAGGAGAATAAAATTTAATGAATAAGTTTCTATAATTAATATCGTCATGTCTTCAAATCACTTGAGTGCAGTGTATGATCGATTTACAATGTATTTGTAACCGTATCTAATATGTATTTATATTATTTACTATTCTAGTATGCAACTACATGTTTTTCAGTATATATTTACATGCTATTAATTACCGCTTATTTGTTTGTTTATTTGACAACAAACATTTTTCTGTCAAATAAAAATATTATAAAATATTTGTAAAATCTTGACGAAGGACCATTCGATGACATTCCTGTGAAGTTTAATTGAAACTGGTCCTGTGGAGTCAGAGGTTATTCAATTTGAAACAAATGTAGACGCCTATCACTTTAGCTCACCATGACCACCGGAAGTATTTTGACGCAATCTGATGACTTGAGCATATGTTAATGAAACCTTAGAACTGTGTACTGCCTTCTTTCCAAGTTCACCACCATTAGGACAATGCACAGTCTTGATAGTTCATGATAGTTGGAATGTCATCAAACAACACAGTATGTAGCATTTCATCCCTAGTACGAAGTGCAGTATACGCAGACAGCAAGCACACTGGTTATTGAGTTTTGTGAACTTTCAGTGCAACCCTCCTTTTTCGCATTGTTCTTCCTTGATAAATTTATTTGAAGTCCCAGAAAATAATTTCAGTTTTGACATAATACGGCAGCCTTAAACATAATGCATATGTTGCATGGCACATTTCATTAAACAACAACATCATTTAAGTCAGTGATTTATTCCTACTTAGTCAAAATCGCAGTTTTCTTAACTAAGACTTCTGTTTGCACTTTTTCCCACTAGGACAAAACAACACTCCCCCATTTCAAATTAAACAGCCTGCATGCCTTCATGAATTTTATTCCACTATTCTATTCTGTATTAAACAAGAGAAAAAATTGATCGCATCATTTTTATTATTGTACAAATTACTTTTAATATGTTTGAATTTGCCAAGAAGCTGTTTCTTTTTAACACGATAAATACAGACCGTTCGCACAATGTTTCTACTGAAAAATAAGCAACAAGTACAAAAATTGCTGAAAATCACAGGAAAAGATTAATTACTGTGTGCAGATAAAATTTTATTGTAGTAACTGTAAAAATAACAAGTTGATCAGCGTTATATTAGGTATGTATTAAAATAAAATAAAACAAAAATGTGAGGTAAGCACATTGGTTATAATAGATATTCTGACTGGCAAGGGACCTTATAAATAATAAATATACATGTATAAAGAAACACTCTCATGATAAAAATTGTAAATATAAATTAGGACTGTTTTTATTAACAACTCCTGATTGTGATGTTATAGTGAAAGTGTAAGTAAAAGTTATAGGTCAATGGAATATTAATACTTTATATGTAAATAACGTCACTCTAAAAATACAGACGTCGTATAATCTCCTTTGTCAGCTGGAACATGTGTAATACATTGTATACGAATAGTTGACACCACAGGCACAATAAATTTGAAGCCCATAGCCATGGGTGACATAATCATTATCGCGGAATTACAAATAATTCAGCATAAATGAGTAACCTTACGGTTAATAGGGATCTAGTAAGAATTTTCAAATTATCAAAAATCCAGCAAGTTCTGTTTGGAATAATATTTTTGTTTATTGTAAAAGATTAATAGCATCATCGCAAAAGCTCAATTTAAGCATTTATCACTTAAAGTGAGAAAATATCATTAGCGCATTCTTTCTAATATTAAAAGTAAAGATGATATAGCAAACGGTGATGAGATGGTTTTTATGTGAACATATACAAAGCAAATAACAAAATCAACCTCGTATTAGCTTTCCCGCACTATTTACACACGTGACAACACCAAGGGCGCCAATGGGTACTGAATAACAATATATATCCTTGCACTAAAAATCTGCAATAGCCTTCTTAAACGCGTGAAATAGTTCGTCGTGCCCCGTGGTCTTTACCGTATGCACTTTGTCGTTTCAAAATCATCTTCTAATTGACTTTTCATGTGAACATGTCGATGTAGTGCCTTAACCCATTGTAACCTCTATTGGATTGATGAATGTGTTCCTGCCTTTTAGCACAAGTGTCGATAATAATAGGTTCCAATGGGTAATAATAACACTCTTGCACTAGAACATTCAAAATAGCCTTTTTAATCGCTTGTAATCATCCATCGAGTTAAATGTTATCAAACTGTTATTTCAGTTGTTTTTTTTTTGATAAATGAATTTTAAATAAGCGTCTCGCAAAAACAAATTAATTCGTCTTATATGTATCTTGCAGCAGTGACGAAATCCGCCAGTAGCGTCTGCAGCAGAAATATGTCTCAAAGTCAAGAAGTAATGCGACGAGGGTCATTCAATAATTAACGTGTATTGTACAGTCTAATATACTACCGTTTCGATTTGGACAGAAAGCACTTTTTCTCGCAGTATTGTTTAAGTAAACTGTTCTCCTCAAGCACAAAACAAATGTGTTTAAGAAAAAAAAACATGATATTAGCTGGAAACCCAAATATGAAACGACAACAAGGTAATTAAAACGAAACTTTCAATGAGATTTCAAACACGATTTTTTTTAATTTTTAGATGATCCCCGTTTAATCAAACCAACCGTCTTGTTGAATTATTTATTGTTTCCTCACCATGTCAAGAAAACTGTTCATTGCTACCTCACAATGCCAAGAAAAAAATTCATTGCTACCTCACCATGCCAAGTAAACTATTCATTGCTTCATTACCATGCCAAGAAAAATACTAAATTTGTATTCAGTTATAGTTTTATGAGTTAATACCTACCAGACATTTCATCTGGATATTCTCATTCGTAAGCGAATCCGGACCCATCTCGGCTATACTCTTCAATTTTCTGGCGCTCTGATTGGTCAATGCGTTTGAGCCATGTGATTGTCCATTCGTGAAACATCGGGGATTTCCTTATATCTGTTAAATATAAACGAAGATGTTACCGATGCCTGAATACTTTAGATACAAATTGTACCTTTTAATCAAAATAAAACTACTACTAATGTAGAGACCCTAATGTTTTGATCTATTTTTAAATTACGCGCGAAATATGCATCGAGTAAAAATATTCGAGGTGTACCGAATGTGAAAAGTTTCGCGAGATCCCGCGGGCAGAATTCTGTCCGGATTTCGACCTCAATTGACCAATTAGCGTCCAGGAAATTTTGGGCTATACCAGTTGTCTAAATCTCTATCCAGAGTTGTCGTTCGTTATCTCTCCTATACATCTCTGTCAACGTCTCAGCGTTTTACAAGATTCTTGTGATTAGAGATTGCAGTTGTCTCTGTACACCAGAGTCAACGGGTACCAGTTTACAAGTCGAAGGGCAAGAGTGCTCTCCCTTCAAGTACCTCAGTTTACTCTTTCGGCGAACAAATCGCGCAGAGTAGGGGGGAGGTGGGAGGGTAACTGTAATGTCAGGTAGGTATTTATTCATAAAACTATAATTTGAATACAAATTTAGTATTTTCATTATGTAAATAGCCCCCCCTACACACACACACATCCAAATAAAGTACACATATCATCTTTGTGCACAAAAAAGACTGTTTCTACCGGAAACTTCATGATCCAATCAACTACATGTATGTACAAAAAAACTTCCGGTCGAGACCCGCCCGTAGAAAATTTCATCTCTTAACTTGTTCCAACTATGTACAATATTAGGACTGTTTGTCCTCACAAATTCAAAAAGTCAACATTCAGTTTTCAAATAAACGTACTTTCTCTCGTCCAGTCTGCAGCGTTCATTACATCTGTCAGAGATGCACCTTTGAACAAGGTCCATGAAGGTCCCACACTTCTTGGTGAATGACCTTTAACTTTATCACAAGGTTTGTTTTTGAACTTATAACAGATTTTTAATCAAGACATCTTGAAATTGTTTGAGAAGTCACTGGTCTATAAGGCTTCTTAAAAGACAAGAAAAAATTGTATCCATCATCACTACTGTCTTTTTTCCTAAACTGTTCAGTTCTTTTCAAGTAATGAAATAAAGCAGGTTTTGGATCTAAAAACTTATTTCCCGAAAAAAAGGAATAAAATTAACTATGGAGTGATGACTGGGTCGGTCTTGTTTAGACTAACCGCTTCTACAAAAGAAAATACATTTTTTCTGTATATTGATGTATCCTTCACCAAGTCTTAGTGATTGTAAATTTCCACATCTTTTAAAATGACGTGATGGTAAGCAAAAAACAAGTTTTCCGCGCGATATATTGTTACAATCCAGATGGGGGGGTAGGTAATCTCGCTTTATAATTTACTTTAGCCGGATATATTATTATCGATATGGATTGAGTTAAAAAACTGACTCTCTCATTGGTTTGGTAGCTGGCTATTAATAATGCTTCAATGTAGTCAATTAGAGCTATTATGGTCTGACAGGCACACAGACGGACGGACGGACAGGTAGACAAACAGACGCACAGATCCCTCAAATATATGATAAAACACACAACATACAATGATTTTCAGATCGTTAACAATTTATTAAATGACACTTCTTATTAGCCAAAAAAACTAGGTTTTACACCCAACTGCAGAATATATATATATTCTTATCTGACATATATATCATAGAATAAACAGAGCACATAAATATACCTGCGAGCAATAATACTAGGCTAATAAGTAAATATATCTCTTTCTGGTCAGGTAGGTTTATGTTATAACTTAATATTTCATCTTAAAGAATTAAGACTCTTTCTTGTGAACATGAAATATCCCCATTTGTTAAATGAATGGCAAAGTTACCAGAGTTCAGAACATTTAACAAATAATAGTTAGAAATACATAGACAGCATTCAAAGTTTATGTAACAGCTTTAGAATGTCTCGCTACGGACCTGTATTGCACTAAATACGTTTCCAAAAATACTGCAGTATAACGTATTGATCGACTTTACTTAAATCTATTTTTAGAATTTCTTTAAAAAAATAGCGTAAGGATATTAACCAGGCAAAATCAAAATCTGAACTAACTCAGAATTATTTTTATTATTTGTTATTATTTTATTTCAGGTTAAAACACAAAATAGTTAAAAATTGATACAAAATCCTCTAAAATCAAACTAATGGATAAACTATTATAATTTCATGAACTAAAACAGTATTTTATCACAGTTGGCATTGGTTTCTAAGTGTTAACGATTAAATATATATCACAGAAACAATTCGCAACCCACACTAACATAAAAAAGATGATTACAATGCATTTTTGTTTAATGATGAGTAACTAGAAATAGTGTGTAAAAACCTTGGATAGCCCATGAAAGCCCAGAGGCTTATTTCCGATGGGGTCCGTTGATTATACTTACTATTATTACTACTATACTCACAACAAAAAGCAAAGCCGAAACGAAAAACTAATAAAAATCGGTAAGAATGATTTAGGGATTGGAAGGTATAGACAAAACTTGTTTCCATAATATATCTGCCATAATGACTGACTAAAGTATTATACGACTTTTCTACTTAGACATTATTTAGATCTAAATAAATAATTTGTTCAGAAACAACTATGGTAAGGCTAGACTTAGAAGGTGGTTTTTCACAGCCGTTTTGAACGTGAACTTTTCATCTATCTTTTTAATTGAATCAGGTAATGAATTCTAATCCTTAATTGCACAATAATAAAATGTGACATAGTCTTTCCCATAGCATTTGGACACTCTAAAATTGTACATAGTGGACCTTGTAGAATATGAGGGGTATCCTTAACATTCACAAAATTCTCTTTCATATATTCTGGACATCTGTCATCATTAACAATTTTAAATACATGATTCAATCTTAACTGCTTGTTTCTATTTTCTACATTTAGAAGTGACATATCTGCAAGGTTAGACTGGTTAACTCTTTCTCTTGGGCCCATACCAAATATAAATCTAACAATTTTGTTCTGGCATATTTGTAATTTGTCTCTAAGACTCTTGTTTAAACTTGGGTACCAAGAAGAACATGCATAATCCATATGACATTGAATTAAAGCAGAACACAAATATTTTCTAGTTCTAATGTCCAAAGATTTAGTATTTCTATACATGAACTTAAGACGTGAGTTTACTTTACTAACAATGTTATTAACAATACTTTCACCCGATAATGAATTATCTATGTTAACTGCAAGGTATTTTACAATAGTAGTTGACTCAATAGTATGGCCATTACCTGGGACCAATATACACAGGGATTGGAAACGGACGATTAGTCCGAAATATGTTGTCGTCGGTTTTGCCGCGCATGCGCACTGACTTCGAATCCAATGCGCTTTTAGTAAAATCAGCGTCTTTTTTACATGCAGTTATTGCTTACAATCAAGAATAGAAAACTTGAATACTGACACAATCGCTTTTGACATATATAAACTTCAGATTTGTGCTTTAGTTGTTTTCGAGTTTTAACATTTGATGCATAAAAAGGCCATAAAAATTGATGCGTCGATGCGTAGAGATTAGAGAAAATGTGTAATTCTCTTGTAGGTGACTTTAAAGTTCGCTTATAGAAATGCATTTAAGTATAGTTTATTTTGAAATCAATACGATCATCTTATAGCTAAGGTGTGGATACGGGTTTTTGTCACACTTTAAAAAGTACATTTTGATAAATGAATGGCTAAATTCTCAGTTGAAAAGGGGCGATATTCAGAAAAAAAATGTGAAATTATTGTATCCAATATAGTGTTAGTGGCTTTAAAGTTCGCTTATAGAAATGCATTCAAATATACTTTATTTTAAAATCAATACAATCATCTTATAGCTAACGTGTGGATACGGGTTTTTGTCAAACTTTAACAAATGTATTTTGTAAAATAAACGGCCAAATTCTCAGTTGAAAATTGGTGATATTCGGAAAAGATGTGTAAATAATGTATCCATTATGTATTATGTCCCAGCCAATACACACAATTTTAAAATCTTTCAACTTTTTCAGTTTTCGTTTGGATCCATATACTATACATTTATAGAACAAAAAAATCTCAGCTTTTATACTTGGTAGTGGTAGCATCTACCAAGAATTGGTAGAAATACCAAAAATTGGTAGGACTGACCAAAAATTGGTAGCGCGTCTCTACCATAAATATTGGTAGCTACCAAAAATAATGGTAGTGACCCAAATCTGGTAAGTTCTGGAACGCATAACATCACTTACTTCAAAGGGAAAAATACATTATGAAACAATTTAAGTATTTTATAACTTACAACTAGGAATCCTAATCCTTGTAAATAACTTTGTTTACGCCAGCTAAAAATAGAAGCTGTTCACTCAAGCGTTAACGCTATACCATGATGCAATTGTAAACAATGCATATGTCCGTTACCGTGACAAATTGGAAACTGTTTTCAATAAATGGATATAACAAGAGGATTTACATGGAAAATGTGTCAGCCACACTGGCTTTGTAACAATAAAAACGTACATAAAGTAAAAATTTGCAAAGTTTCGTACTTATGAAGAAAACAATGACGATCGTAATAACCGATTGCGAAAACATGTGACACTACTTTAAAGTTTGGTCAGATAAGAGGTTGAGACATTTTTACTGGGACGGAACAATAAACATGTAAATATAACAACTATATGTAAGGGTCTGTGGACATACATAAGACTAAAACTCAGGGTGTTACAATATTTCAAATTAGCAACTCCAGGGGTTTTTTGCTATATTACTGTAGCCCCTTAACGGCTACTTCCCCACCCGAAAAATTCCCCTCGAGCCGAAAAATTTCCCTCAGGCGAAAAAATCCCCTCGGACCGAAAAATTCCCTTTTGCTAGTTTGTTTTCTTTCAAAAACTCGTATTTTTAAAAAAATCGCCGATATTCACAAACACTGGATCCATTTCCGTATCCGGAGATAGTGTAAAAGCCGGGACCGGGTCTAATCTGCGGGTCCCGAACCTGCAATCATATATGCAGTGTACTTCAATTGTAAACGAAACGTTTGTTTATCGTGAACACGTAACAAAATTTGCATTTTTATTATAACCAATAAACGATATTTACGCACTGAATTACGATGTCACGATCGCGGGTTTGACAGTTTGATCAAGGGAAGTAATCGCTGCGTCATCCCGGTCGTTCCGAACTTTACACCATCTTCGATTTACTTTCGTTTGCTCGCACTACAGTAGATGTTACTCAGATATCTGACTCTTCTGGAACCAAACAAATATCACCATACTTCAAAAACTTCGTAGAAGCCACAAATTGTATGTTATTGATATCGTTTTATTAACCTAGCTTCCAAGTGGGTGGGTGGGGTAATCGCGCCATTCATTCGTTTGTAGGGGTCGTTTCTAATGACGTTTTTTAGGCATAAGGACCCAGTTGTTGCGATTTTCGTGCGGTTTGTGATCTGTGTGCTCGTTCTACCCTGTACCCTTTCGTAAATCTCCATTTACACAAAGTTGCTGAGGCATTGTTGTTGTTGCTTTAATTTTTAGCAGATTTACTAGTCTCATAACTGTACAGGAGCTATGTTTAACTCAGATGATCACTAAAAGGGGTCAAGTGGCATAATATGAGCAATTTGTAGTTAGAACATCAAAAAAATATGTGTTACACAAACTTTGATCTTCTTGTTGATATGTTTAAGGATTTCAAAGCTAGGAAGATAACTATCTGAAGTGTTGTTTTTTAAGTTTTTTCATTGTTTATTTTCAAGTTTTGTTAATACAAGGGTTTTTCCCCAAAACGCGATTTTCGCGCGTTTTTTCCCCTCCCGAAAGGCCAGGCCTTTTCCCCAAAGTCCAAAAAAAACCCTGAACTCTCACCGGTTCAAATGGTTCTGACTTTAGGCAACCTAGAATGAGAGGAAGATCCCATTCGGGAATTAATTTCCTGACAGGTGGACGTTCATAAAAACTCCTCTCAATGTCCTAATGACAAATGGGTGCTGTCCAACGGAATAAGTACTTCTCAACCGGTGGTAAAAAAAGCAGATAACATGGATCTATACCCATTAATAGTACTATATTTCAAACTACTTTGAAATAAAAAAGGTAAAAACATTGGCACTGTCTTTTAAAGATGGTGAAAACGGATTAATTTGTTGTTCAGAACACCAGCTACAGAATTTTAGGAACTTTGCCCAATAATCTTCATGTGTTACCTGCCTGCAAGAGGCTTTGACAAGCTTTTTGAGTTCTCAGAAAAATATTTTGAAGACCGTTGTCTGTCAATCGATAAAAGCCATGCAGTCAGTTTAAAATTCTGAGGTTCTGGGTGACAAATTTGTCCCCTTCTCTGAGATAATAGGTCCGGAATGACTGGTAATTTGATTGGAAGAGCAATTAGTAACCTCAGCAGTACTGGAAACCAACGCTGCCATGGCCAGTGGGGAGCTATCAAAATGATCTAGCAATGGAATTGTTGCATACGATTCAACACTTTTGGTACTGGAGTGGCGGATAAGCATAAGCATACGTGTTCTGCCAAACAATCTACAGGTAGAGCATGTAAAGCATTTATATAAGCTTGTGGATGGCGAATCCATGAACAGAACAGAGGAGTTTTCTTGTTTATTGAGCTGGCAAGGAGGTCCATCACGGGTTGACCCCAAATGCAGAAAATCTGCAATTGATGGAAGCGGTTAAAGAGTTGAAAATTCCAAATTTTCGCGGCGTATTTATGCGTAATCAACAACCTAAAACGAGCTCGAAAAAGGGAATGCGGAATATTAAATTTGGACAACTCGGATCCGAACGACGGTATTGGATCCTCTAACGCTAGTGGCACGCATTGGGTTTGTTGAATTAAAAAAGGAAAAGACAAGGTAAAATATTTAAAACCAAAAATATTTTACAATAAAGATCAGGTGCAGCCGAAAGGATCAGTCATTTGCGGGCATTTGTGCTTACACGTCTTAAACAAAAGTTTTAAAAATTAAAAAAATGCCAGTCGATAAATTTGGTCGAATGCCTAAAACGGACGCGAGGGCCGACTTTATAAAGCGGGGGGGGGGGAAATTAATATGCTCGGAAACAAGATTACGAATCTCGGAACGCCGACGGATGCGGGTGATGCGGCCAACAAGGCGTTTGTAATAATACGGGGAAACAGGATGGTACGAGAATATAAACTAGATAAAATTAAACAACTAGAGGCGACGATACAAACTTTAAAAAGCAATCAAGTGAATACGCTCATGATTTCATTCGACATAAACAAAGGTACTATTATTGACTCGGAAAAGTTAATAAATGGGGGGTTTGACTATATCACGGAAGGTTTCGATAAAACGGAAAACAAATATATCGATTATAAAAATATTATAGACTACCCTCATTCTATGCTACTGGGCGAGCGCAGAGAAGTATGGCTCTTTAAAAAGCCGGGGTTGTATAAGCTCGACATTGATTTACAACACACCAATAGTTTACCAGACACCCCGGAATCAACCGCATTAACTAGCCGGATAAAACTGAAAGGAACTGAGTGGGATAAGGAAACGGCAAATTTTACCAGATAACTAATAGATAATAAGGACGTGAGAATAATAAAAGGCAACTGGTCATTTGAAATAACGGATGAAGCATATTTACTTTTTGAACCCAAACAATGGTTTTATCGATTTAAAATTGTAAAAAATGGATACATAAGACTGTATTATAAACCGTTTTAATTGGATTAAAATAAATTTTTCTCGTCATAAAAATGCCTGTCGATAAATTTGGACGAATGCCTAAAACTCACGTTTCGGGTTCCGACGTGTCTTTATCTTACATAAGTAACAATTTTCTAAGAAAGGGGAAAATCGATATGTTTGGAAACAAGATTACGAATCTCGGTACTCCCACAGACGGGGGTGATGCTGCGAGCAAGGCATTTGTGATAAAACGGGGAAACAAGATGGTGCGTGATTACGGTCTAGATAAACAAAAACGCGAATTAAGAGATATAAAAGATTCGTTGATTGATAAAATAGAAGAGAAATTGAGAAACGATATCGAAAAAGGGGTAGAAAGTCTTAAAAAAGAATTGGAGAAATACGTAGACGAAAATGAGTTGAAACGAGCAAAGACGGAAATTGGGCAAACTTTTGTCAACAAAATAAAAGAATACTTGAGAGAATATATCGACGAACGAAATTTGGAAACCAAACTGGAAAGCCTAAAGAATGAATGGGCGTTGGATGACGAAACCATTGAGGACAGAATCGAACGGAAATTACAGGGAGATGTAAAAAGAGGAGTGGAAAATTTAAAGCAAGGATTCGAAACGTACGTAGACGAGAATGAATTTGAGCGGGCAAAAACAGAAGTTGGTAAAACCTTGGTTAATAAAATGAATGAAAATTTAAGAGACTACATAAACGATCGAAAATTGGAAACCAAACTAAATAAACTAAAAAAGATTGGACGAGGGATGATGAAACCATCGAGAGTAAGGTTGAACAAGACGTAAAAAGGGGGATGGAAAGTCTTAAAAAAGAATTGGAAACGTACGTGGACGAGAATGAATTGGAACGAGCAAAGACGGAAGTTGGTAAAACCTTTGTAACGACGGTAAAAGAACATTTGAGAGGATACGTCAACGAACAAAAAAATGGAAACTGAACTGAATAAACTTAAAAGAGAATGGGCGTTAGATAGCGAAACCATTGAGGATACATTTGAACGAAAATTACAGGGAGATATCGAGAAGAGTGTAGAAAATCTAAAAAAAGAATTGGAAACGTTCGTAGACGAGAAAATCCTAAAACCAACCATTGGAAGGATAAAGACGGATGTGGGGAAAGCCGTCGTGGCAAACAATACCAAAATTTTACGATTAGAATCGGATATAAAATTTCTTGGTGAAAATTTATTAGATACTATAATCAATATAAAACAAAAAGAAGATAATCGGGTTGTTATCACTAATAATAAAAATAAACGATACAACTTTTTCACATCGGCCTTTATTAAAACACCGAATGAGAATATTATTTATGACGATATAGTAACGTAACCCATTATTGTGGGTGATGAACATTTGTACGGCACGGAACACTGGCTTCTTAAAAAGACGGGGGTTTACACCGGAATATACCCCCTAACGTACGACGAATACAAGTTCACCGCTAAAGGACACGTGAAATTGTATTATAAATCGTTTTAATGCGCATTTTTTTCTCTTATAAATATGGGAAATCTTCTCATATTTATATTTTTTTTATTTTTTCCTGGATTTTTTCGCGAGAGCGGGGAGGTTGAAATTGGAGAAACTCTATTTTTTTCGTGAGAGCGGAGGTTTGAGGTCATGATGAAATTTTTTGAAACTCCATTTATTTTTAGATTTTGGGATTCCGTGAATTTTCTTGAGGTCAATGAGTGCAACATGCGCGTAAAATCCTAAAATGCTAAATACTAGCCACACCTTGAAATCTGAACCTTAGAAATTTTCTGTGATTTTTGAAACTCTTGAATCTTTTAAATCTATAGTCAAACCAAAATCTCCTTGCTTTACTACGTTTATCACTTTGATCATAGTGTCCATTTTGAAACGTTTCTTCTCGAGATACCTGTTCAATGGTTTGAGGCTGATAATTGGTCCTCATTTTTCTGGAGCACCAAATATAACGTACTAGGGCCTTCCAGCAGCCATTCACAAAAAAAGTAGGAAAAAATGTAGGTTTTCTGATAGAAAAGGAGGAAAAATTAGGAACTTTTTATTAGAAAAAGTAGGAAAAGTAGGATTTTTTAGCTAAATACTAATGCATTTTAACTTACTGAGAGAAGCCATTCGTAATGCAAAATCCTACCAATCTTTGTTCCACATGGAGTACGGTCATGTATTTAGGTGATGAAAGCTTGGTCAGTTTCTATCGGGACTCACCTTACATACGATAGATGAAGCAGGGGCGTAGCTTGCCTAAATAAGAGAGTCTATGCAAAATCCTAGGGAAATTTTGAAATTCTAGAAAGTCGTAGGTGCATTTTACGGCTATTTTGGTATTTTATGACTATTAGAAATGAAAAAAAATCATAGTTTTAGTTATATAAACGGTCAAGGATATCAATTTTCGATCATTTTTGGAAATCGAGTCTAGGCAATTGCCTAGTACTGCCTAATAGAAGCTACGCGCCTGACAAGGAGAGACATGATTACCACACATTCCAACAAAGGAAACCAGCCAGACAGGCATCTAAAAAAAAGATTATTTTTCATCCTTTTTGCGGAATTAATTTTCCAAAAAGTAGGAATAGTAGGAGGTTTTGAGGAAAAAGTAGGAAAAAGTAGGAAGCTAGTAAAAAAGTAGGAAAAAGTAGGAGGCTAGTAAAAAAGTAGGAAAAAGTAGGAAAAAGTAGGAGGTTTTGAGGAAAAAGTAGGAAAAAGTAGGAGGCTAGTAAAAAAGTAGGAAAAAGTAGGAGGCTAGTAAAAAAGTAGGAAAAAGTAGGAGCCTAGTAAAAAAGTAGGAAAAAGTAGGAGCCTAGTAAAAAAAAGTAGGAAAAAGTAGGAGGCTAGTAAAAAAAGTAGGAAAAAGTAGGAGGCTAGTAAAAAAAGTAGGAAAAGTAGGAGGCTAGTAAAAAAAGTAGGAAAAGTAGGAAGCTAGTAAAAAAGTAGGAAAAAGTAGGAGGCTAGTAAAAAAAAAGTAGGAAAAAGTAGGAGGCTAGTAAAAAAAGTAGGAAAAAGTAGGAGGCTAGTAAAAAATAGAAGGAAAAAGTAGGAGCCTAGTAAAAAATAGTAGGAAAAAGTAGGAACGCTGAAAAACCGGAATCTGCAAATTTTGGATCTACCACTTCTAAGTTCTATTACGTTTTTGTTTAAAGTTTCCTTATTTCTTTTTCTAAAACTATATGATGGTTCTTTTGAACCACAGTGTCTTTAATATCCAGAAAATTTGGTTTTTGAATGAATGAATGAATGAATGAATGAATTGTTGTTGCGAGGAAGCGTTCGACTACACGAAATTGACGATTTTCGTAGGAAAAAGATAGTAACAACAGAAACAAAATAATATAGGCATATACATGTACATACAACAACGATGTCCTCTATCATCATTGTACGTTTCATCTTACATAACTTCCTAGTAATCACAGAATCAGGACCCATTGTATATAATATATTGTATATAGAGGATCTTGAATTAGTGCTCATTCCTTACCATTTTTATTGAACGAGTTGACAAAATAATATGACACGAGGCTCTGCCGAGTGTCATATTGTTTTTGTCAACGAGTTTAATAAAAATGGTAAGGAATGAGCACGAATGTAAGATTCTATTTATCATATAACCGTAAAAACGACCACAGAAAATGAAACAGACTATAGGATTACCTATATACAAGACGTCTAGTGTAGACTGTTCACTACTGTGCGCAAAAAAGTAGTGCGTGTTTCTATTAATCGTTTGGAGATAAAATGCAAGATAAAAGACATAAAATCGTTATTTTATTTACACAAACATCATTTTATCCATATTATGAATATTGAAATAATTTATAAAACAACACTAAATATAAATCCGCAATTCGTCCCTGACCTTGTCATAGAAATGCGTACTGAAATGTTCACGAGTGTCAATATTCAAAATACACGTCATATTTTTCTTAGTTATTTAAACTGTGTATTGTGACCGTTTAAAACGTGTAAACTGGATTTATTGAATCACTGGGAGTCACTGTCAGAGTCCAGGATACGGAGTCTTTTTCTCGCAGGCTGAACTGGACAAGAATTATGTTGATGCACATGTATTTCAAATTTTCCACCGTGTATTTGTGAAGCAAATATGCTATTGAAACCGCCATGGACTTGAATTGAAGACTGTGCTCTGACCGACGAATTCGATGAAAGAGCACTCAGATAATTAGTGGTGACAGCCTGATTTTCATCTGTGGCTTGGAGTATTGATAAAATATTCCTGTGTTGTTGTTCATTGATATGACTGTAATTATTAATTGACGATATATTTTTATGTCCGGAGATTTGCATGATTTGATTCGGTGGTACATTGTTTTCGGATAGCTTCTGAACGAGATATTTTCTCGCACTGTGGTTGGATAGCTTCTGAACGAGGTATTTTCTCGCACTGTGGTTGGATAGCTTCTGAACGAGGTATTTTCTCGCACTGTGGTTGGATAGCTTCTGAACGAGGTATTTTCTCGCACTGTGGTTGGATAGCTTCTGAACGAGGTATTTTCTCGCACTGTGGTTGGATAGCTTCTGAACGAGGTATTTTCTCGCACTGTGGTTGGATAGCTTCTGAATGAGGTATTTTCTCGCACTGTGGTTGGATAGCTTCTGAATGAGGTATTTTCTCGCACTGTGGTTGGATAGCTTCTGAATGAGGTATTTTCTCGCACTGTGGTTGGATAGTTTCTGAATGAGGTATTTTCTCGCACTGTGGTTGGATAGCTTCTGAATGAGGTATTTTCTCGCACTGTGGTTGGATAGTTTCTGAATGAGGTATTTTCTCGCACTGTGGTTGGATAGTTTCTTTTCTGTGGAGATCCCTGCAGCTTTTACCATTCGTGACATCATACTTGCTAGCTTATTGATTCCTACAGGACTGCGTTTAAACCAAATATCATTTTCAGTAGGTGAGTTTTTGTGGATGTAGCTATGTAGAATGGATGTTCAGCTAGTGAATACCCTGCCGGACGTTTGGCTACATATTTTTTGTAGATAGAGATGGGATCTCGACCCGGGTTGTCTAAATTCGCCCACAATTTTGGCGTTACTTGACGCACATCCCTGGGGTTTACACCTGTTCTAGTTTTTGTTTGTCGTTCGGTGAATTCTAAATATTCATGCCCATTTGTAGCTGTTTTCAGTTTTACGTCTCCCCAACACATTTCTCTATGTTCAGTTCTCTCCCGAAGCCCGAAATGTATTGTATTATAGAACCAAAGTGTCTGGAGTATTGAGTCTGGAGTACTGCTACCGAATTGACCTGTTCCCCATAAAGTTTCGATTTCTCTGTCAGAAACTGGTTCAGCACGGTTAGAAAGGTTGCCCTTCCCATCCCTTTTCAACTGTTTTTGTTTGCATTTTAGTACTTCGCGCACTTTGGCGAAGTTTGGGCTTGTAGCAAGGTACTCGCCATAATTGTAGCGGCGAAGTTGTTTGTCGAAACTAGCCATGAAACCGCGGAGTGTGTTTGGCTCATATTCGTCACCGTTCGCTTTTTTGATAGACATGAAAAATCTGCACATCAGTGTTTGCAGGTCGGCGACAGGAATGTTATGCATTTCTCTACTCTCACTGATCTCTGCGGAATTGAAAAATTCTCTCAGAATTTTTAAGTCATATACAGTTTTGCTTAGCGTGCTTTTATTCGACTGTTCATTGATAAAATTATCAATATCGTCCACTTGATTAACCTGGTAGAATCGGTTCGTCTGCAGCGTAGTGGGGGTTTCAATGAATGGTAGCAACCTTGTGCTTTCAATTTCAAATTCACAATTACTGTCACAGAGTCTAACAATATACAAAGTTCCAAACCCTCGATACACACGTTCATTTACTACAGCTTTGCCTCGCCTATCAATGTTGACGAAATCGCCTGGTACGAATCGAAAGTCGGCCATGTTTACAAATATCGTAGTAGCGTAGTAATACAAAATATGCAAATATAGTGATTTGGCTAATTTGAATATTTATTGCATCGTTTGGCAGTGCCGAACGATATTTCCGGCACGGGTTTACGGCACTCCTGGACCGCAGGTTATGTGATAAATATATATTTTTACACTACTAAGATAATCAAACATACAATACCGTCTCTACTAAGATAATCATAAACGAGTATATAATGTAACACTACTAAGATAATCATATACATGTATATAATGTAACGCTACTAAGATAATCATATACATGTATATAATGTAACGCTACTAAGACAGTCATACATACATGTATATAATGTAACACTACTGAGATAATCATATACATGTATATAATGTAATGCTACTAAGATAGTCATACATACATGTATATAATGTAACACTACTGAGATAATCATATACATGTATATAATGTAACGCTACTAAGATAATCATATACATGTATATAATGTAACGCTACTAAGATAGTCATACATACGTGTATATAATGTAACATTACTAAGATAATCATATACATGTATATAATGTAACGCTACTAAGATAATCATACATACATGTATATAATGTAACACTACTGAGATAATCATACATACATGTATATAATGTAACGCTACTGAGATAATGATACACACATGTACATAATGCAACACTACTGATATACCCATACGTACATGTATATAATGTAACACTACTGAGATAATCATACACACATGTACATAATGTAACACTACTGAGATAATCATATACATGTACATAATGTAACACTACTAAGATAATCATATACATATATATAATGTAACACTACTGAGATAACCATACATACATATATATAATGTAACACTACTGAGATAATCATATACATGTACATAATGTAACACTACTGAGATAATCATACATACATGTATATAATGTAACACTACTGAGATAATCATACATTCATGTATATAATGTTACATTACTAAGATAATCATATATACATGTATATAATGTAACATTACTAAGATAAGGATATACATGTATATAATGTAACACTACTGAGATAATCATACATTCATGTATATAATGTTACATTACTAAGATAATCATATATACATGTATATAATGTAACATTACTAAGATAAGGATATACATGTATATAATGTAACACTACTGAGATAATCATATAAACATGTATATAATGTAACGTTACTAAGATAATCATATACATGTACCGTGGCCCAGTGGTTAGTTCGCTGGACTTGTAACCCTGAGATCCGGGTTCGAATCCTGGCCGCGGCAGGTCATACCCTTTTATGAAAATTTGACAAAAATGTCGATTTTTCTCCACATGTGGAGAAGTTGCCGGCTGTTCGTGGAAGGGAAAGTTAGTACCGATTAGTATACAGTCCAGGAAAACTCGTTAGGTGAACCGGTCACCGTATACAACTGAAAAATTGTTGAAAAACGGCGTTAAACCTAAGTGACGATAAGTCACATAAAAACAAAAAAAAACATATACGTAATGTAACACTACAGGTATATAATGTAACATTACTAAGATAATCATATACTTAATGTAGCGTAAGTGGCTACAAACGTAAAAATAAGCGAAAATGACATTTTAAGTTATTAACAATAATTGAATATCATACTATCATACCATGCAACAAAAAAAAATCGATCCGAATATGCAAAAATAGTGTTTTATCGCGATAAAAACTGCACCCCCATATCGACTCCACTTTATCAGCAAGAACGATCTAGGAGGCGGCGTTGTAAGGGGCTCCTTAAGGGCAAATTTGTATTAATCGATATTAAATTTGGTATCGCTTGCCGTATGTTAACATAAGTATTTGAAATTCGACAGATTATCAACATCAAGCGGATTAAAATGGGAAATAAGAAAAATAAGGCTAAGCAAGGTGTTAGAGTGTTCTCAAAAAGTGAAAAATGTAGTTAGAAATTTCTTTCACGCGGAAGTTGGTTTACGAATGCTAAAGATACCGAATGCATATCTATGTCCCGTAAAAAACTTGACCATAGTGACGTGACATATTGTGAAAATGGAAACTTTATGGTGGAAAATTACGTAATAAATATATAACTGCAACAATCATTTGATGTGCAAGATAGGTGTGAATTCATTAACACCTTGGTCGATTGGGCTATTAGCATCTAATGTACTTTTAATATAAAATATATGATGAAATAACTGATCCGGAACACTGGTCTTATTGAAGTGTGATATCGATATCATACTCTAACGCCTTGCTAATTATACTATCAATATGGGTCAATTTAGACCTTATATATGTCGCATAACACATTCCTTTATGTTTTGGCGGGAGATATAATAAACAGCAATATGGTATGAAGACACTTCATGCACCTTTATGTTTTGGCGGGAGATATAATAAACAGCAATATGGTATGAAGACACTTCATGCACCTTGCAATAAAACGCACACGATAAGAAAACGAGCTGTCAAAGATTGTTACCTCGTTAATGTTATGACATACCATTTTTACAAGTTTAATTAAATTTATATATTCCAAAGTCAGGTTTCAAACACAATTAAAGTTATAAAACTACAATATATTTAAATTGCCAGTAAATTAATACAGGGAGACTGCGTCAACGAAAATTATTATTGTCGCTATTTCATCGATGTAATCAATAAAATAAAATTATTTCAACGTGCACTTTTATTAAGCAACTCTGTACATTTTTGTAAAATATTGAAAGCTATCAAACAAACAATTGGATGAAAAACAGTAACGTCTTTTGGACATTGGGGGTGCATGTTTTTCGAGAATCTTATATTATTCTGTTATATATCTAATTACCTTTATATATTAGTATGTTTTTAAATGATTACATTAACAGACATAAAACATAGACACTTTTCTACAAATCAATCACATCTTAAGTTCTTATTTTTACACTAAATGCATGGCTACCTTTCATTCAACTTATATAGCGGTTTCCCCAGCCATCTTCAACTCGATTTCCCAATCAGCCGTTTTCCCCGTTGAGAACCTCTCGGTTGACGAGAAATCTGATGTACCGTGTATTGCATCGGTACGATATGATACTATTTTGACGAATAATTCGTAATTAAGCTCTTTAGCGTCATCTAAAATGGTGGGCGGTTCCACTAATTGATCTGCTAACGATTAACGAATTTGATTGGTTATCAAATTTTAATAGGCTGTATTAATTTATAGAATAATTGTTGATTACACGAGGTGATAATGATCTGACTTTTATTGCTAATTTCTCGCTTAGAAAAAAAAGTAGTGGGTGCTATTTTTGAACAAAGATTGCCGCCTTATTAGAAGATGGATTTCAAAGCGGTTTTCGGTATTTTGTAGCGGAAATGCTTATCTAGGGAACCGTGTCACAGAATTTTGATATTTATTTTCGTTTTTTATCTATGACGTATTACGTAATTTTCAGCGGGGTTCAGGCGACGGAATTTCTTTAAAGTCAAATATCTATTGAATGGAGGACGTTATCAAAAATCTGAGACACGGTTCCCTGCATGATACTATGGTTGTTGTTTTAAGGCTAATTGTTGTAATATATCCCTATATACAGAGTAGTGATCGTTATTCAAAATATGAAAATTACGTGCGATATTGGTTTATAGAAGACAGACCAAGTACAATATTTGTTTCAAATCACTTGCAATAGACTCTGTATAGTGGGTTTATCAATATATACAATTATGGTTGACTTTTTAAAACTATAAATTAGTAAAACTTAATATCACCATATAGCCACTCACGCTACATAAATGTAACGCTACTAAGAATATTACATTTAATGCAACATTACCGAGATAATCATAACTTTTTAACACATTTCTTTTTCATGTAAACAACATATTTTAGAAGTTATTTTTGGATTTAGTTTTATACTTTTCAAACGTTATTATGCTAACAACTTTTGTTGGCCAATCGGTAAGTACTCATAGGGTGTTGATCGGTTACCGTACGCTTTTGATTGGTGACCAGTCTGATTTCGTGAGTGGTCAATCGATGGCTAGTCGGAGACATGGTGGCGTTGGATAGGTGATGTCGGGTGTGGCTCGGTATTATATAGATCGTCGCCTATAGTTTTGCTCCAGTTTCTGCAGTTGTTTAATCCACGTCACATTAGACTGAGATTCTCTGACAATTCTGTGAGACGTTTTGTTATTTTATTATCATGCCTGTAAAAAGGAAATGCAAAAAATCCGACAAAGGCAAGACCCCGATGACTGCCTCTGACGAGGTCCAACATTTCCGGGTTCATCCTCATACAGTTCTTGAAGGAGCTGATGTCCCCTCCCTCAACTCTGCAAGAATGGTGCTATACTGTCAAAACTGAAACCATCTCTCCCGGGTTAACCAGGGTCTGGTCCACTATCTTCTTCGTGTCATTCGGCGGAGTCTGTGATCAGCTATGGATTGCTGAATGAGCTGAATGACCTGCCTCACCTGCCTGAGAATTGCCTGCTGCTGCAATATGACACCAAATTGCTGGATGGCTCTGTCATCCCCCATGATGTTATTCGGTCGACTCAAGTGCAAAAAATCATCGGTTCTGATCACTTAAACATATTGTTTTAATAAAAGAACCGACAACATTCTATATCACGAGATATGCAAGCTATAAATCATCGATCGATACGCCCGATTTAGCTCCGATTTACAAACGATAAAGAAACGATAGTATTTTGAACAGTATTTTTATTGATGAAAACATCCTTATCACCAACCCAACCCCGTTTGAGTTGCTTTTGGTCACCTACCAGCAACCCATGAAATGTTTGTTTAACCGATTGAACAATTGTCCATCAACGATGGCCGTTTACTAAGAAATCGGAACTAAAATAACCTGATAACCGATCAAAACAGTAATTTAAAATACAAGAGGGACATGATGGCCCTGCATCGCTCGCCAGAATAAATATTAATTGACTTGGTACTAAAAATGTAATAAAGGTACACTTGTGGGCAAATTATGGGGAACAATAATAAACTTGATAAAGGACCATCAAAGGATACTACAAAAGAATATTCGTGATGACTGAAGGATGCCACAGACCAAATTTGGTGATTATCCAACCACTGGTTCATGAAAAGAAGTCATTTTAAGGTGTTTTGCTCTAGCGGCCCCTAATTGGGGCCAACCATTTTTATTTGAGCAAATCTGATAGAACAGTATCTAAATATGCTAAAAACCAAGTTTGGTAATAATCCATCCATAGAAACATGAGAAAAAGTCATTTTTAGGTATTTCTATTTTTAGCATTAGCGGCCCCTAAAAGGGGCATGATGCGTTTGAATCAAGATGAACGTCAAGTAGCGATCCAAATGCTGCTACGGAACTTCCATTTGAGTAAATCGACGATAACTCGTTTGTACTAGCCTCTACGTCAGACCGGAATGTAATAAATGACAGGCCTAGAAAGCTCAGAAAGACACGTCGCCAAGACAGATACATGCATCTAACCCATCTTCGTAATTGGTTCCAAACAGCTGTGGAAACGGCTTTGGTAATGCCAGGAACGCACAACAATCGGTACAGATAGAGTCAGGAATCACCTTCGAGAGTTTGGGTTACGTCCTCATCATCCGTACGTTGGTAATACCATTAACACCATAACGACGTTAAATATGACCTGGCTCACACAACACAGACTTAATGTGTTTCCCCTTCGTCAATGGTGTAACGTTATGTTTTCGGATGCACAACGTACCATTTAAACAAGATAACGCTCGGGCACATATAGCGCGGCTCAGCATGACGTTTCTTCAGCAAAACAACGTTCATGAGTCGCGCTGGTCTCCCTATAGTCCGAAAATCACTCTAATAGAGCTCCTTTAGGACGTCCTGGATAGGCGTGTTCGTAGACGCCCCCAGCTGCCAACAACGTTTCTTACACTACGACTAATGCTCGTACAGGAGGGGGGTGCTATTCCCAAAGCACAGATCTATCGTTTAATCCAGTCCATGACAAGGCGTGTGCGTGCGGGACTCAAATGGTGTCCATACGCGCTATTAACGGCTTGTGTTTTTGAACTTGTTAACTCTTTCGGGCCGAATCCCGACTGAAGGCGTGATATTATCTGATAACAGAACGTCGAGTCCCGACTGAAGTCGTGTTTACAATTAACACCTGTACGTCGAATGCCGACTGAAGGCGTGATGAACATGTCAAGTAAAACAGATGCTATTTGATAAAATCTATGTCAACATCTCCTATGTAGTGAATTCAGTGATTCCAATGATGATATTCAGCTTGCTCGTCTAATTCAAGGCAGGATTTACCAGGACAGTGATAGCTCCGACAGTAATGAAGAGGTGGGTGGGGAATGGACGACAAATTTTCGTAAGATAAATTTTAACGATTTTGACGGAAATCCGGGACCAGTAAATGTTTTAGGAGCTGAAAAAAATGAATTGGACTTTTTTAATTTAATTTTTAGTAATGAGCTTTTGCAGGATATTGCTAATGAAACAAATCGATATGCTGCAAAAGTTCAGCTACTGAAACCAGATTCCCATTGGAGAAATGTCACTGCCAAAGAGATCAGTGCATATCTAGGGTTTCAGATCGTGATGGGAATAATCCAAGCACCAACACTAGATATGTACTGGTCCACTGACTCAATGTTCAGTCCATCTGGCATCTGTGAAAAATAACTAGGGACCGCTACGACAAAATTAGTAAATATTTTCAAGTAGCCGACAAATCAGGAAATCCAGTCCGTGGACATCCTGGCCATGATAAATTGGCACTAGTTAGGCCGATCCTCGAGAGTGTGAGGACCCAAATGAAAGCCAACTATAGACCACATAGAGAGGTAAGTTTGAAGCTATGATTGGCTACACCGGAAGACTTGGATTCAAGCAATATGTTCCCCTGAAGCCAACTAAGAGGAGAATAAAAGTCATGGTTAGCTGATCCTCGCAATAGTTATGTCAATGACTTTCAAGTCTATTGCGGTAAGGAAGGTACTACAGTGGAGCAAGGTCTTGGTGAAAGGGTTATCCTTGATTTATCAAGAGATATATGGAATAAGGGACATCGCATCTACTGTGACAATTACTTCACGTCAGTACCCTTGTTTGAGCACCTGCTACAAAAAGGGACCTACGCCAGTGAAAATAACAACCACCACTCTGTATATAAGGATATATTACAACAATTAGCATTAAAATAACAATCACCACTCTGTATATAGGGATATGTTACAACAATTAGCATTAAAATAACAACCACCACTCTGTATATAGGGATATATTACAACAATTAGCATTAAAATAACATTCATTGCATTATACATGAAACAGTGCCTCAGATCATCGATATCGTCCGCCGTTTATTAGATATGACCTAAAAGAAATACCGTAGCCTGAACCCAGCTGATAATTACTTAATACACCACAGGTTCAAAATGTCAGATCATTATCTTCACATGTAAACAACGATTATTTGATTATTTAATGCAACCCATTCAATTTTGACTTCCAATCATAATCGTTAATCGTTAACAGTTCAATTATTGAAACTATACTCATTTTTGATGTCTAGTAAGAGTTTTCATTACAAATTATTGTCAAAATAGTATCATATCGTACCAACGCAATAACAAGCATGTCAGATGTCACGCTAATAGAGGCTCTTTACGGGGAAAATTGCCAATTGGGAAATCGAGTTCAAGAAGTCTGCCATTGGTTAAATAATTATGTAGTAGCGATATATTTGTCATAATTTGATTGGTTAGTAAGTCAATATTACGCAAGCGATACAAAGTTATTATCAATTGATACTATTTTGTACCTTACGGAGTCCCCTACATAGTATGCATAGTATTGCATAGTATGAAAGTATAACATTTTATCTTTGTAAATAACTTAAAATATTGTTTACGTTTTTTTTCTGTAACAAGGCACTTGCGCTACATCAAAATAGTGGAATTCTGTTCTACTCCTCTTGCAATGTGACGCCAATTTCAGAGACCGGGTTTGATTCTCTGAAGAATGTACCAGACATGTTTAAAGAGGTTGAAGTCCAAGGACTTCGCCGGCCTTTCTTTGACACGTCTGTCTGTGAAGTCAAGACAAAACCTTGTCAAATTCACGGACTCAACGCAAACGTTCTCTGACAAGGTTGTTCAACAACGGAAAGCAAATGGCAGAGCTTCTGGCATTTAAAACCTTATGCAAATGTTTCCTTACAGTTTGAGTAGATAATGGTCTTCTAGCTGCATTTTGACAGCTGTTTCGTCGGAAGATAGCATTCTGAAAATGCCTGGATGAAATAAATTAGTCATGGGCACGAGTGGTAGACTTTGAGTGACCGCACTATAAAAATGGGATGAACATCCATGAATTTGGGAGCAGTTGCACATTCGTTGAATGACGAATGTCTCTGGGACATGTCCACAAGCAAACTACAGACCCCCTTTAAGACGCCTCCTCAACCCATAATAAATGATGTAACAAACAGCAAAATGCTTGTCAAGGAAAACCCATGAAAATATCAAACATGTGTTCTCCGTATCCATGTCCTGATTTTTTAGGGTTGCAGGATTTCCATGATTCCCATGCTCATTACACATGTAAAATCAAACTTTCACATATCAGTGAATGTGGGTAATACATCTGGTTTAAAAATTATGTACTTAATTTTTAAATACTTTGCTGAAATCGAATAAGACAGTGGTCCTTATCAAACTTTGAAAACCAGAAAAAATCGTGTACTAAATGTAAAACAGCTCTAGGGTAATATTATACAAATGTAATGTAGAAAGGAAACGCCGTAGGCGAATGTTCATTTTTAAAGTACATACAGTCGACTCTCGTTATGGCGAAGTCGGTTAACACGAACTTTCCGTTATGGCGAAGTATTTTTAAGTCCCGATTTTCTCCTTCTAAAAGTATATCAAATTCTGTCGCTTAATTTTGAAGTCCGAATGAACAATTTCGAACCAAATTTGCGTTGTTTATTACGAAGTCAGACAATATTATGCACTTGCCCCAATGTTTTTCACACCTCGCTGAACGAGTACAACGAGTTTGATTTAATTTTTAGTCAAAAACAATAGGGAGATTATTATTGTTTACTCTTAAATGCAAACATATCATCATATGTAACTTAATAGCGGACAAAACGTTGGCATTGTAAAACATGTCATCATGAAAGATTCATGAAGTTTAGTATATTTTTATATAAATCATCATACACGAAGTAAATATCAGTTATTTATTTATTTACTTTATTTATTTACGTGTAAATAATAATAAAATATCACAAATAAGTAATAGTTAAAACACGCACCAATTATCATGAACTAGTGATTCTACCAACGGCCAAAATTTTAATACAATACCGGTGTTCGTCCGACGTTTATGTTGAATTTTCGATAAGACGAAGTATTTTTTCGGGCCCGAAAAAAATCGACATAACGAGATTTAACTGTATAATGTGTATAAAAATCACATTTTATATACTTTTTCAAGTGTAATTCTAAAGGACAACATTATTTGTCTTTTCATACAAAACACTTCCAAAATGTTCTCGAACTCGAATTAATCATCTTTAACACAATTGTTTTGCAATAGTTTTAAACACTTATTATTTAATTCGGATTTTCATTGTTATGTTACACAAATTACTGAGGTTTAAATGCTATTACAACACAAACATTCCAACCTTTTAATGCATCACTTTTGTTAATAATGTTACTAGTTTCAAATGATAAGGGGTATAACAACACAGCCAAACCTGTAAACAATATAGTGCTGTCAGCCCATATAGCAATACAAATAACATTTCACTGATGCAATGAAAAACAAAAAAAATAACTTCGCACAACACATAAGTATTCAGTGCCCAATAAATGGAATAAAAGTTGTAATCTAAGTAAACATTCTTTGGATTAAAAATCAACATGTCAACTTTTCTAGTCAAAAGCCCTAATTATAGGCAAAAGCCTAATTACTTAAAGAAATCAACTTGTGCGACACTTATAACAGGTCATGATTTGTTCTTCAGATGGGATGAATCAACCTTTAACAAGTCTATAGACTGATTCACTATAATATATTTGTCTTCATTCATTGCAATACTGTAACTTTGTGTATAAATATCAAAGAAAATATTGCAGTACATGGCTTTCATACTGCGGTATTGTATCATCATAAATACAGTATTGCAATTTACTGGTATACTGCTATATTGTTAAACCTCTACTAGAGATTTATGTCGATATCTTCACTATTAATCTTCTAGGATGCCTGAGTATAAGTAGTACAATACTGAGGTCAAACGATAGATTTATATTTGCATGCAAACATGACCCATGTAGCACAGGCCAACTCAGGATATGGGAATACTCGTACACGCACACCAAATCTAACATGATCACCTCGGCAATGTATAATCTCTTCACAGATTGGTGACCTGAAAAATTGAAACATAAAAATGTTAGAGAAGCTCATAGGCCATGTTTTATTATACATGCAACTTCATTCAAAATGACTTAGTCATTCTAAATGTGAAATGAAGAAACAAATTAATAATACCAATGGACAACTTCGCAAACAAATGTAGGTCATTAGCCGATTCAATGTTAACAGTGAAGACAACGACATGCAAATACACACAAAAACAGTGTACAGACCTATCTTTTCAACCATTCACACAATTACATGTTTTCCAGTATCATTTGAAAGTGCAAATACGACCTTTCAGCATATACATTGAATTTTGCATGTTCTTCTTCCCAAACTTATTGTTATTCAAACCGTCTTAACACACAAGGAATATTACAGTTTTAGCAATCATGTAATTAAGTAGGACACAAATCAATGTACAAACCTTAATGATGTAATTAAGTAGGACACAAATCAATGTACAAACCTTAATGATGTAGCCAATACTTTACGTGCATTCCTGTTAGAGAACTGAATTGGGTAACCTTTGAATGTGTGACCATCTGGTACAGCTTGTTTAATGGAATCCTGAAATTCTTCATTACCTGGAGTTAAACCTAAAAATATACAATTTAATATACATGATTAAATAACATAATACATCAATCATAAACATTTCATATTCTTCAACAATTTTCTCCACAACCACACAGTTTTAGTAATGATCTTGACCTAACAACAATCAAATAAAATCGAAAGCTAGATATCCATGACAACTTATATATAGATACCAACTTTGTCAGCAATAGCTCATTCTAAACAAGGTTTTTATTAAAGACGCATAAGCTTGTGTCTATATTATGAGACATAATAAACATATGAATTCATAACTTCCATTGAACAATGCAACAAAAATGTGATATCAAAAATTTATCGCAGGAATTCAGTAAATAATTCATGGCTCGTATTTTTTATAATCAACAATGGACTAACAAAGAATACATACAGAGAGCTCTTGTTATGGTGAACTTGCTTAAAGCAACTTTTTTATTTCAAACTTAGCTTCTTCGTATATGCATATAATTATGAAATCACGAAATTTCATTTAAAATTTTACCTAGTGTGAAAGTTATTTCTAAATCCCAAACAGTGATCCTTGAGTAACACGGCAGTTTTCACAATAATTGATACACCTCTCAGAATTTTGAAAATGATAATTGCATAACTTGTTTCTTTAATGGTGTTATATGGCACATCGACAACTAATGGTCATGTCACCATTCCATCGGGACTGCCAGGAAGATCGGACATGGTAAACAAGAGGGTCAAGATGGCCCTTTTTCGCTGATTTAACCTGATGACCTACTTTTTTTGACCCCAGATAACCTATATTCAAACTTGTCCAAGATGTCATTACGACAAACATTCTGACAAGGTTTGGTAAATATCTAATCAAAATTATGACCACCATAATTTTAACAAGGTTTTCCAGTGATCTGGCAGGGTGACCTAGTTTTTGACCCGAGATGACCCATGTTAATTTTTTTAAGACAAACAAAGTGACAAGGTTTGGTGAATATCCAATCAAAACAATGACCTCTGGAGTGTAAACAAGCGTTTCCAGTGATTTGACTTGGTGAACTAGCTTTTGACCCCAGATAACCCATATTTGATCGAGTCAAAGATATCATTAAGACAAACATCTGACAAGGTTTGGTGAACATCCAATCAAAACTGTGACCAATACAGTGTTAAGGTTTTCCAGTGATTTGACCGGGTGACATAGTTTTTAACCCCACATAGCTTTTTTTCAAACTTGTCTGAGATATCATCAAGACTAATTTTCAATTTTCAAGACCCTTTGATGAAATTGATGAAAAATGTGGCCTCTATAGTGTTCACAATATTTTTCATCCATTTGATCCAGTGACCTAGTTAATGACCTCACAAATCATCAAGACTAAGCCATTGACCAATTTTCAAGACCCTTTGACCAAAAATGTGACCTCTACAGTGTTCAAAAGTTTCTCCAGTGATTTGACCCGGTGACCTATTTAATGACTCCACATAGCCCTTTTTCAAACTCGTCGAAGATATGATCAAGACTAAGCTACTGACCACTTTTCACGATGCACACGGCATGACGCCGGATGCCTGACAGAGATCCATCAGTATATATAGCTCACTCTGAACACTTTGCGCTCAGGTGAGCTAAAAATAGAAGATTCAAAATCAGAATATGGAATTTTGGCATTTGAAATTGGTATTGTCAAGGCTGATTTGGTACTAGCACAAGCATTACCTTTAATACCCATGTGACCTGAGAGAGATTAGGTTTATAACTCAGACTCATGTCTGAAATCGAGGGCAAGATCAATGGCTTTCATCTCGGCTAAAAAAAAACAGGACCATATGTTGTCTGGTATACAGCATCTTTTACTATTTTTTTTCTGGATAATGCTGCAGCTGCAACAGTATCCCCATTTTTAGAGCCATCAGAATAAATTGATTGGTATGTATGATAATTTTCTTGAAGTTCAAGGTACAGTGGAATACATGTAATTTTTTTTTTTTCGTTGGGCTCAATTTTCATGGTTTTCACTAAAATGGCTATTTCATGGGAATGTAAATTCATGGATTTTTCTTTTCGGAAAAAATTGACTTACGGTTTTCTGTCATTTTCTTCATTAAAATAACCTCGCTAGTAATGTAAAACTACAGGTAATTGGCCCTCATTATCAAAATGGGACCCTATGAACTTATACAACTTGCCAAAGATATCCATTGATAATATTAATGTTGAACATACGTGTAAATTTTACATGTGTCATCTCTAAGTTGAAAATAGTGCGATGATGGGGCAAAATTATTAGGGGCCTTTCATGTTTGCACCATTCTCAGGTACAATGTGTCCGTTATTTTAATACTAGCTAATGCATACCTATGGTTTTGGTGAGCTAAACATGATGGTTAATGACAAAAATTACCTACTTAATTATACCTATATAAGGAAAAAACAATATTGGAAACAATGTGTCAAAAAATTACACGTCTGTTAATTTATCATTTGTTGTTTTTTTATACACAGCACAGCAGAATTGAAAGTGGTGTATACTAGAGTCAGGTTGTTCAGTAAGTTGTCAACCCATTGACATGAACTTATCTGTGCTTCATCTCCCAAACTGCTTATGTATTTTGATAAAACTTGGCACATCATATCAAAAATAGATTTTTATTTATTTTAATTTCGTTAAGACCTTTTCTGATTTACTATGACCTAATCATGTGTGGTTCTTCTCCAAAACTGCTCAATGGATTTCAATAAAACTTTACAGGAACAATTTATATGATGTCTATTTGTGCACAATGAAGCTACACCGTCAAACCCATAAACAAAAGCCATCCTTGGGAAAGACAAAATGTGACCTTTATTGAAAGGTGGCCTTTATTCAGAGGTCAGTTTGTTCTAAATAATCAGAGATTGTATTTCAAAGAATTGCCTTTATTCATAGGGTGGTCTTTATTCAGAGGTGGCCACAAATACAGGTTTGATGGTATATATGTGCTCAGGTGAGCAAAAAACAGAATGTCCAAATGGATTTCTTCAATAAACTCAGCAGTGACAGATATGATGGTTTAAAAGATTTATTTAAAAACACAACTAGAGATCAACAATTTAAATTGCATTAACCCTTCATCATGTATTCTATGAGACAATCTGGTTCATCTGGAACAAGGTGTTTGAATATTGTAAGAAAAGTATCCATTGAAAACCCTGTGTAATAGTTCATAAGTTTTCCAACACTAAGAATATCATCCAAGCTGAATGCTGCTTTTGCGACCTCCTGTTGTTTAGTGTTAAGGAATTTGTTCTCTTTGATTCTATAAGTTCCAAGGATGACTTTGCTAGTTTCTGGTTCAACTGATGATTCTCTGCAGATAGAGCCATTAAGTCCGAAGGTTCCCTCCCAGTGATTGAAAAGAAAAACAGACACAATTAAAGACAATCAATAAAATCACATGTTATGGCATCTAAACTGAGCCCTTTCACATAACACTGTTCATAAACCAGATCAGAAAGAAGGTAACTATCAGATTGAATAGGATTTCAGTTAATGTTATCCTGAAAAGGGTACATATCTTAAGCATCATGTTTCAGTAATAATAAGCGTTACAATTCTGTCTTGCATGTGGATAAATAAACTGGACTATGTATTTATTTCATTAACTTTTTTCTCTACTTCCTCTGGTTAATACCAACTACAGAGATGTGAAGTTCCTCAAAAAAGCCAGGCAGACTTTCAGTGTGTGAGTACACATCTAATCAACATGGCAAAGTGTGCCCTTATCAAGGAATCCACAAGGGAGCAATCTGATAGTCCAATGTGGTATGAGGAAAGGAAGGAACAAATTACAGCATCACATTTTGGACAGGTCGTGAAAAGAAAGACAGTGACAGAGAAGTTTGTATATTCCGAAAATAATTCAAAGCCATTTACTTTTGTACAGACTTCTTACAGGGGTGTAGAAATGTTTTCATGAAGCCAGTAAGCTACTAAAAGTAGAAGGGCATCTAGTGGGTGAAGAAGCAATGCACCCTGTGGGGAAAAAGTTGCCAGCCAGAATGTTCTAATACCCAGTTGATTTTTCTGGCTTCTGGCTCATTCCTACACCTCACTCTCATGGAAAAACAAATGAGCACAAGTCAGTAGACCTACAAAGGAAGAGGCCTAATAGTGAGTCTGGAGTACCCATACTTAGGCACTTCTCCAGATGTGAAGGTTTGTGACAACGGTGTATGTGGCCTTATTGTAGTTATATATCCCTATGCAGCCGTAGGTAATGAGGATTGCCAGACAAAAACTTTTGTCTAAAACAGCTGCAAGATGGTATCAAACTGAACAAAAGACTTAACTATTTCTACTATAGCAGTCCCTGTTAGTGTCTGGTGTTGACATTGAGACTTCCTTCTACATGAAATATTTATATTAATTGAGTTTAAACAGACATTGGGTCTGGCACAGAGTACAGGTTCAACCCAGGAACCATCAAGAATGATCTAAATCAGTTGAAACTTGAACTATCACTGAAGGTTATTAAATACCCCCCCACAGAGCCCTTTTTTAAAAAGCTGAATAACTTAGAACAAGCCATATAGGAGAAGAGATGCACACAAGATTTTGTCTACAGAAAAAAAAACAAGAGGGCCAAGATGGACCCTTTTCGCTCACCAGAGTAAAGATTGCAACTTTTATGGCTTTCCTGTGATTTGACCTGGTGGACTAGTTTTTAACTTGGATAGACCCATGTTTAAACCTGTTCATGATATCATTAACACAAACATTCTGACACAGTTAAACGAAGATCCCATCAAAAGTGCGACCTCTGGAAGGTTAACAAGGTTTTCCAGTTATTTGACCTGGTCACCTAGTTTTCGATCTCAGGTGACCCATGATCGAACCTAACCAAGATATCATTAAGACAATCATTTTGACAAGGCTTGGTGAACCTCCAATCAAAACTGTGACCTACAGGGGATTAACAAGGTTTTTCAAAGATTTGACCTGGTGACCTAGTTTTTGACCCCAGATGACCCATACTCAAACCTGTCCAAGCTATCATTAAGACAAGCATTTTGACTTGGATTGGTGAACTTACAATCAGAACTGTGACTCCTAGAGTGCTAACAAGGTTTTTCAAAGATTTGACCTGGTGACCTAGTTTTTGACCCCAGATGACCAATGTTTGAACTTAACCAAGATATCATATAGCCATCATTTTGACAAGGTTTGGTGAAGATCCAATCAAAACTGTGAACCCTAGAGCGTTAACAAGGTTTATCTATAATTAGACCAGGTGATCTAGTTTTGACCCCAAATGACCCATGTTCAAACTTAATCAAGATATCATTAAGACAAGCATTTTGACAAAGTTTGGTGAAGATCAAATCATAACTGTGACCTCTAGAGCGTTAACAAGGTTTTTCTATGATTTGACCTGGTGACCTAATTTTGACCCCAGATGACCCATGTTAGAACTTGTCCAAGATATCATGAGACGAACATTTTGACCAGGTCTGATGAAGATTCGCTCAACAGTGTGACAACTAGAGTGATAACAACCCCCAGGTATGAATGCCGTAGCAGACTGACTGATCACTATAGCTCACTGAGCACTACATGCTCAGGTGAGCTAAAAAGGGGCATAACTCCATGAAAATAAATCTGAGTACATTTTTTTGTAATATGCGCAAGTAGACCTAATGCCTAATGTGTTGGTAAAGTTTTATCAAAATCCAACCAGCTTTTTCGGAGAAGCGCACACAAGATTTCGTCTTCGGACGGATGGACAGCAGGACAGACAGACTGACAGACAGATGGACAAGCTGAACCAGTATACCCCACACCTTTTTTGCGGGGGGTATAATGAGTTTGGGGACGTACTTATCGCTTCTGATAAGCCATGGTATTAGGATTAGACAATTCGGATAATCAGGATTATTTTACAATGAAATATATAGGGACTGAAGTATCTTTTCGAATTACATCAGGTTTTCAGATAATCTCTGGTCGAAAAATCAGAATATTACCGTATTACAATTATACATGGCTTGTCCAACAACCGTTGAAGTATGTACTTCTGCAATGCATAAGCTACAAAACTATGCCTTAGTGCCCGATATCTTAAAATATAATGGTACCCCACCCACTTGCACACGGGGCGAGCACATCGAAGGGATGGAGTATAATGACGTATTAGGCCTACAATGGCCACACAAACCAAAAACATATATATCATATATATATATTTTAAGGAATCGCTCAATTTTCTAATAACTGGTGTCTACAGATAGCTAATACATTATACTACACATAACCAATAAGCACTTTGTCAAATTCAAAACAATGAAGCAGATATTTAATCTTTTTCCTCCGAAAAAATCATCAATATCGCTTAGTCAAACGCGACCTCGCAACATCAAATTGATCAGAATTACCATACTATATACACCTTAAAACAACAGGTAGAGGAATGACAAGGCATGATTACGATAAATAAGTTATTAGAAATTTGAGTGATTTCTTGAAAAGTTACGTAGTGTTAACATAGCGTAAGTGGCTATATGGTGATATCAAGTTTCACTAATTTATAGTTTTAAAAAGTCAACCATAATTGAATACATTAATAAACCCACTATACAGAGTCTATTGCAAGTGATTTGAAACAAATATTGTACTTGGTCTGTCTTCTATAAACCAATATCGCACGTAATTTTCATATTTTTGAACAATGGTCACTACTCTGTAAATAAGGATATATTACAACAATTAGCCTTAAAATAACAAGCATGGCATCATGCAGGAAACCGTGTCTCAGATATTTGATAACGTCCTCCATTCAATAGATATTTGACTTTAAAGAAATTCCGTAGCCTGAACCCCGTTGACAATTATGTAATACGTCATAGATTAAAAAACGAAAATAAATATCAAAATTCTGAGACACGGTTCCCTAGATAAGCATTTCCGCAACAAAATACTGAAAACTGCTTTGAAATCCATCTTCAAATAAGGAAGTAATCTTTGATAAAAAATAGTACCCACTGCATTTTTTCTAAGTGAGAAATTAACAATGAAAGTGTCAGATCATAATCATCTCGTATAATCAACAATTATTCTATAAATTAATACAGCCTATTAAAATCTGATGACCAATCAAATTCGTTAATCGTTAGCGGATCAATTAGTGGAACTGCCCACCATTTTTGATGACTCTAAACAGCTTAATTATGATTTATTTGTAAAAAAAGTATCAAATCGTACCGATGCAATACGCAGTACATCAGATTTCTCGTCAACCGAGAGGCTCTCAAAGTGGAAAACGGCTGATAGAGAAATCGAGTTTAAGATGGCTTTGGAAAGCGCTATAGAAGTTAAATGAAAGGTAGCCATGCATTTTGTGTAAAAATAAGAACTTAAGATAACTGATTTGTAGAAAAGTGTTTCTGTTTTATGTCTGCAAATGTAATAATTTAAAAACATACTAATATATAGAGGTAACTGGATATAAAACAGAATAAAGATTCTCCAAAAACATGCACGTCTTATGTCCATAAGGCGTTACGGTTTTTCATCCTATTGTTTGTTTGCTAGTTTTCAATATTTTACTAAAATGTACAGAGTTGCTTAATAAAAGTTAATATTGAAATAACTTTATTTTATTGATTACATCGATGAAATATCGAAAATAATAATTTTCGTTGACTCAGTCTTCCTGCATTAATTTACTGGCAATTTAAATATATTGTAGTTTTATAAATCGTGTTTTATTGTATTTGAAACCTAACTGACTCTGGAATATATAAATTTAATATCAAACTTGTAAAAATGGTACGTCATAACATTAAGGGGGGTAACGATCTTTGACAGCTCGTTTTCTTATCGTGTGTTTTATTGAAAGGTGCGTGAAAAGTCTGCATACCATATTACTGTTTATTATGTCTCCCGCCAAAACATAAAGGAATGTATGATGCGACATATATAAGGTCTAAATTGACCCATATTGATAGCATAATTAGCAAGGCGTTAGAGTATGATATCGATATCATATTTCAATAAGACCACCGTTCCGGATCAGTTATTTCATCATATATTTTATATTAAAAGTACATTAGTTGCTAGTAGCCCAATCTACGAAGGTTTTAATGAATTCACACGTTTCTTGCACATCAAATGGTTGTTTGTAGTTACATATTTATTACGTAATTTTCCGCCATAAAGTTTTTCATTTTCACAACATGTCATGTCACTATGGTCAAGTTTTTACTGGATACAGATTTATGCAGTTTGGTATCTTTAGCATTTGTAAACCAACTTCCATAAGAAAGAGATTTCTAACTGCATTTTTCACTTTTTGAGAACACTCTAACACCTTGCTTAGCCTTATTTTTCTTAGTTCCCATTTTAGTCCGCTTGATGTTGATAATCTGTTGAATTTTAAACACTTATGTTAACATACGGCAAGTGATACCAAATTTAATATTGATTGATACAAATTTGCCCTTCAGGAGCCCCTTACAGCGCCGCCTCCTAGATCGTTCTTGCTGATAAAGTGGAGTCGATATGGGGGTGCAGTTTTTATCGCATTAAAACACTTTTTTCGCATATTCGGATCGATATTTTTGTTGCATGGTATGATAGTATGATATTTAATTATTGGTAGTAACTTGAAATGTCTTTTTAGCCTTTTTTACGTTTGTAGGCACTTACGCTACATTAAACAAACTTGGTACAGAAACTGCCATATCGGAACTTGTAACCCTTGTATATGTATATATGTAATATAGGTGTTTTTGGTGCGTGTGGCCATTTTAAGCCTAATACACCATCCCTTCAACGTGCTAGCCCCCAGTGCCCACTTGTGTAAAGCAAAGATTCAATAAGATTTTCGGCAACATGAACGACACAAAAGCATGTAAACATGATAGATTACAAACCTTCGTACATGTATATATCCATTCGAGTTGATTCCATCTACATTTAGCTGATTGTGAGGACCTCCACAAAATTTTATCCATTATAGATATTTTTCATAGTTCGTCCTGGAAATGGGACGAATTTCACACCGTAACAGTCGTTTTCTAGTCTCACCAACAATCGGACTTACACAATCCATAACTACACCATTTCACCATTGTCACAAGTCAACATAAAATATGGTTAGTGCCAAGTAATCTTAATAGAAATTGACCAAAAGGCTTTTTTTCAGATTATAATTTCCATTCTGTTTGTGTTAGCAACAGAAGGGTGCCAAAATCCAGTTATCTGATTGGCAACTCACTACCAGTCACCTGATTTGTTCGTGCATTAATAGTGTTTACGATGAACTTAAGAATGAAAAAAACAAATAAATTATATTTTTCCGAAATGTTTTGAAATTATTTATGACTATTAAATATTTGAAACAAAATACAGTATAGAATGTATAACAATTTTTCTTTATTGACTAAAGATAGGACTTACTTATTTTTTTTGTTGACTGAATATACTGAACACTTTCTGAGTGTATGTACAGCGTTCAGCTGAAATTTGGTTTCTAATAATGGACTATTTTGAGTATGGCATTGTTAACATTGGATCGATCGTCTCACAATAGATCTAATGTTAACAATACCATACTCAAAATAGTCCTAAATAAAACCTGTTGAAAAACAGCGTTAAACCCCAGTGACAATATTATATAAAAACAAAACAAACAAACAGCACAAAGCTTCCTTTAAAATATAATGTCAATTTCAGATTTGACTAGTCTTCATTGAGTTATTGTCATTTGATTGATATAAAAAGTTATCCAATTATTACAGGCATATTTATATTAGGAGTTAACCATTTTCAGTAACACGCTCTTGAAAGTATTGCAATTTTCTCACTTCTCAAAACTCAAAACAAAATATATCCTCTTTTCAATTTTAAATCAAATATGACAAATTTACTAATTCACAACAAAAGAAGTTGAACGTACAAGAGAAACAGTAGGCTCCATACAATGTAGGTCTGATAAATATTAATCATCTTAATTTTTGTCATTTCAGTTTCAGCTAACCTGAGCATAAAGTGCACCTGTGCCATGTGACTTTCAGATATTTAATCACAGTTTTTTTGCCACAAGAACTGTCACTGAATGTGACATATGCCCCTGAAGTTGTAACACAATTTTAGCATCAGTTTTCTAGACACTTTTTTCATAACCCATAGAGTAAGAATTTATATAACCAAGATTGATGTGAACAACATATTGGAACAGGCTGTAAACACAACATACAAAAAAAAAATCCATACATAATGAATGACCTTAAGTATGACCTTGACCTTAGCTCTATAGTCAGATTTAAGAGTTTTTAACAAATGATTTAAAAATCCATCAAGGATTTAAGACGTTATAGCCAAGACACAAATTTACAGCATCAGAATCCATACATAATGAAAGACCTTAAGTACAGTGGAACCCCTCTAAACCGGCCAAACGACATGGTCCTGGGCTTGGACAGTTAAAAGGGATTTTACTTAAATAGTAATGAAGTCAGGACCAGAACATTTGGCCAATTTAGAGGGGAAACTGGTTTATAGAGGAACCAGTTAAGAGGACTTCCACTAAATGACCTTGAGCTTGGTGCTACAGACCATGGTCTTGTGTGCAACACATTGTCTTCTGATGATGAACACCAGTACCAAGTAATTTCAAGATTCATTTTAAAATTGGAAAGATTTGACAGTGACACAAAAATTCCACACATACTGAGTGACCAGGGTCTTGTGTGTGACACATTGCCTAGTGATGGTGAACATCAGTACCAAGTTATTTCAAAATACATTCAAAGGTTCCTTTTAAGCGGAATTTCATATTAGACTGATATTTATATAAATGAGAAAGTCAGCTTTGTACCTGTTGTTCTCTCAGTTTCATAAGCTGCTAGTGATGGTGTTAACAGATAGCTCAACTGATCATCCCAAATTGTAGTCAAACCTAAATCCTGAAAACATAATTACACATAAAGTACAAATCAAAATAAAAACCATACTGCAACTTAATTTTATGATATCACCAACACTGTTTATATACTCAACAAAAAAAGTTAATTTCATGCACCAACCAGGTGTAGTGTGTTCTTACTAAAATTTTGTTTCATATTCAATGACAACACACAGGGTTTTTTAGTTAGACAGACAACTAACTCAGTTTTAATTCATTTTCTTGATTAGGTGTACTGATAATAGAGTGATGTTATCGTGTAAAAAACTATTAAACTGGAACTATCATTAAAGGTGATAAATACCCCTGCAAAGCCCTTTTGTTTAAAGCGTAGAATAACTTAAAACAGACCTTTCAGGAAAAGAGGCACACACAAAATTTTGTCTAGAGACAAACAAGAGGGCCAAGATGGCCCATTTTTGCTCAACTAAGTAAAGTTTGCAACATCAATGGTTTACGTGGGACTTGATCTGGTGACCTAGTCGACCCATATTCAAACCTGTTCATGATATCATAAATACAAACATTCTGACCCTAAGAGTGTTAACAAGGTTTTTCTATGATTTGACCTATTGAACTAGTATGTGACCCCCCCAGATGATCAATTTTCAAACCTATCCAAAACATCATGAAAACAAACATCTAACAAAGATCAAATCAAAATTGTGGCCTATATAGGGTTAACAAGGTTTTTCAATGATTTGACCAGGTGACCTAGTTTTTGACCCCCAGATAACCCATGTTCGAACTTAACCAAGATATCATTGAAACAATCATTCTGACAATGTTTCATGAAGATCCAATCAAAACTGTGACCCCTAGAGCATTAACAAGGTTTTTCAATGATGTGACCTGGTGACCTAGTTTTTGGCCCAAGATGAATCATGTTCGAACTTAACCAGGATATCATTTAAACAATCATTCTGACAAGGTTTCATGGAGATCCAATCAAAACTGTGACCCCTAGAGCATAAGCAAGGTTTTTCAATGATATGACTTGGTGACCTAGTTTTTGGCCCCAGATGACCCATGTTTGAGCTTGTCCAAGATTTCATGAAGACAAACAATTAGACAAGGTTTGGTGAACTTCCTATCAAAACTGTGACCCCTAGAGTGTTAAAAAGGTTTCTCTATGATTTGACCTGGTGACCTAGTTTTTGACCTAAGATGACCCATGTTTAAACTTGTCCAAGATATCATTAAGACGAACATTCTGACAGGTTTGATGTAGATTCGCACAAAAGTGTGACCACTAGAGCATTAACAACCCCCCCCCCCTGGCGTGGACAAAGGACAACAGACGACGAAGTAGACTGACTGACCACTATAGCTCACCGAGCACTACATGCTCAGGTGAGCTAATAAAGATAAGGCATAACTCAATAAGAATAAATCCAACTATTTTTACACTATGCACAAGGAGACCTAATGCCTAATGTATAGGTAAAGTTAAATAAAAACCCTACAAGCTGTTTAGCGGAAGAAGCCCACACAAGATTTTGCCTACAGACAAATAAACAAGAGGGCCATGATGGCCCTGCATCGTTCACCAGAATAAATGTAAATTGACTTGTTACTAAAAAGGTAACAAAAGAACACTTGTGGGCAAATAATGGAGAACAATAATAAACTTGATAAAGGACCATCAAAGGATACTACAAAGGAATATTCGTGATGACTGAAGGATGCCACAGACCAAATTTGGTGATGATCCAACCACTGGTTCATGAAAAGAGGTCATTTTCAGGTATTTCTATTTTTAGCTCTAGCGGCCCCTAATTGGGGCCAACCATTTTTATCTGAGCAAATCTGATAAATGACTGTCTAAAGATGCTATGGACCAAGTTTGGTGATGATCCATTCATTGGTTCATGAGAAAAAGATGATTAAAGATTTTTCTATTTTTAGCTCTAGTGATCCCTAAAAGGGGTCTACTGGTATAATATAAGCCAATTGCAGTTAGAACGTCAAAAGGCTTCTACACAGCAAATTTGAAGTAAATCCGACTGGTAGATTCTGAGGAGAAGACTATTGTTGACGCCAGTCAACGGACGATTTTTTTTGCAAATTTGATAGAACACTATCTAAAGATGCTAAAAACCAAGTTTGGTAATAATCCATCCATAGAAACATGAGAAAAAGTCATTTTAAGGTATTTTTATTTTTAGCTCTAGCGGCCCTTAAAAGGGGCCAACCAAATTTATTTGAGCAAATTTGAGAAAGGACCATCTATGGACGCTAAAAACCAAGTTTGGTGATGAACCATCCATTGGTTCATGAGAAGAAGACGATTTAAAGGTTTTTTCTATTTTTAGCTCTAGTGGCCCCTGAAAGGGGTCGACCAAATTTTTTTTAGCAAATCTGATAAAAGTCCATATAAGGATGCTACAGACCAAGTTTGGTGATGATCCATCCATTGGTCCACGAGAAAAAGATGATTTAAGGTTTTTTCTATATTTAGCTCTAGTGACCCCTAAAAGGGGTCAACTGGTACAATATGAGCAAATTGCAGTTAGAACTTCAAAAGGCTCCTTCACAGCAAATTTGAGGTAAATCTGACAGGTAGTTTCTGAGGAGAAGACCATTGTTGACGCCAGATGATGGACGCCAGATGAGCATCCACCTACCCATCAAAACAGCTCACCCTGAACCTTCGGTTCTGGTATGCTAAAAAGGGGCATAACTCCATGAAAATGTATCAGCACAATTGTTTTTACAAGTGCAACTAGACCTAATGCCTAATGTGTTGTTAAATTTAATAAAAATCACACCAGTCAAATAAGAAACGAAGCACATACAAGATTTTGTCTATAGACAAACAATAGGGCCAAGATGGCCCTTTTTTCGCTCACCGGAGTAAAGATTGCAACATCTATGGTTTTCCTGTGATTTTACATGGTGACCTAGTTTTAAACCTGAGTTGACAAATGTTCAAACCTGTTCATGATATCATTAATACAAACACTCTGACAAAGTTTGGGGAAGATCCAATCAAAACTGTGATTTCTAGAGTGTTAACAAGGTTTTCAGGAGATTTGACCGGGTGACTTAGGTTTTGACTCAAGATGACCCACGTTCAATCTTGTCCAAGCCATCATTAAAACAAATATTCTGAGCAAGTTTAATGAATATCCAATCAAAACTGCAACCTCTAGAGTGTTAACAAGGTTTTCCAAAGATTTGACCTGGTGTCCTAGTTATTGACCCACGTTCCATCTTGTCAACGATATCAGTCAGACAAACATACTGATCAGGTTTGATGAAGATTCAATAAAAAATGCGACCTCTAGTGTGTTAACAACACCAAATCTGGATGACAGCTGATGGACGTCGGCTGGAGAGCAATTAATCACTATATAAGATGAATTTTATTTTTCAGAGTGAGACTTCATTGTGATATAAAGTGTCTGAAAGACCTGGAATGCATGATTAGTTCCAAGTAATTTTATTACATTTTACAAGGCTTTTCATTCTTGTATTTATCAACTGAAATTTTGACACATATCTGTTTAGAAATAGATAGATGAGAATCTAGGAACTAATTTTCTACTGCATAAATAATGCATCCATGAGAACAACAGACAGCAGGAACATCTTTCTATATTTGTCATAATACATACCCTTCTATGGTCAGTGATAAGAATTCTTAGTTGTTGTTCTAAATCATTACTAGCCAAAGAAGCATCAATATATGGAGCACATAGAGGTGGAAACTGAGGCCATAAATGAGAGCTCGATGCTCCACATACTGACATTATAGCATCACTAGACATTGATTTCCATCTGGCTTCATCTTGCAAAGTGAACTGACAAACGTCAACAGAATCTGTAGGCTGAAAATAGACCAAAGTAAAAATTTAACTCATTTTTATGTTCGTTGCAGAAAGCAGTACATGTTTTATCCATTAACACGCATCAGTGTAGTGATTCTGCCAGCATGGGAATTTTAAGGGTCATTTAAAATTCTGGTAGTATGGAGTACGAGAAATGAAGAATTTTAGGGGTCATGGTTCTGAAAAGTAGTGCATACCATATCACAATAGATCTTACAAATATTTTTTTTGTTGGATGTTACAGTATCTACTTGTCTATCTAATTAACTTACAAATGTCAAACCCCATGTAAGAACATAGACATATAGCGTACAGTGAAAGGCAATGAGTGTTAGTAGAATAAAGAACGTTAAGTTTGAGGGATAGTTAAAGGATATTTAATCACCTGAGTAAAGATTTCAACTGATTTGACATGATGATCTACATTTTGACCCCAGATCACCCATGTTCAAACTTGTTTAAGATGTCGTTAAGACAAACACTCTGACAAGATTAGGTGAATATCCGATCAAAACTAAGACCACTAGAGTGTTAACAAGGTATTCCAGTGATATGGCCCAGTGACCAAGTTTTTGACCCAAGATGACCCATGTTAAAGCATTTTCAAGGTATTATTAAGATAAACATTCTGACAAGGTTAAGTGAATAGCCAATCAACACTGACCACTACAGTGTTCACAAAGTTTTGCAGTGATTTGGCCCAGTGACCTAGTTTTTGACCTCAGATGACCCATTTTGGAAATTGTCCAAGAAATCATTACTTTGAAGATTCTGACAAAAATTGCTAAACAAAGGGCTGTCAACAGAGCAAATGAAAAAAAGAGAAAAATTTGCCTGGGGTCAAGGGGTCGCACAGGTCCCCTTGCGGGTCCAGGGCAGAGCCCTGGTGGGGTACCCGGAAGCATGGAAGCTCCTTGTATTTCAGCTTTTTAGACTGGTTTAGAATGTATTTTCTGACAACATGACACCTCTTAATGTTCATTAAATTAAGCATTCCCAATGATTTTTTAAACCTCTACATTTTTACTATACAAGTATATACGAATAGTAACCAGTTTCCGTAACCTTTTCAAACGAAAATTAACAGGCGACATTGGGAGTGAATCTGAAATTTCCAATAAAATACTCACAATTACATTCTCATTGTGCTTATCTATATTAGGTGATCTAAAATTTGTTGTAATTAAGCTAATTTTGAACGATTTTTTGACACAAGGAACTTATTTTCTTCATTTCATGCACTACTACTATTAATGCATAATTTACGGCGAACTCTGTGTCTAGCTGAGTCACATTTTGGGAATAAATTAACAAACTGTCACTTCTCAGTGTTCATTGAAGTGATGTCAATTCTAGCCACTTCCGTGTAGGTCTTCAATCAGGCATTAATTATAAACCTGGGGTCAAAAAGTCTTAGGGTTGAAACGTCATTGAAATTTTGGGGTTGGAATGTTCTGCTTCCCTAAAGACCTTTGATGTCGGTAGACAGCTGTTGCGTGTAATGGATGTAAAATGTGGATTTAAAAAGTGTTTTCTACTAATTTCTATTGTTCATCTTCGATTAAAATAGCCTGTCATGGTAAGTCACTTTTGTTTTCTCTTGTCCAAAAAAAGGGGGGGCATTCATCAGGGGATTGATCCTTTGACCAAATATGTGATTTCTAATGTGTTAACAAGGTGTATGCCGATGCTGCACCCCTCATGACACCGTGTGCGTGCGTGTGTGTGTGTGTGCGTGCATGCGCAATATCTTCCATTGATATAGAGATGCTCCTTCAAAGTAGATTTGAAAGGTAACCTCTAAAACTGGTGATAGTACTTTGGATAGGGTTTTTAACAAAAGTGTGTTTTATCTGACTGGGGTTGCTGGCAATAGTTTCTTTATGCCTTTAGGTTTTAACATTATATCCAGCATTTTGGAGACTTACAGACCTAGGCTAATTTGGTGAGTGATATAAATGTCTAGTTTTCTCATTCTCTAGAGTGATTTGAGCCAAAACAGCAATTTGGGGTTGAAAACAGGAGCTGATTGGGAGTAAATCTTAGCCTTGGTCTCATTTTTGAACATAAGTATATACACAAAATTTGTTTTAAGTATTCAATTCTACTGTTTCATAATTATGCATTTTGTGAAGGTGGTGTACATTCACAAGAATTTAGAGTCATACAACTTCCAAAAGTATATATATTTCAGTTGAACGAGACTGTATTCTGTGACATTTTTTTCTTTCAAGGAAATTTGGCTCAAATTGAGGCGTTTAAATAGAATTTATTGCAATTTTCTCATTACAGATCCCTTACTACTGTCTGTGGTTGTCACAGAATAAACGCCTCTCATGCAGCTTTCAATCTTAAATTTCTATGACGTTCATCGGCCAACGTTCATGCATGTTTTGCAAGTGACTGCAAAACACAGATCATCTGTATCTAAAACAGATGAATGATAGTCAACAAAGGTGATCAATAAGAGTTGCAAATTACATCAAACTACTATGGAAGTTGAGTTTGTCAACTATAACATTATATCATCTATTGTATGAATTTGATTTTTACTTATTTGTTAGACATAATGGAATAACTGGTCCAGCAAAAATGCCTTTTCCTATTTTGCTTGTGTCATTGATAAAATAAATGGGTCAAACACTGCAGAAGCACTGCTGTTATATGTTTATTATAACATTCACTTTATTTACGCTGGTTCCAAGTCCCCAAGGCTTCTGTACCTGATATTGAAAGGCACATACATTTGGAAAATCCGGGGGTAAGAGAAGTATTTTGGGGGGTAAGAGAAGTATTTTGGGGGGTATGAACATTTTTGGAAAAAAAACATACATTATAGGCATGCAAATCAAACCTTTTCACATTTTATTTCAATCTTTTTATATGATTGTTTCATACAAACAAGAAAGTTTTCTCTCTAGAAATCTTAAATTCAAAGTTAATACACAAATTTCGTCAAGTAAAGTTATCAATTTTTAACATAAAAGCATAGTTGCTGTCTAGAATAAACGAAACCAGCCTGGTTTGTCGTATATGTCACAACAACGCACCAATCACACCACAAAATGTGCATTTTTGTTTTGTAAAGTTTTTTCCAGAAAATCAGCAATTGGTCCCTAAACATATTTGTATGCTTGCAATCTCGCACCAGATGAAAATGTGTTGAATGATTTCCATTTTCTTTCTTGCTTGCTTGATTTACACAAGATTTTATATATATGTTAGCAGTGTTCCCATGCACATAAAATCCATACATACATATATATAAACATGTATGTATAAATATATTACAACAATTAGCATTATATATAAATATATAAAATCTTGTGTAAATCAAGCAAGAAAATATATATTGATATATATATAAAATCTTGTATAAATCAAGCAAGAAAATATATATTGATATATTGATATATATATATTTTCTTGCTTGATTTACACAAGATTTTATATATATATCAATATATATTTTCTTGCTTGATTTACACAAGATTTTATATATATATCAATATATATTTTCTTGCTTGATTTACACAAGATTTTATATATATATCAATATATATTTTCTTGCTTGATTTACACAAGATTTTATATATTTATATATAAGGCTAATTGTTGTAATATATTTATACATATATAAAATATATAAAATCTTATATAAAATTAACAATAAAAGTGTCAGATCATTATCAGCTTGTGTAATCAACAATTATTCTGTAAATTAATACAGCCTATTAAAATTTGATAACCAATCAAATTAGTTCATCGTTAGCGGATCACTAAGTGGAACCGCCAATTTAGATGACTCTAAACAGCTTAAGTACGAATCATTTGTCAAAATAGTATCATATTGTACCGATATCGTACACAGTACATCAGATTTCTCGTCAACCGAGAGGCTCTCAACGGGGAAAACAGCTGATAGGGAAATCGAGTTGAAGATGGCTGTGGAAGATAAATGAAAGGTAGCCATGCATTTAGTGTAAAAATAAGAACGTAAGATGTGATTGATTTGTAGAAAAGTGTTTATGTTTTATGTCGGTTAATGTAATCATTTAAAAACATACTAATATATAAAGGTAATTGGATATATAACAGAATAAAATAAGATTCTCGAAAAACATGCACCCCCAATGTCCAAAAGACGTTACTGTTTTTCATCCAATTGTAAGTTCACATTGAAATAACTTTATTTCATTGATTACATCGATGAAATAGCGAAAATAATAATTTTCGTTGACCAAGTCTCCCTGTATTAATTTACTGGCAATTTTAATATATTGTAGTTTTATAACTCGTGTTAAATTGTATTTGAAACCTAACTGACTCTGGAATATATAAATTTAGTTAAACTTGTAAAGATGGTATGTCATAACATTAACGGGGTAACAATCTTTGACAGCTCGTTTTCTAATCGTGTGCGTTTTATTGCAAGGTGCATGAAGTGACTGCATACCATATTGCTGTTTATTATATCTCCCACCAAAACATAAAGGAATGTGTGATGCGACATATATAAGGTCTAAATTGACCCATATTGATAGCATAATTAGCAAGGCGTTACAGTATGATATCGATATCACACTTCAATCAGATCACTGTTCCGGATCAGTTATTTCATCATATATTTTAAATCAAAAGTACATTAGTTGCTAGTAGCCCAATCGACCAAGATGTTAATGAATTCACACGTTTCTTGCACATCAAATGATTGTTGCAGTTATATATTTATTACGTAATTTTCCACCATAAAGTTTCCATTTTTACAATATGTCACGTAACTATTGTCAAGTTTTTCACTGGATATAGATTCATGCAGTTTGGTATCTTTAGCATTCGTAAACCAACTTCCGTGAGGAAAAAATTTCTAACTACATTTTTCACTTTTTGAGAACACTCTAACACCTTGCTTAGCCTTATTTTTCTTATTTTCCATTTAATCCACTTGATGTTGATAATCTGTTGAATTTTAAATACTTATGTTAACATACGGCAAGCGATGCCAAATTTAATATCGATTGATACAAATTTGCCGTTAAGGAGCCCCTTACAACGCCGCATCCTAGATCGTTCTCGCTGATAAAGTGGAGTCGATATGGGGGTGCAGTTTTTATCGCAATAAAACACTATTTTTGCATATTCGGATCAATTTTTTGTTGCATGGTATGATAGTATGATATTTAATTATTGTTAGTAACTTAAAATGTCATTTCCCATTTTTTTACTTTGTAGGCACTTACGCTACTTTAACCTGATGTCCTAGTTTTTTACCCAAGATGACCCATGTTCTAAATTATTCAAGATATCATTGAGATGAACATTCTGATAAGGTCTGATGGTGATTCACTCAAAAGTGTGACCTCTATATGGTCAACAACAATAATGTCCATGATCAAATAAAGTGACAGTCTTTATTAAAAAACATCCAGTAATAATTTTAGCATTTGAAACTATGGGTCCCAGGGACTCGCAGCTTCTGATACTATGGGTCCCAGGGGACCCACAACTTCTGAAAATATGGGTCCTAGGGGATTTGTATGGGTCCCAACTATAAAGTGCAAAATTTTAAGATCATCAACACTGAAAGATGGCAACAATGACTTGTATTAATTTTATATAAAGATAAGTCTCCATCTGCATTTTTGCTATTCTTTGTTCATTTTTTTGTATTTGTTCCAACAACTAAGTAGGGATGGGAACGAATATCAAAAATAGTATATGAATATTCGATTGAAATATTCGAACATATTTGAATATTCATTTTTGGTCCATTCTTGTATCATGAAGATAGTCTATATACGTTATGTATGATTTATGTTGTTTCTTGTTTTAGTGAAAAGAGATTCCTGATACTTTCATATATTACCTAAAATAGACAAGGTACAAAGAGGTAATATAATAATAAATGAAAAATACGCACAAAAATACATAGAGGATGACTAGAAACACCAATTACACATATCAATTAACATTGCATCAAACACCAATTGAAATTATTACTAGTGTCAAACTGTCAACTTTTAATTACCACAACAAACATAGGGGCCAAACATGAAGTCGCTAATTGATGATAACTGACTGACATCTCTGCCTACAATATACACTCTAATTTAGTGACATGTTTTATACAGTTTTTGGATTTTGTGCGTTTTATTGACTTTTTTTAAACTTTTTGAACTTTTATTTACAAATAAAAAAATCGAAAAAGAGCTTTTTCGTTTTTCTAATGCCAAATTTCTGTTTTAAAAATTCAACTTTTCCAACGAATATTCATATTCCCTTTTCATACAAGAATATTCTGCCAAAAACTGAATATTCGAATATTCAGTCCCACCTCTACTAAAAAGTAATTAATGACAGGAATTGTCACAAAACCAGGTTTTCATTCTCCAGATGGATATCTCATTCCTACCTTCAGTCATAGCATTTTGCCTATTACTGGCAGGGCTCGAATTTAACGCTCATAACTCGAAAATAGCAAGTAAAAAATGAAATATACAAGTGTTTTTCCATACAAAACTTGCAAACTATATATTTACCACTAAATGACTGATGAAATTTCACCACACTTAGCAGTCTGATAGTCCAACCTGAGGCTATGAAATCCTCATGTGTAGTCTGATTGGACTATTAAATCTGGGAAACCATATGAAACTAGATTTTTCACTGTAACTTAATATTAATCTTTTGCAGAGGTGTGTTAGAATATAGTAGTCACGTCATCAATAACATGTGGTATGTCATCAGCGATGAATTTCATTTTGAAATAAGTTGCACTCAGCTGAATTACATGCTGGAATGACGTCATAAATTGTGGGATGTGTCGATATTGAGGCAACCAACGGGTCTCTTAAAACCAAACCGTCATTTTATGATTACTATGCATGAACCATGGCATGAATTATACATCACATATTTTTTTACATGTATAACTAACAAAATTTACAATGACAGGAGAGTATCACTTAACAAGCAGCAGCAATCAAGGCTAAAGATTACAATATTAAGATCATTATTATGATCTTACAATTTCTTTTAGTTCTCTCTATTTCGTGCCTCATCATTAATGTTATTACTTGTTTGTCTACTTACACAAGCATGTTCTCCAGAAAAAAAATCGTATGGACCATGGTTTATTTACACTTGTAAGCAAGTTGTTCATGGTTAATGAAACCACTCTCAGTTTTTAAGTTTAGTAAAGAATTTTAATTAATAATTATTGTAAAAAATAGTATCATATTAAACCAATTCGACATACAACACATAAGATAGCCTGCTTATAGAGAGGCACTCAACAGATACATGGTCAATTGAGAAGTCAAGTTGAAGATCACTGTGGAAAGTCAATGTAAGATAATTGTATCAATAAGTCAATGTAAGATAATTGTATCAATAAGTCAATGTACAGTAATTGTATCAATAAGTCAATGTAAGATGATTGTATCAATAAATCAATGTAAGATAATTGTATCAATAAATCAATGTAAGATAATTGTATCAATAAGTCAATGTAAGAAAATTGTACCAATAAGTCAATGTACAGTAATTGTATCAATAAGTCAATGTAAGATAATTGTATCAATAAGTCAATGTACAGTAATTGTATCAATAAGTCAATGTAAGATAATTGTATCAATAAGTCAATGTAAGATGATTGTATCAATAAATCAATGTAAGATAATTGTATCAATAAGTCAATGTAAGAAAATTGTATCAATAAGTCAATGTAAGATAATTGTATCAATAAGTCAATGTAAGATGATTGTATCAATAAGTCAATGTACAGTAATTGTATCAATAAGTCAATGTAAGATAATTGTATCAATAAGTCAATGTAAGATAAGTGTATCAATAAATCAATGTAAGATAATTGTATCAATAAATCAATGTAAGATAATTGTATCAATAAGTCAATGTAAGATAATTGTATCAATAAGCCAATGTAAGATAATTGTATCAATAAATCAATGTAAGATAATTGTATCAATAAGTCAATAGTAGTATAGTATTGAGCGAGTCTAGGCCACCTGGCGGTGTTCGGATTTTCACTCACTTCGTTCGCTCAAATCCTCCTAGACTCGCTCAATACTATACTACTCACCATGAAAGTGTATTTTTTGTTTGATCAAATAGAATATGGAGTGTGTTAAGTGGCACAATCAAGAAAATATCCACATGTGGAACAGATTTACTATACTACTCACCATGAAAGTGTATTTTTTGTTTGACTAAATAGAATATGGAGTGGCACAATCGATGATGAAAAAAAAATAAAAAAAATGAGTATCTTTGGAATTGGAAAAAACAACAAACGGAGTGGGCAATTAGATATGGATGGAAATGTGATAATTAATTTAGGGGATGCAAATAGAGCTAATGATGCAGTTTCAAAAAGATTTGTATTTAAAAAAATCCAAAGCGTAATTTCAGACTATGATCTTGAAGACGTCAAAGTTATTAAGAAAACACTAGAAACCAAAAGTGAAATTCTCAATCAATTGATAAATGATGTTAAACAAAACGAAAAAATAATAATTGAGTTACAAGATAAAATTGAAAAAGAAATTAAAACAATATCAGATGCTATGGAAAAACTTGATGTAACGGATGATAGTATTAAAAAAGTATTTGAAGAAAATATTAAAATTATACATAATCAAATAAGAGAATTAAAACAAAAAATGATACAACATGATGAACTCAAGGAGAAATTAAATGAATCTGAGAAAATGTTACAAAATTTGTATCAATTGAAAATTAGAACAGAAATATCAAAATTAAATCAAGATACAACAAAAAGAAATAATGAATTATTAAATGCTTTTTCAAGTAAACATGCAGATTTAAAGTCTGAACTTGAAAAGAACGTAGCTAACTTGGATGATTTAACTAAAAATATTTTACCTAAACAAATAACTGATATTGGTGATGTTGTATTGGATTTAGTAAATGATAATAAAAAATTAAAAAAAAAAATATCGAAACTTAATAAAGCGATATATGAAATACCTGTGTTTATTCTTTATAACAATAGAGTACAAAAAGTAAAAATTTTATCTAGATTAGAAAGAATGTCAATAAAATATAAGTTGGAAACAAAGGAATTGAACCAAACTGTTGAAACGAATAATTTATTCGCTTTATTTGGTCTTAATTCCTCTCCTATTGTAGAATATATGGATTACATAATACCAAATTACAGTTTAGGAGAAATGATTGTGTTTAAAATTGAAAAACATGGGAGATATAAATTTGAAATAAAACTAATAGCCAAGGGTGATGTAAAAAGATTTATTTTCATCCGGTCAAGTTTTACAAATGAACGCGAACCAATAATAAAAAATATTGAAAAAGATAAAGAGGACGAGTTTACTCTTGATTTAGATTCTGATGATAGAATTTACATTTATCCAGATATTGATGAATCACATTTTACGTTTGAGGCTGAAAGTTATATAAAAGTAACATATTCCTGGAAATATATATAATCTAAAACTCAGTAATCTGCAATTCTTGTTCATAAAAACTGCCTTTAATTTCTTCGCCTTTTAAATCTTTTATTTTATAAGTAACAGGATCTGTATTCAAAACTTTATCAATTACAAATATTTCTCTTGTCCAGCGTGTTGTATAACCTTTTTCAAATTTATCTTTCTTTTTTGATATTCTCACTCTATCTCCAACTTTAAATTTAGGAACCCCACTGTCTATTTCTTCTGGATATAAATTTTCATACACAGTTGATTTATTTTCTAATTTACTTGCGTCAACAGGTGTCATTTTAATTGAAGAATGTACTGTATTATTATATTCTTTAACCAAATCATCTAATATATTATAATATTTTGTAGTTTCGTTAGCAGTAAAATATTTAAACATTTTTTGTTTCATAGTTCCTATCCAACGTTCCACAACACTTGATTTTTCTTCATTCTCAGTTGAATATAATTTTATATTATTATCTTTTAACAATTCTTTCACTTGTCGATTATAAAATTCAGAACCTTTATCTGACCAAATAAACATTGGCTTTCTTTCTTTAAATAATGCTTTAAATGCCTCACTTACCGTTGCTCCAGTTTTATTTTTTAATGGAATCAACCACCCATATTTACTAAAAATATCTATAACTGCTAATAAATATTTATAATGTTTATTTTGTTTTGAATATTGTTGCATATCTACTAAATCAACTGCCCATGTCTGATCTATCGAATGAACATGAACTCGTCTTTTTGGAAAAGATTTTACAACTCTATGATGCAATTCATCAGCTAATTTATTCGTAAATCTATTTTTTTTAGATCCACACTCAGAACATTTAGCTTTCAACATTTGTCTATTATTAGATGTTGTTACTTGTTCTACTGAATCATTTTCGGTATGTTTTTTACAACGTAAACAATATATTTTTTGATTCTCCATTTTACAAGTACTAAAATTGATATCTCTAAAAATGAGTGAAAGAAAAATTTGTACAAAGTGTAATGAATATAAATATTTATATGAATACGACAAAGCAAATGGTAGAGCGATGGGAGTTAAATCTTCATGTAAACAATCTAACAAACCCATGAAACAAATCCATTATCAAAATAATAAAGAAAAATACAAAAAAGCATATCAAGAATTTATATTAAGAAATCCAAATTATCAACATAAATATTATTTTGAAAAGAATATACATCCACATGTGTGAAGTGATTAATATTTCGGTGGCGGGTCATTTACTATAGTAATTTTATTGAATAAAATTAAGCATTTCGACCGGCGGGAGATTAACTCCCTATTTTTTTTTTTAATTCGGACAAAGCCTGTGCTTTGCCTTCCTCAATAAGTTTTTTTCTATCTATCTCACTCAATCCTGTTTGTTTTGAATGTATGTTATCTTTCAGATTATTATATTTTTCCAATTCGTCCAATATAAGTTTAAATTCATTTTCAGATATCGTACCATCTGTTAAAGCTTTTGAAATCAAATCTTTTATACTATTTAATTTACTTTCAGCAATAGTTTCAATCTTATAATGTTTTTGTGTTTTTGTAAATAATTTACGTCTAATAATTTTAACACAAGCACCCAAACTTCCACATACAACAGCGGCAATTTCTAACGGAAAAAAAATTGGAACCGCTAAACCAACACCTGCCAAAATAACAGACATTGATATTAGAATAGTATCAACACCATCAGTAATATTAATTCCACGTTTATATTTCTTATATAATGCTTTGCGTGTATCTCTTTCATTAATTAAAGTTTTCTCAATCTCTGATATCTTCTGTAATCTATAATTTTGTCCTCCTTCGTCGGATAATTCTGGATATAAATTCGGAGCCGTCGGTTGCTTCATTTTTAAGGATATTTTTTGAATTCAAATAACAACGCTGCAATAGTATTAACTGTATTTCCATTAGCCTTCAGACTAATAAAATTAATAACACTCCCCTCCTCAACTAAAAATGGATATTCAAAATTATTATATTTTCTTGGTGTTGTTGTATTCAAAATAATCTCACATCCTTTCAAAACTTCGCCATTTACCAAAATACCAACTCGCACTTCGCCACTTGACCTTTTACTCGATAGGCTAATGCCAGTAATATAACCACGGCCCATTACAACATAACCAACGTCTTTTTCCTTGCCACCATTTCCGAATGAAAATACCTTATCATTAAATAAAGAACCTTTTGATTCAGCACTTATTGTAATAGTTGATTTTGGATCCTTCTGAGGCTTTTTAACACCAAATATACTCATTTTTTAAAACAAATTATATAATTTCCAATACACAATTAATTGGTAATCCATTGTTGTTTATTTTCTGATTGTTCTTATCACAAACGCTTATACTTAATTCTGAAATATCACCATGTGTTAATTGTTTGTATTCCGGATTACTAAAACGTGTATAAACAATATCACCAAACGATTTATTCTCAATAGGAATAACACCAAGAATATTACTTGGAGCACCATCAAAGAAATTATAGGCACTATTTATCTGATCAAGATGAACATATAGTTGTTTATAAGGTGCAAAATCTACAGGTCTTTCACCGGTTAATGGACCTTGTATCAACCCTCTATTTTCAATACCTAATATTTGCGAAAGACCAGAAGGAATTATAAATTTTTGATTATTGCGATTGGAAACAGTTGCTATGCCAGTTTTCATTTCAACCGTTAAAACAATTTTTAATTTTTCAAATCCATCTATTATATCTTGCATGCTATAAAATCCACCATTAAAAGTATATTCAATAGTTGAATCGTCCGAAGTTTCCACCACAACAGTTTCACGAGAAACATTATACCAACCTATAGTATAAGTAAAACTTTTTAATCCAATTCTCTTAGTACCACATTTGTTATTTATATATTGTTGTAAGATTACTGTTTTATCAATATCAGAAATTGTATGATACATTTTTTAAAAATAAAAAAAATGACACCAAAAGAATTTAAGTATAATGACGAAGCTCTTTATCCTGGTGCTGGAGTATTTAACAAGAAATCAATCAACATTATAAAACAAAATATTATTATTTCATCGTCTGGAAAAAGTTTCAATGTGGATTTCCCAAATATATTCGAAAAATATATTTTACCACATGTAGCATCAAATGAAATAGTAGAACGTTGGAATACAAACATTTTATCATTTTGGCAAAATCAACTAAATTTTGCAATATGGTGTGCCACTACAGGTTGTGGTATAGATTTGAACAATCATTTGAAACATGGTGGATTGACCGGATCATTATTTTTGTTTCATGTTTATTACCAAACAAGACGAATACTATTTGAATTATCTATTGCATTGCCACAAGATAAAAGTTGGAATGCATTTAGTAGTGGTTATGATCGAGGTGCATATGAAAGAATATGTAAAGAGTTTGATATAGATCCTAATTCAGATTGGAGACACAATGATGGTCTTGGAATTATTTACACAACAAGTCATTCCGCTTGGAAACGAACAGATTTTAGACATGATCATTCGTCTCAACATATTGTTCGTAGTACGGCAACCGATCTAGATTTATCAAAAATGACATTTGGACCAGAAGTGCCGGGTGGTAGACGTTGTGGTATTTCATCATGCGAATATCTTCCACCTAAAAAAGTTCATATTGATTATATTCAACAATCGGATGATGTTAAAGATGCATGGACAACATTCATTCTTGATGCATCAAACGGTTTTACGAGAGCAGGCATTGAACGGATTAATGAATCTATAAGAACTTATTGTTGGGCTATACTAAGTTCCCAGTCCCAAACCAGAACAACTATACTTGGAACAGGAACAGCTTTTGATGCTCAAAAACAATTCCTTGCAAATGTTGAGGATGCTATTAATAGTCCTGTGGATTTACCGAGTCAAATTTCAAGGTATCAAAACACATTAAAATATGCACGAAGTAAAGTTGACTATGTTTATGGAATTGGATTGTACATGTCTCCAAGTGATATGGAATTGCGAATTGGTACAATTCAAGACTATAACAATCTCATTGTGGTAGCCACCGATAATGAAGTGCTTGGAATAAATAATGGTGTGAATAACCAACCTATTTCTCCGAAGCATCATGTAGAACTTATGGGAACCAAAACGAAGAAATCTCTTCCCGAAACGAAGAAATCTATACCCGAAACGAAGAAATCTATACCTAAATCCATTGAGACAAAGAAAGAAGCAAAACAACACGAAGAAACCAAAACAGCATTAATAGTAGGAAGTATAGCGATAGGTCTTATTTTGATATATATTCTCTAGCAGCTGCATACAACAGTCCAACAACAAGAACAACTAAAGCCCATAAATGTTCTCCAAACCAGTTAACAACTTTTCCGGTTGTTGATATCAACCAAGACACAATAGAACCAATAATACCAGGTAATGCTTCTGCAGCTTTTCCTGCAAGCTTGGCTAATAGTTTACCTATATTAGCTAATTGTTTTTTAATCCATTCTTTTATTCCATCTTTTTTAGGAGGAGAAGGAGTAGTTCCACCTCCACCCGTAGTAGGAATAATAGTTTCAACAATAACACCAATAATCATACCAAAAGCAGTTAAAAGACTAACAATTGTAATTCCTTGTTCTCTGAATAACGTTTTAATTCTTTCGGCTAATGTAGTGTCTTCTTTTAATATTTTACGTATAGTTTCTTTTATTCTATTAATTTGAGTACGTAATCTATCTCTATTAATTTCAATTACTTCAAGTCTTGAACTTCTCTCAAGCTCTAAATCTCTTATTCTACTACTTATTCTCTCTATTTGAAATTCATCATTATCCGATTTGGCTTGTTCTAATTTTTCTTTTTCTTTTGCCAAGTCTTTATTTGTTTCTGCTAATTTTGCTAATTCATTTGCAGTCTCTTCTTTTACACTGGTCATAGCTTTAAGGATACCATCCATTTCTCTCTTTGTCATATCGGTTTGTATTCCTTGTTCACTCATTATGTTAACTACTGGTTCTATTTCTTTCACTGCAGTTTCGGCTGTATTGGGTAAATCGGTCATTTCAATACCATCAATATTGGGTATGTTATTTTCTGCATTTTGTAAACTTACAACGGCCTGTGCCAATAATGGTTTGGTTGCAGATTTATAATCTGGCAAATTTAATATATCTCTAATTGCTCTTGTTGCACCTCTACCAATTGCTTTGTTAATATCATTTTCCAAAGTACTCAAAGCCTTAAAACCAACACCTCGTTCTTTATTAATTTTAATTTCTTTATCTCCAACCTTCAAAAATAGTGTTTTATGATCTGGTCCAAGTTCAAAGTTTGTAATATCGATACTTGATGGTTCCAATCCATACTTTTCTTTTATCATCTCGTAATATCTTTTAACTATAGATTTTTTCTGATCAACTCTTAATTGTGCTCTTGTATCATCGCCAATATCCAAATCATCAATATGAGCACTTTGGTTTTGTATAGATCTATTAAATTCATCATCTATTTCCAGATGTTCATCGTAATCATCCAAATTGTAATCGTAGTAATCGTCTTTGTCGAATACAGGATTATCAAAATCCATTCCACCTTCAGCCATTTTTTATCCTTAAAAAATGTCGGCCTACGGAAACAAATTAAATCCATACAGAAAAATAAGAGAACCGCGTGGTGTTAGAGGTATTCGTCAAAGTGTTGTAATAACCAATAATCCTTCAACTATTGATCAAAATCAACAATTGTTAGTGAGATTTCCTAATTTAAGTAGTAATGATGTTATTGTTCCAGGTACAGTTAGATTGGCATTTGAAATTGAAATAAATTCCAAAGATCAGAATGCAACTATATTTCAAAATATAGGAAGATCAATAATTAAGAAAACCACAATTAGAATAAGTGGAAATGAAGTTATGTCTATTGACGATAGTGATATTTACCATTGTTATATTGATTTGTGGAGATCGCCAACTGAACGTGTAAATATGGCCTATCAAGGTATCGGTAAAACCAATATGTTGAAACATAGAATTGGAGCTAAAGATGCTTCGGCTGATAGAGAAGATGAAGCTATTGCAAAAGCATATGGAAACAGGTTTTGCATCCCACTAGATTTTGAATTATTGAATACCCACATGCCATTTTATCAAGCTGGTCTTGGTGATAGACTTGAATATGAACTTACATTCAATGATTATATCAAAGTAATTAAATCAACAGATCCCGCTTCAAGTTATTCGATTAAAAATATTTGCTTGGAATTTGATACAGTTTCTGATGACGGATTCGCAAGACAAATAAGTCAACAAGTTGGTGGTAAAATGGTTGTTTTGTATGATCGAATACTTAGACATAGAAAAATAACTAAAAACAAATCTGATACACTATGGAATGTTAATCTAAATGTTCCTGCTAGAAGTATGAAAGGTATTCTAATGTTGTTTGAAGATCCGGAGAGAACATCAACAGAAACTTATTACAATCCAGAAATAACAAAAGTAGAAATGACAATAGAAGGTATACCAAATCAACTATACAGTCAAGGAATGAAATCATATCAACAGTGGGATGAAATAAATAAATTTTTTGCTTTGAATTCGAAACAAAATAAAGAAACCAATATGGTTATAAAAGATTTATATTTCACCGATACAACATTAGAAAAATATTTAACAGACAATTATGCATTGTGGTTGGATTTACGTTCAACGGATGATAACTCTCTTCACGGTTCTGGAAGAAGAATTGAAAATGCATCAGAAGGTATAACAATACAAATTGCAAAAGAAGCAGGAGATGATGAAACAATAAATGTTTATCTATTTGTTATACAAGATGCACAAATTAATTTTGAAGATGGTAGATTTAAAGAAATTGGTTATTAGCGAGCAAGTCGAGCGTTTTCACTTTATAAATGGAACTACCAAAATATCCACATTGTGCAATTATATGTGGTCAAACTGGTTGTGGAAAAACTGAATTCGTTTTAGATTTGCTAGAACGTGAATATAGAAATGTATTTATGTATATCGTTATACTATGTCCAACAATTCAATGGAACAAGGCCTACAAAAATCGTGAGTGGATTGGTGATGTTAAAAACCCAAAAACGAAGAATATTATAATTGTTAATCCAATAATTAAGGGTGAAGAAAAATTACAAGAACTACTAAAAATATTTTTTAAAAAATATGCAGGTCATCCAACTCTATATATTATTGATGATTGTAGCGCTACAAAAGAATTAACAAAGAAAAAAGATATGTTATCAGAGTTGGCATTTTCTGGTAGACACGCAGAACAATCTGTTTGGGTTATATCACAAAGATACAATTCCGTTTTGAAAGATTTAAGAGAACAAACAAAATGGTTATGTATGTTCTACACTAAGGACAGGGATAGTTTTGAAAATTGTTTAAGAGAGAATGATGTTATTCCTACATTGGAAGAACGACAAAGAATAAAAGAAGAATTAAAAAAAAAGAAACATATTAAATTAATTTTGAAAACTGACCAACCTACCAATTATTGGGTAGTTGATTAAGTAATGCTTAAGTAATGCTTTAGTAATACTTTAGTAATGCTTTAGTAATGCTTAAGCTTCGCTCGCTTGATACTTAAAAAAATACCTATAAAAATGGATGCTGAAGAATTGCTTAAGGAATGCGTAGAAGAACAAAAAGGTAATGATCAAAATACTGAAACAAAACGTGAAAGATTGTCAGCTATTGTTGCAGGTGGGGGGAGTAAACAATATCTTGGCAAAGACTTACAAATGTCGGATATTGATACAATGACACCAGAACAAATAAATAAATTATACCGCAGATACGAAGCTAGATTAGGGGCTAGTATGACCAAGACATTAGGAAACTCTTTTATTAATTTATACGTTATGGGCGTATCAAAATATTTCAATATTGTTAATCCACCAAAACTAATACAAGATTTGGAAGAAGATCCATTCATCAATCATGCATTGACCGGTACATGTTGTGAATTGTATTATAGATATGGAATGTATCTTGCACCATTTACAGCCATTCTAACAACAACAAAACATATCGTCTCTGATGAGAAAAGTGAAAATGTTACAATAAAAAAAGATGAGTGAAAATATCACGATGGATGCCAAGACAAAAGATCCAAAGAGAGTATTAGCAGGTAAAAAAGGTGCCGAGGCAAAAAAATTAAAAGCAGAATTAAAAAATAAAGAAATTGAATCGATTAAGAAAGAAAATATAAAATTAAAAGGGGGGGAACCCTCCGGGACCCCAATAACAAAAGATGAAATTAAATATATAAATGTTTATAAAAATTATATGCCTTTATGTATAATTGGAGTTGTCGGATTAGGAATATATATATATAAGTCTAAACAAAAACAACCGGGACCGGATGAAAAACTACAACCGGGACCGGATAAAAAGAAAGAAATCGATCCATTTGATTTTAGATAAATTTAATATATAAAAAATGGCTTCACAAATAGACGGAAAACAAATAGTAAATATGTTATATCATTCGGGGGTGATAAGTATTTTAACAGTTGGATATTCGGAACTAAGCAGAAAAATATTTAGAAAGCCACCACCGAAAGTAGATTTCAATATTGCGGATATTGGAATGTTGACTACTGATATAATGCTCGCAATATCAACAAAAGATATGTTGGTTAAACAAGGTATTATTCCAGCTGATATTATGAAATAAGCTCCGACCGAAGGGAGGATATAAAATATTAAAAAAAACGATCATTCACGAAGTGTATAATCGAATGTTATAAAATGTTTAATAAAATAAAAATATTTAAATAAGCGAGCTTAAAAATGGCAAGTGCAGTAGCAATGATGGTTGGTGGGGCTGTTGTGAATGCATTAGCCTTTTCTGGCAGTAATTTTTTATTTTCGCATATGGGTGGAAATAGTGACGAAGAGAGAAAAAGACATAATAAAGCAATGGAGCAATTGGAAGAGGCCCAGATTGAATGGAATGAAAAAAGAACACAAAGATTAGATTTTATTAATGAACAATTGAAAAAGGAACATCATGCTATGAATGAATTTGATAACGCCGACGAAGCAATGAAAAATTATTATTATATCACAGGCAAACAATTGCCAGATTTACCACCTAAACCTACATTAAGTGATTTTTATACTCCGTCAGAAGACCAGAAAAATAGAGAGATTGCATTTATTGTTGGTGGTATGGCATTAACTGGATTCATTACATGGAAGTTTGCGATGTAAGCCATATGGTGAAGTATCTATTCCGTTGTCATGTATATACCTCTTATCATCAAATGGTGTTGTACTTTTTTTATTAACTTCATTAATGTACATATTATGTTTATTGGAGTTCAACGTATACATTATATTCATTTTAGTTTTATTATCAAATAGACAATCTTTGTAATCGTCAAAATTTATATTTTTGTTAATTGTCACCTTGCTTATCCCTTTTAATTTCTTTTCTTCTTTTAGAGAGGCGGCCCCGGCATATGTGAACGAATACGCCTTGCTCCTCAAGTAGACTATTTCGTTCATAATTTCACCATTTAGCTCATCTTTAAATTTGCCAATCACTTTTTTATTTTTTTCTGAATACAAAGGATGATCAGTTGGATAATCTGATGTATCTAAATGATCTTGTATTTGTTTCATATCTTCGTAAATATCTTTAGTTTCAATTGATATGAAAACAGAATCAGTATTGTGAACGATCAACGGGAATCCACAATTGAAATTTTTAGTTTCAGTTGATAAATCATAAACGATTTGTTTTTGTTTTCCTAATGGCATTATCTTTTTTACATTTGCAATTTGTTCTTTTTTAGTTATGTTTAAGCTAAATATGTTAGGTTTATCGTCTCTTGTGTTAATATTACTGTTATAACCTAGAGAAGTTATAAGATAATGCAGACACGAAAATGTAATTTTAGATTTTTGTGCAAAGCCAAATTGACAGTCCCCTCCTTTTTTATAACCGTCTCCTTGATAAAATCCTCTAAAAAAGAATAATCTATAATTATAATCTTTATTTAGGATTTCGTACGGAATATATTTCTCACGTTCGTTTGTATAAAATCTTTCAAAATCTTGTGCCATTGCTTTATGATTTCCATTCGGTACAATTCTATAAATGCTGGATGATCCCATACAATCTATTATTTTGAAATCAGTTATTGAGTATATTTCTTTGCACCATCCTAAGCATTTATCTAAAAGATCTAAATCTTGGTTGCTTAAATTCCAAGAATATTGTGTTCTGCGTTCGTATTGATAAATTCCACTCGTTCCATCTGCTAAAAAGAAGCCTTCGATAAATGCTCTTTTCTGTTCTAAAGTTGTTGGTTCTAATCTTAAGAACTCTCGTTTTAAATATGGATTTGAATTTTCTTTATAACTATTATTGAATAGAAGATTGGTATTTAATATTAAATCTTTAGGTCTTATAATTTCATTATTGTCTTTAATCAAAGAGTGATCTTCTGTAACATCAACAAATCCCAATGGCGTAACAACTCTAAATATTTCTTTATTTGTCTCATGCTTAATTACAGTTTTTATCTTTGAAAATCCGTTACTTGTCCAAACTTCAATATTGTAATTTGGCTTATGATAAAATTTGCCGACTGGGGGGTTATCCTCCCATCCGGTCGTAGGAGCTCCCTGGTCGGTTGAATATTCATATTCATCAGCAATATTTTCTATTTTATCAATATATATTTTATTATTATATCTTAGTATCAATGGAGTATCTCCTAAAACTGAATCACTTGCAACAAGTTTATTTTTAGGGCATAACTTATTTATAACATTATAATAAAAGTCATACATTAATTGCTTTGAATAATCTAATATGCACATGCCTAAGTATATTGGCTTGTTGAATTTAACAGATGTGATATTGTTAATTATAGCAACTAGATTATCATTAAATATTATGGAGTCTTTGAAATTTGGCTTATTTATATATTTTTGTACTATATCTCTATTTGTTGAAAGTATAATTTCACTTCGTCCTCTTATGTTTTCTAATGTCTTGCCATAGAAGCTATTGTTCATAAGTTTCCATAAGTCTTTCTCAAAAGCAGATTTTGATTTTGTTCTTTGTTCAGTATTAAAGTTAATATATTTGGCCAACCAATTTGATTCATCAAAAGATATCGTTCTGTATACTTTAGTAACTTTCATTCCAAGCTTGATATAGTCTTTTAAAATACTATGGTGAACAATATATTTCTTTTTGTCATATAATGTTAAGAACAGCTTTTCTTCATTGCTTACGGGCCTATCTCCCAATAGTTCTAATTGATAATCTGACATTTCGTCTTTATTTGCTTTCAACTTTTCTGGTGCCAATGGATATTTGTATGTTTTGCGTCTGCAAGCATTTGGATATTCTAAGTCACATTCTATTATACATCCTCTGCCTTTTGGAATCTTCAAATAATAATTTGGATCAGACTCCCATTTGAAATCTTTAGTTGGCAATTTTTGGGACATCGCCCAGCCGTACAAGTTATTTGCATCTAAGTATAATAAATATTTTTCTTCAAGAAACTTATTTAGATCTCCACCATTTTTAAGTATATTAAGTGCCTCTTGCTTTTCATTATCATCCAATATTCTAACTCCATCATCCAAATAGTTGGGAGTATATTTGTTAAATGCTTTAACATGTCTTGGACCAAGGACACCTGAGAACCCTCCACGTATGCCTTTCTCGAACATTAGCAACATATCATAATCTGTTAACAATTCTAGTTCTATATTTGTATATTTTAATCCACATTGCCACGTAAGTCCTGGAGCTGAGTAACAATAGCATGGATCTATTTGATGATTATTTAAAAAGAAGTTCCTAAAATTCTCAAAGGCATCTGCCAGTATGAGAACATCAGTCTTTAAATATAGCTTATGATAATCTCCCAAAGTTTTACATTTGAATGTGTTCCATACATTTTGTGCATGTTCATATTCTTTATCTTTTATGCCCTCTTGTCTTAGTGTTGAATAAAACTTTTCTATTGGTGGCAACTTTCTTTCTTTTAATCGTCTGATAGACGTTATATATTCATATGGATAGAAGCCTTTTTGTTTTAATAAATCATATGTTGAATATTCACTTTCTAATATTGGGAAGTGATCCATCGACTTTGCTAAGTCCAAGAGGCCTTTAGACATAAATCTATAAGAATCCAGAAATCTCAACTTTTTATAATATGATCCATATTCTATTGAGATATATTCTTCTGAATTTTTGGAAAGTAACGTTACTTTATTGTACTCATCTTCGTACTTCATAAGTTCTTCAATCAAAAAGTGAAAATCATAATTGGAGCCATTGTGAAAGAATACAGGGATCATTTTGGTTGCTTTGCCGTCTTTGGTATTACAAGATTGACATGCTGCACCTCGATATTTGCCAGTATAGTGACAATGTTCTCGTATTTTCGTTTCGGAAAACTCAACTCCACATATATAACAATTGGTTGATTCTTGAAATTCTTTTCTTTCACATGCATTTAATTTTGGTTTTTTATGTTCGTTAAGATATATATTATAATTTATTTCTTTGAATATCTTCATTACTTTTTCCATATATTTCTCTATTGCATCATTGCCAATATACGAAAAGTATTGTGATTCGTATATTTGTGGACAATCAGATTTGACATATATGCCATAACTATTAACTTCTTGTTTGAATATTGGATTTGTGTACGATTCATTAGGATTTGGTTGGGATGACTTTATTGGGATATTGTTTGATTCAAAATCACAATAGATAACAAATGGCAATTTATTTTTAAAATGATAATTTTTAAATTTAAGAATATTTTTATCTGGCATTATCGTTCTACAATATTCATTATCGTAACATATTTCTTTATGCTTTGTTAAAGTTTCTAATCTTTGGAATCCTTGGAGACAATTTCTACATGTGAACGATTTATGTCTGGAGTCGGTACATCTAAAACTATCCAAATCTTTGATCAAGCAATAATGTGTCTCCTCACCATTATCTTCAATATACAAAAGATCTATTATTGGATCTTGTGTCCTTGTACTTATATATACTGGATATAACGAATATTTGTTTTTTTGATTCTCTAACGCAAATACATTAATACTTATGTTATTTTGATTCTCAACTTTTGGGATACTTTTGATTCCAACGGGGTACTCAATGCCAGTCATATCTATGCAGTATTCATAATCTTTGTATTTGCTCACCCTGTATTTGTGATCATCAGCGGGATATAGTTTTGCCAATATGGACCAAAGAAAGCATTTGTTATCATTTGTATTTTTAACATTGAT